>CM071928.1:65061307-65474052 GCA_016081115.2 Rehmannia glutinosa
CTTGGCATTGTTGAACTTGAATTCCAATGAAGAAATTGAGCTTCCCTCATCATGATCACCTTATGTTCACCTTGCATTGACTTGGAAAAATGTCTTGCACAAATATTCATTAGTAGCACCAAAAATATTATCAACATAAATTTGCACAAGTAAACAACCTTGCCCTTTTTCAAAACAAGAAGTGTAGTATCAACTTTACCTTTTGTAAAATAATTTTGCAAAAATAGCTAAGTCTATCAAACCATATACGGGTACTTGTATCAACCGTACAAGGCCTTTTTATAAAAATCATTTGGCCTAAAAATTTTAAACTCCGATAGACTTCTATTTGAATAAAACCATTTAGAAAATTAGATTTAACATCCATTTGGTAAAGCTTGAAATTTTCTCAAAACAAGAATGGGCAAGTAAAGTGTAAATAACTTCTAAATGTGCTATGAGTGCAAATATTACATCAAAATCATTACCTTCTTCTTGACAATACCATTGAGCTACTAACCTTGTCTTGTTCATCAAACTTGTTGCGAAATATCACAAATTTCTGCAAAATCTTAACAAGATATTTTGCACACGAGCATAGTAATATCGAATAATAGATACACTATTTTAAGCACCACATACTATGCATCATCAAGAGTCTAATAAATCATTCAAGTTCAAATAAGCTTAAGAAAGCTACATAAGGTCTCTTTTGAAATTTGACAATAAGAGAGCACATAGTTGAGACCTCATTTACAAGAATCATATGAACAAGAGGTTTGACATAAGTATCCAAGAATAGTGGCATTTATATGTGCAATAAAATGCATAACTTAGTAGATCAATTGTTTTATCAAAACAAAATATAATCCTTTACAAATCTTGGATAAAACAAGCTATGTCAAATAATGCCTTTTCAAAAAATCAAAACATCCTCTTAATGGCACTTGTATAAGCACATAGGCATATGACAAAAATATATCGAGTCTATAAGATAAATACCAATGATGAGCGTACCTCGATAGTTAAAACATCTCTTGAAGAGAATGACGAAATATATATCCTACATATATCTTAAACAACTCTAGCACAAAGCAACATGATACAAGTGTAGGATAAAAACAATGTATGTCATAAGTATGCTTGTGCCAAGAGAATCCATAGGAGATTATAAAACACAATAGTTAAAGCAAATGCTCAAGAGTTTTAAAAACATCATGCAAGGTCTTCTTTTTTAAAAAACATTTTGAAACTCACAAATATATTGAAGACCTAAATTTTTAAGAAATATGAAAACCCATTTTGCAATTTAGACACAAATAAAAACATGCATAAAAAATGCATATTTAAATAGGGAGATACGGTTTACCAATTTCGCCATTTCCATGGATTGTGCCATTCCCATTGTTGATGGTATCTTCCCTTTTGAAAATCATTTTGTTGATGATAACTCTTCCTATTGCTCCATTTCCAAGGATTATGTCCTCCCCATTGTTGATAATGTCTCTCTCTTGGAAAATCATCTTGTTGATGATGTCTTTGCCATTTCCAAGGATTGTGTTCTTCCCATTTTTGATTATATCCTCTTCTTGGAAATTTACTTTGTTGAAAATGTTTTCTCCTTCTTTGATCAAATGAGATGTTCATTTGATGTCTCATTGGCGGCATGAATTTTCTTCGATTATTAATCCGCCGGGTACCTAAAATGACATTGTTTTGTGGTACCCTCAAGTGCTTGGGTCCTTTGGGATTAGTCTTGAGACTTTTAGGTCTCCAACAATAATTAGAGTTATTTCTAGCCCGACAAGTATTTACCGTATGACCCTTCTTACCGCAATAAAAGCAAGTAACATCACTAATATGCATAGAAACTCGATTCCTTTTCATATGATTTATACCATTAGGCTCATGATCAAGTTTACTATTCAAATTATCACAATCATAAACATTCACAACATTGGGCAATTTATTGGTACTCAAGTTGGATTTTGATAAATCATTTTTCATGCAATTAATATCCTCAACAAGAGTACTATTTTGTTTTTCAAGGTTTCTAACCTTGTCAAGTGTGGTGGTGTGAGCACATGATAGTGATTCATAAGAAGTAAATAAACTATCATTATCATTTTTCAAAACATTGAATTCCTTTTTCAAATTTTTGTACTTAACAAGTAAACTTTGGAATTCATTTTGAAGGTCATCAAAATTATTTTGCAAATCACTATAATCATTTTGTATAACAATATCATAGGAAGTAGAGGGTTTAAGACATACCTCGTTTTCTTCTTCGATGCCCATCAAACATTGTTCAACTACTTCATAGTTGGAAGTTGTAGAAGGCTTGTTCCTTAGATTTGACCTTGTATCCTTTTGAGAAGTAGATGCTTTTGAGTTGCTTCTATCATTTGCATATACTTCATGAATGGCTTCTAATTTTTGCCAAACTTCATGAGCCGATCGAGTTCCTACAATAAGATCATATTCCAAATTGGTAAGTGAACAATATAAAATATTGAGAGCTTTACCATTTAAGGAGATGATTTTCTTTTCTTCATCATTGAGCTCCTTGAGAGCTTTGGAGGTGTATGGTGTGTCTTTCATTGGAATGGATTCTCCATTGATGACGATGTTCCAAATATCGAACCCGCAACCTTGTAAATAACATTCCATTCTTTCTTTCCAAAATGTAAAATTTTTGGAATCAAACCGAGGTGGCTTGGTGGTGGAGGTGCCGGATAAATGAGCTTCATTGGAGAGTTACGACGATTTGATACCTTGCCAAAGAGTTTTGTAAGTAAGTCCAAGCGATACGATAATCTGTTGAATAGATAATCTCCATCTTATCGATTTTGCCCTCTTTTTCAAATCGATTGTTCCTCTTCACTCGCGATATGAAACGAGCTTGCCAAAGAGTTTGGCTTTGATACCACTTGTTTGTTGCAAGTCAAAAGCAAATAAAAGTGGAAGAGGCAACTAAGAACACGAAAGATATCGATAATCTAGAGGGGATGTGAATAGATTATCTCCATCTTATCGATTTTGCCCTCTTTTTTAACAAACATATTTTCATGAATGCTCAAAGACAATATTAAAGGTGCGATTAATGTAAAAACAACACACGCCGATTTATAGAGGTTCAACCCACCTAAGATTTAATCCTCTACCACCCCTTTCACTTATATTGGTATTTCACCATGGATTTCAAAAAAAAAAATCAATATTTTATTAATTACCAAAATTAATAAAATATATTAAAACAAACCAATGATCACAAATAAGCACCACACTCTTTAACTTCAACACCACCTTTGAGATTACCACAATCTAAACAAGAAGTCTTCAACATGAAGATTACCAAAACCAACATAAGACTCCTGTTGGAATCTTCAACGGCATCTTCAATCCTTGTGCCTGAAGATTACCACAATCTTCAACCTTGAAGAATACCAAATTCTTCAACACCTCAACTTGTAGAAGATTACCAACCCATAATCTTCTTACACCTTATTTTGGAACACCTAGATCATCCAAGTGTGTTCTTACCACAACTTTATGAGAACACTATTTCCATGTGATCATGTGGGAAAGTAAGGAATTAATACAACAAAATATCTTGTGTTGAATGATAACAAAAAAATTCAAGATTACAACTAAAACGGCCAAGCCGTCTTGTTTTGTTCGATAATAACATGAATTATACAATTGAGTGCAATTTTTTCGAGTTTTTCGTGTAATCAAGAATAGCCTGTTGACCTCAAGGATGTTAAAGTGATATGTTTTGACATGAATCCATGGTCCAAAATTCACCAAAATTAGCCAATTACAACCTAAAAGAATAATAAACAATGTACAATCAAAAACTAATGAAACTAACAACAAAATAACTCACTACTCAAATACAAAAACATGTGTTTGCTTGAGTATATCTTGTTGTGTTGTGTTAAACAACACTCTCTTATTGTTGTGCTTCAAATCTTCCTCTATTAATAGGAGATGTCTTTTTACATGATAGGCTCCTCTTGGGGACTTGAAGAGCACCACACTCTTCTTCAAAAAATTACCACAATTGCAAGACAATTGAAGAAAAGAGCACCTAGAAATCAACTTCATGATTTAAGGAAATGTTGTTCTTCAACACCTCAACAAGGAGATTACCAAAATTTCTTTGTCAAAACACCTAGATCATCCAAGTGTGTTCTTACCACAAGAACACTCACAAGGATATCTTGTGTTGATAAAGTTTGAAATGAACATTACAACAAATTTTCAATTGAGTGCAAGTGAATCAAGAATAGCCTAGGGTGATAAGCTCGGCAAATTACAACAAGAATAATGACAATAGAAGACCAAGTGTTTGCTTGAGTATATCTTGTTGTCTTTGTGTTGTTCTCTCTTATTGTTGTGCTTCAAATCTTCCTCTATTAATAGGAGATGTCTTTACATGATAGGCTCCTCTTGGGGACTTGAATTTTGAAAAATTGCAAGACAATTGAAGACAAGAGTTTAGAAATCAACTCCATGTAAGGAAATGTTGTTTTGTCAAATGCATTCCCGTTGTCAAAACATAGAGTTTCACCTCTATGGGGTCCGACCCCTAGGGTGCGACTCACCACCGACCGATTTAGGAGTTCGGGAGTTTTGTTTCGTGAAATGCATTCCCAATCGCCTCTATGGTCAACCTCATCCTAAACGAAATGTTGTCCGATTTTTGTCGAAAATAAACCTCAAGAAATACTCCGAAAAATTCTTGAAAACATTTTAAATCGATCGGGAGTATTTAGGACAACATTAGAAATATAGTTTTGATGAAATAACATATTAACACAAAAAGTGTTGTCTGATATAAATTCCAATAAATACTCTGAAAAAATAGTAAAAGTATTTTAGACCAATCGGGAGTATTAGGACAACATTTAGAAACATAGTTTCAATGTAAAAACCTATTGACATAAGATCATTAAATGTGTTGTCAATATTGTCGAAAATAAACTTGAGGAAATACTCGGAAAATATTAAAACCATTTTAAATTATTTAGGAGTATTTGGACAACCTTTAAAAACATTGTTTTGGTATAAAAACAAAATCATCAAAATCATGATAAAACCATTTATCAAACAAGTATTTTGTGGCCGGAAAGAAAATGGATGCTGAGGCGTTTGACGTAGAGAATGAGCGGTCAAGGTTTAGTCATTTGCTCTACAGTCACACGAAGCTGTAGCAACAAAACGGCGATGAGGACGACAATGACATTGAAATTCTGCCTCCACTCCCTAAGGATTGCAGGGAATTGTTGTTACGAAAATCTTGATAATTTGTGTAACCACCTGAACAAATTTGTCTTAAGTTTGGTACTTTTAGTAGTATGGGATACTTGGTATTTATAATAGCTTTCCATGGAGGATTTGGATCGTTTGTGTTCTGATTATCGATTAGATTTTGTTGGTTGTACATTTTTGAACAATTTGCAGACGAGTTATGAGATGTTTTTTAATTAATTTATTGATGTTGCTTGGTTTGGGATTCAAATTATTGTGCGTTTTGTGTTACGTTTCTTATCGTCTCCATCTGGTAAATGGTTTCGTTGTGCAATAGAAACATATCTGAAACACATTCAAAACAAACATTTGTTTTGTCATCTTATTGTAAGAAACATATTTGAAACAACATAGAAACAATTTGCTTTTGATTTTCTATATGTGGAAGTTGTATCAATTATATGTATATTCGTAATAGTAATATTCTACTATGAGTCCTATTTTGTTTTTGGTTGATTCCTACATGTTTTTCTATTATGACCAGGATCCCCACATCTACCACATTTGGTTTTGGCGCTTTTCTTCCAAGCTGCCTTGTGTTTTCTTTTCTTTGGCCTTCCAGATTTTGCCTTGCCCTCCGGCGGTAGAATCATCATTGTGTTGATTTCTTCTGGCAGGACCCAGGTACCTTCATGTGGGATTCAAATTTCGGACTTTCAAACAGAACAGAACTAGTGGGCTGCCAGGGCAGGGGCCGACCGGTCGCCCACTAGCTCGACCGGTCGCCCATGCCTGTGACCGGTCGCCCTTAGCTATTTATTGGCTTAAATTGCATTATGTTTCCAGACTTTGGCATTTTGGCCCTTTTAACTCTATGTTCGTCCCTTTCGTAAATTGCACACAAATTTCACTTCAAATGTATTTTATTGCATACATTTCATATCTTGGACGTATTTAGGCTCGATTATCATCATCATTGCTCGTCTTTACCGATTAAATGGTAAGAATTCTACTTCCTTATCTCAATTGGGTTGAACCCTTGAGAACTTGACCTATATGTATTTTCTTGATGAAATTTGTATATGTTTGTGATGAGATTGTTATTTATGATATATTGTATTGTGTTTAAACTGATTTGGTGATGAAAAACTTGGCTTGATTGCATTTACAAGGGCTATATATATCTTCTTCAATTTTTGACGCCCGCCAAGTGTTCGATAAAATGTCTCAATGAAAAATTCATCACCTACATGATTCTCTCAATTTCAAAAGGCTTGTATATTTATAGAGATCATGTTTTGCAAATCAAATGAGTTTCCATAAGCTTCTACTAGTCGTATGATCGACTCTTTCCTCCTATTTGGTCTATAAGCTTCAATGTTCAAATAGCTCGATACATTGGTTTAGTTACGCACTTTGATATGATTATATGATGTTTTGTCGTGCTAACACTCTTTTTGATGATTCCAAAGGGGGGGAAGCTTATTAGCTCATAGAAGCTAAGTTAAGCTAAACAAAAGAAGCTATAAGCTATGGCTTCCTAAAGCCATAAGTTGTGCATTATACTTAGTCAAATTGTTGTATGATGGACTTATATACTTGTCTAATGATGTTTTGTTGACAGGGGGAGCTTATAAGCTCTTGAACCTAAGATCAATATGTAAAAGCTAAGCTTTTAGCTTGTGGTTGATTGCTTTTACATTACTCTTGTTGTGCATATTGATAGGGGGAGCTTTTGCTATATATGATTGAATATCTCTACTCCCATCCTTGTGTGTATATTGCGTAGAATGTTGTTGCTCACAACGGATAGTTTTTTTTAACCGGTAAAAATATTTTGTTTTCAAAATCGACCTCGTTAAAATTGTTTTGGTTTGTAATCATCAAAAAGGGGGGAGATTGTTTGATAAATGGTTTTATCATGATTTTGATGATTTTATTTTTATACCAAAACAATGTTTTTAAAGGTTGTCCAAATACTCCTAAATGATTTAAAATGGTTTTAATATTTTCTGGAGTATTTCCTCAGGTTTATTTTCGACAATATTGGACAACACATTTAATGATTTTATGTCAATAGGTTTTTACATTGAAACTATGTTTCTAAATGTTGTCCTAATACTCCCGATTGGTCTAAAATGCTTTTACTATTTTTTCGGAGTATTTATTGGAATTTATATCGGACAACACTTTTTGTGTTAATGTGTTATTTTATCAAAACTATATTTCTAATGTTGTCCTAAATACTCCCGATCGATTTAAAATATTTTTACGAATTTTTCAGAGTATTTCTTGAGGTTTATTTTCGACAAAAATCAGACAATATTTCATTAGGAGGTCAACCGGTCGACCATAGAGGCGACCGGTACCTGGGAATGCATTTCACGAAACAAAACTCCCAGAACTCCTAAATCGGTCGGGATGACCGATCCTCAACCATGTGAGAGAACAACACAACACAACAAGATATACTCAGACCCCAACACTGTCACCCCATTGAAAATTTGTTGTGTTCATTTCAAACTTCTATCGGTCTAGCTATTCTTGATTACACTTGCACTCTATGTTTTGATAGCAAATTTGAATTTTTGACCGTCATTCAACACACAACATTTCCTTAAATCATGGAGTTGATTTCTAAACACTCTTTTCTTCAATTGTCTTCAATTTTTCTTCTTGTTCAAGTCCCCAAGAGGAGCCTATCATGTACAAGACATCTCCTATAAATAGAGGGAGATTTGAAGCACAACAATAAGAGAGAACAACACAACACAACAAGATATACTCAAGCAAACACTTGGTCTTCTATTGTCATTATTCTTGTTGTAATTTGCCTAGCTTATCACTTTCACATCCTTGAGGTCTAGGCTATTCTTGATTACACTTGCACTCAATTGTATAATTCATTATTGAGTTGTAATCTTGAATTTTTGGGTTATCATTCAACACAAGATATCCTTGTGAGTATTCTTGTGGTAAGAACACACTTAGATGATCTAGGTGTTAGGTGTAAGAAGATTGTGGTAATCTTCTTGTTGAGGTGTTGAAGAATTTGGTATTCTTCAAGGTTGAAGATTGTGGTAATCTTCATCACAATGCCGTTGAAGATTGTGGTAATCTTCAAGAGAGATTGAACCTAATCTTCAAGAGAGATTGTGGTAATCTCAAATGTGGTGTTGAAGAAGAGTGTCTTTGCTCTTCAAGGTGTTGTTGTAAGTTGGTGTTGTATTAATTTTGGTAATTAATAAAATCTTTTTCTTTTTGAAATCCATCCCTGGATATCAATCTGGGTGGTAGAGGATTAGGCCCTATATCATGGGTTGAACCTCTATAAATCGAAATGTGTGTTGTTTACATTCCGCACCTTTATTATCTGTCTTTTTGAGCATTCGGTTTGAAAAAATCGAGGGCAAAATCGATAAGATAGAGATAATCTATTCACCCCCTAGTAGATTATCGTAGCATCAATATGGACTTACAAAACTGATAACAAAAACAAAAACACCACATAATCACTATAAAAACAAATGTAAAAATAGAAACAAAGTGAGTCATATAAAACAACAAAAAGAACAAACAAATTGAAAATACATAGAAAAACGTCATCTTCTTGGTCGATTCGCAAAAAAATGTCTTTCACAACAAAAACGACTTTCATTTAGAAACATTTGGATCACCGGAATACGCACCTTGTTTCGCAAGAACATCATTGGGATGGACACCATAAAAAAGGCTACCAAGGAATCAAAACCTAGAAAGGAGAGAGTTGTAAGCTTTCAACGGCACCTTCAACAACGACTTTTTCGAGAGAATCATCCGTCTTTTGTCACGAATTGTACAAATAGATGGTTCTCTCCTTCACGCTCAACCGTCCCCATTACCCAATGCTCCATATCAATGCAATGTATGGGGACAAGATGTGATCAACTTCCGACCATGGACACGTCCGCACGCTATATCATATCCCATGATATAGTCCATAACAAAACAAAGTGGTATTGACATTGATCATGGACAAATCAAAATGTTTCTTCTTTCTTTTGTTCACTTGGCAATATTTCTTATAAATGTTTTGGATGCACCGGTCAAATATCAAATCATTGTCAATTTGAATGTCATAAAGACTATGCCCGAACTATAGAACTTCTTTCTCAAATAGTAGAAAAGTACATCAATATCTTTGCAAAATGAACACAAAACACAATCAAAAAAAAAAAACGAAGGGACAATTCAAAAACAACATGAAAGACAATAAAAACTTACTTAAGAAGCCAAGTACTTATCAACATAATACAAGTCACCAAACCATGATTTTACTTCACTTCACAAATTTTGTCACTGTTTTAAAAAGTTTGTCTAAATGATTTAAAATGCAGACACCAAGTTTCAAAGAAGGCTCAACTTTGTCATCTTCCTCCGAGTATCGATTCGGGCTAAAAAAGAGTATCAAATAAACACAAAAACAAAAACAAAAACAACAAACTAATCACAAATTTAGAAACATTTATGTAATTGTTTCATATATGTTTCAAAATTGTTTCACAATTGTTTCAGACAGTTATTAATTACAAATATGAAAATAATAAAGGTGTATACCCTTGAGAATCAAAACCTTCCGCAAGCCAGTCGTTCAACCCATCCGACAGGGCCCTTATCCCCGGACCTTCACCCATATTCTCGTCCAACGGGCACCTTCCCTTAACCAAGAGCTTTGGAACTTTTTCGCCAGCATCCACAACGGCATCTTTGTCATCGGCGTCTTCCAATCCAATCACCACGTCCCTGGGTTCACCACCTTCGACAAAGATTGATTTCCTAAGACTTTAAAGTTAGTGGTGAATGGAGTTCTCACCGCAATAGACGGTTTCAAAAACCTCTTCATAGAAGGAGACAGATCGGAGGAGATACCAACTGGACTTTTCAAAGCACCCTGAAACAAAAAAAAACACAAAACAAAACAAAACAAAGTGGAATAAAATAACAAAGAACAAACATAATCCAAAAACAACAAAATAACAAAACTATAATTTAAACACACCTTCCCACAAAGGCTGGGATTGTGGTAATCTGTTCAATATATTGTCAATTTGAGAAGGGGTGAGATCGTCAAGTTCCCGAGAACTAATGAATTTATGCTCCTCCCCACCGTCCTTTTTCTTTTGAAATCTCTCATCAACCTTCCCAACCTCACCACGGTCCTTGATTGATTCATCAAACACATTCTCCATCTCGCTAGCATCCTTCCTTGATTCATCAACCACTTTATCCATGCCCTGTTCCAGACTAACCAACCCACTAGCTGCAACTCCCTCTGCAACACTCAAATCACCTTCACCAGCATCATCTTTTTTTCCAGCTTCCCCAATGGGAACATCCACATTCCCATCATAAACCTCATCATATCCATGTTTTTCCTCATCTGCATCTTCCTCAGAACCTGAACCTGATGACATGCCATTAGATTCAGTTTCACTCGTAGACTCTGATTCATCAACCTTCTCAACTTCATCGACAACACCACGAACCTACATAAAAAACAACAACCATGTGATGAACATAAACAACAAATAAACAATATTGAAACAAAAAAGAAACAACAGGAAAAATCTAGAAAGATAACAAAAAAATACTTATAATTAAAAATAATAAAAAAAAAGTATGAGAACCTCTAGTTTTCTCTTATTATCGGCAAGTTCAGAGAAAACAATAGCAAATTGTTCTTCCAAGAATTTTGAAGTTGAAACCTTAAAAGCCTCAAAATCCTTAGAAAACAACCGCCGGTTCCTAGCAATGTCGTCAACGGTATGATTCAAGCCACTACCACCCACAGCCTCCTTTCGCTTCAACCTTCCAACAACAAAATCATCGTCAACCGGGTGAATGTGTACTTTGATTTATCATAGAATGTCTGAGTGCCCAGCTACACAAGCTCAACATCAGTAGGCCACAAGTTCTTCAGACCCAACTGAAATAAAAAAAAAAAAAGATCAAAAGTCAGAAACATAAAAGAAACAATTATGAAACATAAATGAAACAAAACAGCAAGAAAAAAATAGTAAAATCATATTGCCTGTTCAGCCAACCGATTGAATATCTTCATCTCAATGTCTTCGGCATGAACCTTGTTTTCTTTCCCGGACTTTGAACAAGTCCAGTTCAAAATCATCGGGATCTCACAGTCAACCCGAGCACAAAACTTGTTGTTCACCTCAGGGCAGCACTCATAGAACCATATCTGGAAAGCCAATGGAAATCCTTGAATTCTATAAAATTTCGTACGCTTTCCACAGGATTCTCCTCGCCTTGAAGTTTGTTTCTGTACAAGAGTTGCTGCCTCAACTCACGCATCGTCACATCGAACAACTCACTCCCCCAAGGATATGTGTCAAAAACATCCATATCCTTGTCAACCAACTCAAAAAATGACATCTCGACAAAACTACCGGTAGAAGTAAAAAGAAAAAAATGGAGAAAATAAAGTAAAGCCAATTTCAGTGCGTCTAAATCCTCATCACCCCAAACACGGAGTAAAAAACATTCCTCGATCGACTGCCTATTAAACTTGTTCCTACTAGCAAAATACTTCTGAAATATAACCGAGCTCCGAACATCCCCAGACAACGAAGGCCTAACACCAACACAATTCAAACCAGACACAATAGCAAACTCACCCAACCCAAACCGCAACAACTTCCCCCCCCCGACACAACAATTTCGTCCTTCTTCGAGTGGATGACTTGACGTTTCAACAGAGAATGGACAAGTTGATTCTGGAAATCAACTTCTTTCATGTCCAGAAAATATCCAAAACAGGTATTCTTAAATGCCTCCAGTTGGGTGTCAGTTAATGTGGTCTTTATATTCTTAATAACATCAAATGAGAAGGCGTGTTTTACTCGAAACATCGAACCGATCCATCATCAAGCGGTGGTCAAGAACATACTTGAAACCCTAGAAACAACAATGAAACAAAACAGAAACATAAAAGTAACACAAAATCAACAACCACTTCAACTTAAATACATAAAAGAACAAATGAAACATAACAGAAACAAATAAGAAACAAATAAGAAACAACATCGAAACAAACAAAAAGAGTACAAATCAAAATACACAAAACACATACCTCAGCAACATCGGTTTCTTCAAAGGAAACCTTCTTCTTCCCAGCAGCTTTAACACCGACATTCGATTTCACACCTTTGGAAAGCGATTTAACATCCAGAACCGCTTCTTCCTCAAAAAAAATTTCTACTTTCCTCTTCTTAGAATCCATAGAACCAGCAGCAACCTTCTGGACTTTCCTCTTTTTCGAGGAATCTGCTGCTATCTTCGAAGAACTTCTCAAAATTCTTTTATGAGGAGAGTTTTTAGGAGCGTTTTTAGGAGCCATTAAAATAATACGAATACCAGAGGTTTGAAAAACAAATTAACCCTACAAATAAAATGATGAAGCTCGAACGAATGAAACTGAAACCAATAATGGAGAACGTGGCCACGAATGACTGAAGAATCGCAAAAAAAATGGGCGCGAAATCAAGTATGGAAAGAGGATGAAAAACCAGTAGGAAATTTCTTTACCTAGGTTAAAAAACTGGAGGGGGTAAAAAAACTGAATAGAAACGTAAAGTGGGCGGGTATATTTGGGAAGAATATGAGCGGGTTGGGTAGATTTGGAATAGAGTGGTATTTTTGTCTTTTTTTGAAAAATGAGGGTATTTTGTGTAATTTCCTCAATATTAAATAGATCACATTTAACTCAAAAAAAGCTGAAAGGATTCAAATAGTGAAACTACCTAGGCCCAAGCCCATAAACTTTTTTTTTTTTGAAGAAAACCCAAGCCCATAAACTTCGAATAAGGAGTATTGAAGAAAAAGCAACAAAGAACTGGTACTAATTTATCTTGGGATAATTCTTTGCTTTTTATTTGGGGATAATTAAAAAAAAGGGGAAATTACACGGAATACGCTGATTTTTGTATTATTACCACATAATACGCTCCTATTACTCTTGTGCCTATTTTTTTTACTTTTGTACCTAATTTTTTTTTTTACGCTCCTTGCTATTTTTTGATTATTTTTATTTTTATTTTTTTTGTTTTTTTGTTCCTGCATTGTTTTATATGTTATATAAGTTGTTTCGATGTTGTTTAATTTGTTTCTTTATTGTTTCTATGTTGTTCTATGTTGTTTTTTTGTTGTTTCGATGTTTCAAAATAACTGTAACTTATTTTTTATGTTGTTTTTTATTCATATATTATTTTGTACATTGTTTCGGTGTTGTTTTATAATATTTTTAATGTTGTTCTAATAATGTTTTTTGTTGTTTTCATGTAGTATTCAATGTGCAAATACAACTTTTACCTATTTTTAACCTCTTTTTATTCATGTTGTCTTTTAAATATTTTTTACGTTGTTTCTGGGTTATTTCCATACCCTTTTTAATATTGTTCTGATATTTCTTTGTCGTTTCAATGAAGTTTTCGATGTTTAGATACAATTTTTTACCTATTTTTATTAAAAGAAACATGTTAGAAACAATGTTTGAAACATGTTAGAAACATGTTTGAAACAATGTTGAAACACAGAAACATGTTTGAAACATGTTTGGAACAATGTTGAAACAAAGCGTAAATTTTTCCGGGAATTTTTGGTGGAGCGTATTATTGTGTAAAAAAAGAGCGGAGAGCGTAAATTTAGGTAAAATTGCACCGGAAAGCGTAAATTTAGGTAAAATTGCATCGGGAAGCGTAAAAGGATGAAATTGATTTAAAAAAGGTGGGAATTTCTGTCATAAGCCCTAAAAAAACCTGACAAAACCCATTAATATTTGAAAATTACAAATAACCCCTTAAGGATTGATTTGTTTTTATATTTTCTCCTTTATAAGCAAAAAAATAAAAGTCCCAATATTTATAAAAATATTACAGTTAACCCTTAAATTTAAGACAAAATAATTTTTGAGAGTTTTTTTGTAATTTTAAAACATCTTTGGATTTTTTTGTAATTAACCCAAACTTTAGGGGTGTTTTATAATTATCCCTTTTATTAATTTTGTTAAAAATTTTGATTAGCTAAGCGGTAAGAGCTGTTAATCAAAATATCAGAACTTTGATCATCACCAATAAAATATCAGAACTTCTTTCATCCCCAATAAAACAAGAGAACAGAAGAAACTCCGAGAAACCTTTAAGCAATCACACGAGAATGGGGCAATCATCATCAAGGGAGCAAGAAGTATCACCGGAGCTGCGCGAAGTACAATCACTCGCAGCATCAACTGGAGCCCTCCCTTCTCTCCAAAAAGCATTTTCCCTTCTCTCTGATCCCCAAACTAAATCAATTCCTATCCATTCTCTGCAGGTAATTCGAAGCAAAATTTCCCTCCCCTCAACATAATCAAAAAGAAAAGAGAAGAAGAAATCCATCTGTTTTAGTCGTTATTTCCATGAATTGTGAGGCAAGAAAAAAAGATTAACCAGAATTGGATCATGATATCCACCTTTTTTTAATTAACGGACGTCATTAGTGAAACGACTCTGTCTAGAAGGGTATATGGTTTTGGAATGAAATTATCTGTTTTCAATTCGGATAAAAGGTCATATATATACATATATGTTATACTGAGAGCAGGTTATTCTTTTGAACGTTACTTTGTGATGGTATTGTTAAAATTTATTTGAGGATCATTCAGCGTCTTGATCTTGTGAGTTATTATGGCTTCAGTGATTTCTGTGTTTGGTACTTTATCACAGGAAACGCCCAGTTTGTTTATCATTTTAAACAAATGTCTGCTTGATGCTATGTGATTTACTCTCACGTTCGACTGTGTTTGTTTTCAGAATTGTTTCAATTTGACTTTCGAGAACTTGGAATCTGATCAAGGTGTGGTGTTTAAGGAGGCTCCCCTGTTGTTTACTCATCTGGGTTCTACAATAGTTGACTTGTTTTTTGTGGCTGATAAAGATGGAGTGAATTGGATTGAGTTCTTGAGAGGATACACAAAGTGCTGCGGAAGATCAGTTGCTTCAACTTTGTTTAATAATTTATTTCGAGTATTTTCTGTGACGTGTTCGAAAGCTGGGCTTCCAGTTGATCTGCAGTTTGAGCTCAGCGATGATGATTGTAAAATTAATGGGTCATTATCTCCCCATAATATTCTTATGCTTCTTTCGATTTGTTGGATTTTTTCGTGGGATTCTAGGTCATTTAAATTGAATAATGGGAAGAGCAGCGGGAAATTCAGTCTTCCGGATATCTCTCATTTGGTATTATCAGCTATCGAATCATGTGCTGAAGATGTTCGTGAATTGGATTTTTGGGATTCTGTTGTTTCAGACTTGGATATTCAACTTCCTGCCGCGAAAATTCATTTATGGGCATTACAGAATATACCAAACCTTGCGGATTGCTTTCAACAATTTGTCCATGCAAGACTCTGCTACCTCACAACACCTGAGGTAGTACACTTCTTCCTTACATTCATCATCTTATTTTGTCTAAAGCTGTTATTGCAAATTAAATCATGGAAGACATATTTTTTCTAATCATTATACGGAATACTATTGTTACTGTTGTGTTATGGGGGGGAAAAGGGAATATATTGGCATGTGATTGTGAAAAAGTGCATCGAACAGCAAAATTTAATTTGCTCCCGTCTTACTATAAAGAGAATGCAGAGAGATATGCACCCAAAAATACATTTGGAGCATCAAGCGGCTATCACAATGCCAACGATTATTACTTAATAGTGAGGATGCAATCCAAGCGCCATAGATGGACCCTGGGCAATGTGGCATTGTTGCCTTTGACAAGCTAATAATCCCGTTCTAGCAATAATAGATTGGAATAAAGCTTCTATAATTGTACAGTGCAGTTAATAGGAAGGATGCAAATCAATTATTGTTAGTCTTCTTAATAGTTCAAGCATTATGCTTTGATAGAGGATAATCAGCTATTTTTCAACAGGCACAGCAGAAAAAATGATGTTCCCACTTGCCTAAAAAATATGACATTAGTTTACTCCAAGCATAAACATGTATATAGCAATAGTGAACTTTATAAGATTGGAAGTCCCGTAGATTATGTATTCGTGGTTCTTTCTCATAGTTGTATCTTGTTCTATGCCAATCATTCACGAGGATGAGTCTTTATAATGTTGACTTTTAAAAGGATAATACTGCTTGAGTTTGACAAGCATGATGGATTATATTGTTTTACTAATCATAATATAAAATTGCAGGACAAATCAGAGCCATCATGCTCTTCTGCTCATGAAATCTCGTCATCAGCAATTTCTGACCTTTTGACCCCTGGAAGGGCCTGGGCGATCTCACTCACCTTGAGAGGTTCTATACATGAAGAAATATCAAAAGTTTGCTTCCCAAGTGATTCTGATGAAACAAATGAAAACCTAATTTATAGGTTTGTCCACGCTCCTGTTGTCCTAAGACTGCGTCTATTTTCATAATTTGTTTACTTGCAGTCCCTTGGTTCTATTAACTTTTGAAAAACTTTTGTGCTCTTATTACTCTTCATTTTATCCTGTTTAAGCCTGTCTATCGTACACTGTCGGTCTTCATTTCACTTCTTAAAAGTTTCACCTGACAAACACATTCAAGTGCTCATGTTTTGTTACATAAAATTGTAAATCACAAAATTCTGATATATGATATGCTGATGAAATGATTTAAACTTCCTTATTTTTCTCTCTTTAAATTCCTGATATATTTATATGCTGATGACTTGGTTTAAACTTCCTGCTATTCTCTCTCTAAATATATTTAGTATATTTCAATGGTTTAATTTCTTACTCTTTGTTGTTCTGCTTTAATATAATGAATGGTTTGTGCAAATATCTTGAACACACAATAAAACTCCTGTAAGTCTCAAGGTCCATGTCACCAATATATTATCCGACTTTGAGCGTTCACTTAGTTAGGCTATGCTTTGAACAAAATGCAGGTCATCTGTTCACGGGAAAGGTCTTAACCGGTTTTGGTCAAATGTCGAGGGCTACAATGGTCCATTACTAGTACTTATTTCTGCGTCGGAGGACGAAAGCAATACAAGGAGATGGATAATTGGTGCACTCACTCATCAGGGTTTTGAAAATAAGGAAGTATATTATGGAACTTCTGGCAGTCTGTATGCTTTAAGTCCTGCCTTTCATGCAATATTATCCTCCGGTGAGTCAAGGGAGTGTAATCATATTGATGATATTCTGCCATCCTCTGATATATAGATACTTTTGCTTTCCCAGATTGAAACTAATCAAAAAAATTTAACAGGAAGGGAGAAAAACTTTGTCTATAGCCATTTGCATCCAACTGGTAGGGTTTATGACGCTCATCCAAAACCAGTGGGAGTGGCATTTGGTGGAAACATTGGAAATGAAAGAATATTTATGGATGAAGATTTTGCCAGAGTTACTGTACGACACCATGCTGTTGATAAAACATACCAACACGGTGCCCTTTTCCCCAATCAGGTATTACCAACAATCACTAAAAAAATGTTTCTCACTTTTGGCTGGGAAAAAAATCACTTATAGTGTTTGCAAATGCCAATTTATGCTTCTGATTCAGAATCTAAAAACAAGGAGATGAGTGCATTAGATTTTTTATTCTGCTTTTGGTTTGACTTTTACAAACAAATAAGCATTTTTACAACTTTTTCACCAAACACTCTCATTCAACTTCTGATTCTATTTGCAAACACTAATAACTTCTGATTCTCAACTACTTTTACGTCTGCTGCAATAAATGACTTCTTCTAAAAGCAGAAGTTTTTGCAAACACTCCTTTAATATTGTAAAAAATATTCCATGTTACTCAACAGCCATACCATGCTCTTATTGATAATTACAAATACCCTTGAGGTTTAGTCTAATTACAAAAGAAACCCAACCATCTTTTAAAATTACAAATAAAATACTCATTGACATGTTTCTATTTTACGATTGCACCTGCTGAGTGGGTGTTGAGGTGGTTAATTTGTATAACAAACACAAACCTCAAGGGGGTATTTGTAGTTTTGAAAGATAACTGGATTTTTTTGTGACTGAACTAAACTTTAAGGGTAGTATTTGTAATTATCCCTTGATTTAATGATCTGAAGTCGTACGTGCTCAGGGATTTCTGCCAGTTGAAGCCTCAGTTTTAGAAGTAGAGGTGTGGGGATTAGGAGGCAAAACCGCTCGAGAGACTCAAACTTCTTACAAGAAACGAGAACAACTTTTTACGGAACAAAGGAGAACGGTAAACCTAATCTTTGCAAGAACAGGCTGTCTTCTCTTGAGCTACATGACATTGATGCCAATTGTATTTGCATTTTGTTCTATTACTGCAGATTGACCTGAAAACATTTGCCAATTGGGAAGATTCACCCGAGAAGATGATGATGGACATGATGTCTAATCCGAATGCAGTTAGGCGGGAAGAACGATGATTATATTTGAAGCAGTGAAGACAATTAAGCGATTTTGTGGATGTGTGTGCTCCAAACTTGGTTTGTTGCTTGGACTTGTGTGACTAGATGAAACTTTCGCTTGTCAGTTTGTTTTGAATTCAATAAATACTTGAGAAGAAGATGCTTCTTCGGTTTTGTATCCTGGGGCTGCAATAGTATGTACTATGAGTCTATGTACCAATAAAAGTACCTGCAGAAAATGGCTGCTGAATAAAAGAATCAACTTCTTTGTAGCTGAATTTTGTTTTGTACAAATTTTTGATTTCAAGAAAGTTCATTCGTTTTACTAAAATAATCGATTACAGTCAAAATTTCAATATGATTTACTCCTTGGAAATCTGAAACAATTTTCAATTACTAAACTGTCGAGCTCTTATTATAATTCAATACTTGAGTTAATCTTCAATGTAAATGAAGATAAGCTTATGTATTTAAATTTTAAAGTCAACAGCATAGCTGATTCTCCATTTCTCCTTGTATAAAGATCTAATAACTGAAACCTAACTTCTAGTGAGATTTGGGAGCTAGGAAAAACTGAAACCTAGCTAACATACTCCCAGCGTTCATGGTATAAACTATTAGCTAATCAAAACATATGAATCTCATTCAAACCCGACAAGAAAAAGAAAACAAATAAAATATTAACGACTCGTGAAAATTCATGCCATAAATTTACTGGAAAAATATATCCTGCCAACCGCGCACAATCTAAACATCATCTTTTCCAGCAGACACTACAGGAATAATAATTTCACCCTTTAGAAGGTCAAATAAAGGCACAAGCAAGATTTTTACATGTTCATACGAATGAGAACATGCCAACAACTAATAATCCTAGTAGTTTGACCATGATATTGCACCCTTGCGTGATTCTGCAGCTCAAGCCTATTTAATTGCATATGGCTGATTCAAGGTCAAAAAACTGAATCGAACATGCAGAATGTCAAGTCACTGCTGCTTCTCTTCTGCTTTCCTTGGCTGCAAAAATATAGATAAACAAGTAATTAAGTGGACGGATGCAGCACTACAATAAAATCAAACAAGTTTGAAATATGAAGTCAACACAAAGCACACAAATAACCACCACGACAATTTTCTTATTCTTCCCTTGCTCAGATAAATTAACTGCACGATATATTAACTCACTCAAATGAGAATCTGACTAACTAGAGCACAACCAAGTCCTATTTTTCCCAGATTATGAGATCCTAACCTTTTTAATCTACACAGGGAACTTAACTAGTCTAGTATAATATCTAAGCAGTGTCATCTGGGTTTTCTGAAACAGCAAGAAAGAATTCTTTGAGATGCATTTAAGGCAAAAAGACAGAACCATCAGGAAATTGTAGCACCCCAACACAAATTCAACTGAACAAGGAAAGTTTGTGTAAGTCATGTTTGGAATAGTCATACATTTGTAAAATCAAATAGGAAAACAAACTTCTTTGATCTCATTTCACCATATCATGCTCCGAGATGCAATCTTCCAAACGAAAAGCCAGTAATAGGATGCATAAAAAAGAGTAATAATAATTCTATCACCAAGTCAAAAGCTAGTTAAGTTGGTTTAAAAGAACTTGGCAGATGCAGGATTTGAGGCTTGGGGGTGAAACGATGGACATATTTTTTAAGACAATTAGAAGAACTTTTTCTTGATTTTTTTGGGGGAAGCTGTATTTATTCCCTTAGCTTATACATAGATACAGACTTATAGTAACCAAAGCAAGGACAAAAAAAAAGATTTGGAAAATTTGAGCTGCACCCCACTCCCCTGAAAGATCCGCCGTTGGTTACAACTTACACCTAAAGGTTGGCTACTCAAGATAATAACAACGGAAATGACAATTTGACCGTATATTTTAGAAAAAAAATGACCTGTTATACATATTTGCATATGCTCAAAGATTAAAGGTTCCTAATAGGGTGCCAATGCTTGACCACTCGATCTGCATATACAATATACTCTAGGTTCGATTGAAATATCAGGACTCGCTCCCAAATCCTGTGACCCATACCATGAAACCCCACACTATCAAAGCTTTCAGAACATGCCCTGTACTGCAGAATGGCTTCTGGGTCGACTTTTCCAAGTGATACATAGTAGGCACCACCATTTTTGGACCCAATCATGGTATTGCTTGTTTTGTCCTTGCCTAAAAATAGGAATCATGCACTTTTCTTTACAGCTAAGTAGCGACTCGAGGAGCTACATAACGAAAATCTCGTGTGATCAGAAATTCTCCAATCCAAGCACAACTTCCCAGGAAACATTGCATTTCAAACTGCTTTAGGTTACTCCTGCAAATGATCTCAATATCACGTGAGTCAAGATTGCTGAGAAGTTTAGAAACATCAAGTGTTTGAAATTGCTGAACACCATTGATCTACTTTCATTGTGTTCTTCTTTTCATGATGACAGCTATACAGCTAGCAAGCAAACTGCACTTATAGTGTTCTTCGCTCAGTATATATGGAAAGAGTAGTAATTCTAATTCCATCAACGCTGGCATTGGAACAAAAGACAAAATCAATCGTTAAAACCTATTTTCATTCTGCAGCTTAAAAACCACAAAATGAAATTAATTGCTTAACAATAAATCTTTGAAAAATGAGATCTGCCAACCATAAACGTCACACATGTTCGACGAATTGCCAATGAGAATAAAACCACAAGCCAACCACCTCGCTACAAATCACAGTGTAGCACAAAGTACATTCAAGATCAAAACAAAAATTCCAACACAAAAGGCAACGCATTCCAGTACCTTAATTCCAGTAAAGGGTTGACACAGCTCTTCGTCGGGGATAACAACAGGCCACTTCTCACCAGCCTCGCGAAACATCTGCTCAGTCTCAAGATACTGACCCTTTTGGAGAATCATGGTGCGGATATGCTGGGCTGGAGTGGAGGTGGCGTCGAATTTTTCCTCGACGCCGTTGACGAAAGTGACGGTGATCTGGGGCGGGAAATCGTCGGTGCGGCGCTTGACTTGGACCTGGCAACTGGGGTTCGATTCTTTGGCCTTGCGCGCATTGCACTGCGCCAAGAACTCCATGCACGAGGCTAAGCGTGGGTCCAGCGCGTTGAACTCGATTTTCACCTTCGACAAGAACTTCAACATTTCTTCCTCTATCCTTTTTTCTGGTGGCCCGAGGGTTTTGCGAAGAAAGACCCAATTTTCCAGAAGGGGTGAGACCGTAAAGACACTCTTATAAATACTGGGATAACTTTGATTTATCGAGCATTCGAGCTGCTTCTTTCTACGACTTGACTAATCTATAATTAATTAAGGAGTAATTACCAAACTATCCCTGAAATTTAGGGTAATTACAGCAAACCCCAGAAAAGTTTAAATAACCAAAAAAAAAAAAAATTGAATGTTTGATTCTGTTTTAAATGTAATGCTGTAAATGTAATATTTTTACAAATCTAACAGAGGTGTTTGGATGTTTTTGCTTATGAATGAGCAAAGTGTAATACATAATCAAACATTAAAGAGATTTTTGTAATTTTCAAAACCTCTGGAATTTTTCGATTATTTGCTCAAACCTTGGTGTAATTTTGTAATTATCTCATTAATTAATTATATTTTTATAGTGTCACATGTTGTTGGCACTTGGGATCATATTATAACTAATAAATTCAATCCAAGGTTGTGACATTTTTAGTTCTTTAGTTTTTTTTTTTTGGACAAAAATTTAGTTCTTTAGTTAATACCGAATATGATATTCTAAATTGATTATAAACATTTCACATTTGCAATGAATTAAGGAATATATACATAATAAAATAATATATCTATAAAAGTTTTCGTGTATATTATCTTTTGGGGCGAGCCACAAAGACTTAAGACTGGGGTTCCGATTGTATACAGATTATTTTGGAAATTTTCTTTCTGCAGGAGAATAGTGTGAAAAAATTGTTAGGGAGAATAAGAATTTTTAATCGGAAAGGTGAATGGATATTAAATAAAAATATAATGATGAAATATGATGTGATATAAAAATAGCAAAATAATGATTGAATATGATTTGTAGTTAAAAATATGTGAGTGAATAGTGAAATTAATGGGAAAATATGTAATAATAAATGATATGGCAGCCAACATGGCGATACACTTGGCAAGTGGGTTAAAAAATACCAAAAATAAATTTGTTTATTATAACTGAGCTCAAATTTTTAAAATTATAATTTGTTTATTTAATGGTGAAATAATAAACAAAACATATTTAAAAATTAAAAAAAGGGAGAATCTTTTAATTTCTTTAAAATTAACTTAAAATTTTCAAAAATATTTTTTTTGGATTACTACGCAAATATATAATTTGAACTTTTTTTTTAACTTAACTTACAAATAAAATATGCAATACATTTGTATTTTTTATTTTTATGAATTTAATATTTTTCTTTTATACAATTAGGACAAATTTGTTATATAAGAAACAATTTTGAATTACGTTTAAATAAATAATTTTATGAAACTAATTTAATTAAGAATTAAAGTTTTAATACTATTTATAGTTTACTTTGTTCTAATCAATGTTGACTTTTTACTCTACGTTATTTAGAAAAATAATAAAAATTATATTTTTACTCCTTGATTAATGATTAATATGCTAATTAGTTAAAATTATATATATTAGAATTATGTAAATTAAAATTATTATTTAGTGTTAGATTTAATCAAATGAAAATTATTTCACCATTAGATTATATTAAATAAATATATTTATTAAATGCTAAAAAAGTAATTATTAAATAGTCATACATTCTCTATCTTCCACACCAACATTCTTTTCCAACTCACCTGGCAAGTGTGCCATGTTGATTTTTATTAAGAAAAATCCACATTAGCCTAGCAGGTAACATTTACCAGTTATAACAGGTCACAGAACCAAAAGTCCGAATTTTTCTCATTTAAAGGACTAAAATTTAAGTTGAAGAAAAAAGGACTGAATCTTCAAGTGGATTCACTTAGAGGATGAAAAAATAATTTTGCTTGAAAGAAATGTCCTTTTCCAACTCAATAAAACAAAAAATTTTGATCCCCCAAGTTCTTTCAAAATTCTATCCTATTTATGTAAGGGAAAATAACAAAAACTACACCTGAGTTTTAGTCTAATTATAAAAAACCAAAAAAGAAAATGCAATTATCTTCTAAAATTACAAATACCCTCTTTTTTTTAGGGGAAAAAATAATAGTATATATTAGGGAGCAAACTCCAAATGCACCAAATCTTCCAAGTGATCGGGAATATCCCCTATCCTTGGCTGAGTACAACAAGAATTAAAAGCAAAACGAGATAGATGATGGGCTATAGTGTTTCCCGATCGCCTAACAAAACTAATCTTGAAAGAAGAAAAACAAGGAATCAAACTATCAATATCTAATAAAATAGTTCCAAAGTACGATAAATCCTCCGTACGTCTCGTGAGTTTAAGGTATAGTGTCATATTGTTGGTTTCCACCTCCACTTCCTGAATTCGCAGGTCCTTTGCCAGAGTAACGCCATCCCGACATGCTAGTGCTTCCGCCACTTCCACCCCCACTTCGACCTCCATAAATTTGGTTATCGTCTTCATTACCTTTCCCGTATGGTCTCGCAAAACAGCACCCAAACCAGTGTCGATCCCCAGGGATATAGATGCATCCGCATTAATCTTGATAAATCCCCATGCCGGCGGCATCCATTTATCTCTCCATTCGCTAACCTCTGTCATCCTGTGCTTTCTTATGCTCCATAAATCTATCCGCCGCAAATTGGAAACAATGTTGATGTGCAACAGTAGAGCCATTAAACACCAACTTGTTCCTCGTCCCAAATGGTACATAAAAGCATTACAAATAGGCCCTCTTCATCTGGTTCGCATTTCTTTTTCCATTCTTCCGCCCAATTAGGGATGCCAACGGGGCGGGGCAGGGGCGGGGGAGCAATCCCCATCCCCATCCCTGCGACCGCAGGGAATCCCCATTCCCATCCCCACGAGACAAACGGGGAAAAAACTCCCTCCATCCCCGTCCCCGCGGGATTTCCCGTCCCCCGTTTTTATTATTTTTTTTGGTAAAAAACTGAATTTTTTTTTAAAAAAATGATTTTTTAATATTTAAAAAATATGTGAATTATATAAAAAAGACTAATAAAGCACTTATTATACAAAACAAATAAAATAAATTAAAGATTTTTTGATTTATATATTTAATGTGGATATATTTATAATATATTATATATATTGAATATAATATACTATATATTTAATATCGGTTCCCCGCGAGGAACGGGGCAGGGATCCCCGCGGGGCGGGAAATATGATCTCCATCCTCGCCCCGTCCCCGCCAATGGGGAGAAAAAAATCCTCGTCCCCATCCCCACGGGGAGAATTTTTGGGGATTCCCCGCCCCATTCGGGGCGGTTCCCCGCGGGGAATGGGGAATCCCCGCCCCACTTCCATCTCTACGCCCAATCAATTATCCGGCCTCTATTCTCTCTATTTGGCAACCTCATTCGAAGAGGGCTTGCTGCCCAAAAAAATTCCGTCCAAGCACAATCACGAAGTGCATGTTCTATCGTCTCCTCCTCTAATCCGCATCTTAAGCAAATAGGATCAATATCCATCCCCTCCGCTGAAGAATCAATTTTGTTGGAAGAATGTCGTTTTCAATTTTCCACATGAAGAATTGAATTTTTGGGGGCACACTTAGATTCCAAATCCATTTCCAAATTCCTCTGTTCGAGTTCGATGATGAAGATACATTTGCTTGGGCCTCATAAATTGCTCTGGCTATTTTGTAGCCAGATTTGACACTGTACCACCCATATTTGGAGAATTCCCAAACCTGTCTATCTTCGGTCTATTGAATAGATAATGGAACTCCCAGAATTGCATTTACATCTTGTTGGCAAAAAAACTCCTCTGATCAACTCTGCATTTGACCTGTTGTCGTCTGCTTCTTGGAGGTCTTCCACACTCCAATCGTTATTCAAAGGTGTTGCATGGGTGAGAGGTTTGAAATTTGCATGGCCAGGTATCCAGGGATCAGACCACACCTTCACTTTGCTTCCATTGCCCACACTCCATCTAATACCACTCTCAAGTATCTTCCGACTTGCTATAATGCTTCTCCATACGAACGACGGATTATGATTATTATTAGCTTGTACAAAAGACACGCGAGGGAAGTATTTAGCCTTAAGCGATTTGGATAGAATGGAGCTCTCGCCCTGAATAAGTCTCCATCCTTGATTGAAACAATGTATATCTCGGAATCCCAGGCCTCCATCTAATTTCGATCGACACAACTTATCCCACGAAAGCCAGTGGATTTTTCTTTTCTCCTTTTTTTGCCCCCACTAAAAATTTCTAATTATTGAACTTATCCGTCGGCAAACCTCTTGAGGGAATAAAAAGCAACTCATCAAATAGGCCGGTATAGCTTGTGCCAAAGATTTTATAAGAACTGATCTACCCGCCACTGATATAGTTCTACTCTTCCAATTTTTGAGTTTTTTCCGAACACGATCCTCCATTATAGCAAATATTTTTTTTTTTTTGAACGCCCTACCACTGCTGGGATACCCAAATAGACTGCATGCTTCTCCACCACATTCACCCCCATGCATTGCGCCAATTCCCTTCTCCTCTCATCCAGAATTCCCTTATTAAAACTGATTTCTGATTTTTTGAGGTTAATTTTCTGACCTGAAGCCCTCTCGTAAGTGGATATAATATCTCGAGTCACCAAAATCTCCCTTTCATTTGCCCTTCCAAAAATAATACTGTCGTTGGTGAAGAAAAGATGGGACACCTCCGGTGCACGCCTACTAATTCTAATCCCATGTAAACTTCTCTCTGACTCGGGTTTTCGAATTAACGAGGAGAAAGCTTCTGCACAAAAGAGAAATAAATATGGGGATAGCGGGTCTCCTTGTCGGAGCCCACGAGTAGGGGTGAAAACAGAGCCAAGTTTGCCGTTAAGAAGAATAGAGAACAAAACAGAGGAAACACATTTCATAATAAGGTTAATAAAACTTTCATTAAACCCTATTCGATGCATAACTCTGTTAAGAAACCGCCACTCTACCCTATCATACGTCTTTGACATGTCCAATTTAAAAGAAAACGACACTCTCTGCTTGGCTTTATTATTTTTCATGCAATGGAAAATTTCAAAAGCCAACAAAGCATTATCAGTTATAAGCCGACCCGGAACAAAAACGGATTGAGTCTCATGAATCACATCCGAAAGAACTAGCTTAAGTCTATTAGCAATAGTTTTCGAAATGAGTTTATAAACAACATTACACAAGCTAATAGGTCGGAAATCAGTAACTAGATCAGATTTTTTTTTCTTGTGAATAAGCACGATAAATGTGTTATTTATGGCTTCAGGAGAATCATGACCGTTAAGCACATTAAGAACGACAGACAGGATATCATGTTTAATAATGGACGAGAATTTTTGGAAGAAGAGAACAGGCATACCGTCCGGCCCCAAGGCTTTAGTCGGGTGCATTTGGGTTAGAGCCGTGATCATCTCGTCAGCCTCAAAGGGTCGAGCTAAGGTCTCGTTCATGTCATCTGTCATCTTCGGCTCGATAGATTCCAGCGTTCTATCCATAATAGAGAAGGTTTGGCCGAAAAAAACGATGAGAAATACCCCGCAAACATACCTTCAATCGCCTTTGGTTCTTCCAACCACTCCCCCGACTGGTTGCGAATCTTATAAATACTATTTCTCGCTTTTCTACCATCCGCCACTCGATGAAAGAATGTCGTGTTCCAGTCTCCATCTTTAATCCAGTTAGCCCGGGCTCGTTGATGCCATATTTTCTCTTGTTTCACATGGAGGCTTCTTAATTTTTCCTCAATGGACTGTCTGCCCATCACCACATCCCTTTCGGGTCGGTTAGTCTCACACTCTTGAATTTGGTAATTAATATTACCAAAATGGTTTGTTAGATTGGGACTCACACTCTTTGAATTTGGTAATTAATATTACCAAAATGGGTTTGTTCCCATTTAATCAATTGAGCACTACATCTATTGATATTTTCTTTAAGGGCTTCAACCCCTAGACCGTCACCATTAATATTCCATGTGCCCTCAATGACTTTTTTGCATGATGCATCTCTCCAACCTCTCTTGAATATTGTCATCCCCTTCTTGTCCATTTGTCCATGTATACGTGAACCCCTCATATCCAAGATCATCCAATTGAGCCTCTTGCATGGCTAGGTGGAAACCCTCCATTTTCGTCCCCTCCTTGAGCCTTCCTCCTATTTTTTTCGAAATTGAAAAGAATCTCATTAAAATCGTCTATACATAACCATTGAGTGCATTGGACTCGGGCCAAATCACGAATGAGTTCCCATGTGAGTCGCTTTTCGGTGTTTGTAGGCCATCCATATATCCATGTTAACCCACTCGTTGTCTTTTTCCATCACAGAACCATCAATATAGTGCAATGAATCTGATATCACCTTAAAGTCATACGAGCTCTTCCAAAAAAGACACAAGCCACCTCTTCTATTTCCCGACGACATATCACAATTTACCACATGAATACCTCCGTAATCAAAATCTTTCAGCTTTTCTTTCAACTCATCAACCATTAGTTTGGTTTCCTTCAGGAAAACAAACGCGGGATCTTTCTTATTTATATACCTTTTAAGCACCTTAACTGTCAGTGGGTTCCCAAGCCCCAAGCGGTTCAACCGAGGCAACTCATTGTGTGAATCATTGTGGGGCTTTTTTTTTTTGATTTTCATTTCAAACCACTTTTGATACATGTTTTTATCTTAATTTTGATGATTTTATTTTTACACCAAAACAATGTTTTTAATTGTTGTCCAAATACTCCTAAATGATTTAAAATGTTTTTACTATTTATTCGGAGTATTTCTTCAAGTTTATTTTAGATAAAATTGGACAACACTTTTAATGATTCTATGTTTATAAGTTTCTACTTCAAAACAAAGTTCCTAAATGTTGTCTAAATACTCCCGATCGGTTTAAAATGTTTTTACTAAACTTTCGGAGTATTTCTTGAGGTTTATTTTCGACAAAAATTGGACAACATTTCTATCTCGAGGTCAACCGATTTATAAGATTTCCCTATAGGGCAACCCGTACCTGAAGATGAATTTTGGAACAAAAAAATGAGACGGATTTATAAGTGGCCAGGTCGACCGGTCGACTAGGGTGTCGACCGGTGGCGTCGATCGGTCGACATCCCTGTCGGCCGATACCTAGGCATTGGTTTTGAAACAGAAACATTGTTCCTTGGTTTTTCATTGAGGGGGACCGGTCAAGGTAGAGGTCGACGGTCGAAGACCCCCTTGACCGGTCGCCCCTTGTTAATTTGTGATATATTCATTTCAATCTCTATTTCTGTGCGACCGGTTGCCCTCATGTTTGACAGCAAAATTCTAACCGTTGTGCAGCAGACAAACTTTTCTTAAATTGTGGGATTGATTTCTAACAGCTATATTCTTGATTTTAATTGTATTTTTCTATAGATTTTCAATCCCCAAGAGGAGCCTATATTTGATCAATCATCTCCTATAAATAGAGGAAGTTTTGGAGCAACCAATACAACAATTGAGATACAACACAACAAGATACATTCCAAGCAAACACTTGTTCTTCATAGTTATTATTCTTGTTGTAATTTGCCTAGCTTATCACTTTCACATCTTGAGGTCTAGGCTTTATTTTCTTGATTACACTTGCACTCAAATTGTATTATTCATTATTGATTTGTAATCTTGATTTTGGTTATCATTCAACACAAGATATCCTTGTGAGTGTTCTTGTGGTAAGAACACACTTGGGTGATCTAGGTGATAGGTGTTTCAAGAGTGTGGTGCTCTTGAGGTGTTGAAGAATTTGGTATTCTTCAAGATTGAAGATTGTAGTGATCTTCAAAGGTGCCGTTGAAGGAAGATTGTGGTAATCTTCAAAGGGAGATTGTGGTAATCTCCAAAAGTGGTGTTGAAGAAGAGTGTGGTGCTCTTCAAGGTGTTGTAAGTTGAATTTGTATTAATTTTGGTAATTAATAAAATTCTTTGTTTTTTTGAAACCCATCCTGGATATACTGGGGTGGTAGAGCACGTAGTCCCTAGGTGGGGTGAAGCTCTATAAATCGACGCGTGTTGTTTACATTCCGCACCTTTATTCTTGTCTTGGCGTATTTGATTCGAAAAAGAGGGCATAATCGAAAAGATGGAGATAATCTATTCACCCCCCTCTAGATTATCGTAGCCGCTTGGACTAACAAGTGGTATCAAAGCCAAACTCTTTGGCAAACTCGTTTCACATCGCGAGTGAAGAGGAACGATCGTCGAAAATAAAACGAATGAAGAAAATAGCTTATCTTTCTGACACCTCCACCACCAAGCCACCTCGGTTTGATTCCAAAAATTTTACATTTTGGAAAGAAAGAATGGAATGTTATTTACAAGGTTGCGGGTTCGATATTTGGAACATCGTCATTAATGGAGAATCCATTCCGATGATAGACACACCACACAAAGGCATCAAAGAGCTCAATGATGAAGAGAAGAAAATCATCTCCTTAAATGGTAAAGCTCTCAATATCTTATATTGTTCACTTACCAACTTGGAATTTAATCTTATTGTAGGAATTCGATCGGCTCATGAAGTATGGCAAAAATTAGAAGCCATTCATGAAGTATATGCAAATGATAGGAGCAACTCAAAAGCATCTACTTCTCAAAAGGATACAAGGTCAAATCTAAGGAACAAGCCTTTTACAACTTCCAACTATGAAGTAGTCGAACAATGTTTTATGGGCATCGAAGAAGAAAACGAGGTATGTCTTAAACCCTCTACTTCCTATGATATTGTTATACAAAATGATTATAGTGATTTGCAAAATGATTTTGATGACCTTCAAAATGTATTCCAAAGTTTACTTGTTAAGTACAAAAATTTGAAAAAGGAATTCAATGTTTTGAAAAATGATAAAGATAGTTTATTTACTTCATATGAATCACTATCATGTACTCACACCACCACACTTGATAAGGTTAGAAACCTTGAAAAAGAAAGTAGTACTCTTGTTGAGGATATTAATTGCATGAAAAAGGATTTATCAAAATCCAACTTGAATACCGATAAAATGACCAATATTGTTGATAGTTGTGATAAATTGAAACAAGGACTTGATCATAAGCCTAGTATTGTTAATTATGTGAAAAGAAATCAAGTACCTATGTATGTTGGTCATTATGCTCCTAAAATTGTTACTTGTTTTTATTGCGGTAAAAAGGGTCATACGGTAAATACTTGTCGGGCTAGAAATAGCTCTAATTATTTTTGGAGACCTAAAAGTCTCAAGACTAATCCCAAAGAACCCAAGCACTTGAGGGTACCACAAAACAATGTTATATTAGGTACCCGGCAAAATAATAATCGAAGAAAATTCATACATCCAAGGAGACATCAAATGACCATCTCGTTTAATCAAAGGAGAAGACATCACCACAATGAATTTCCAAGAGAAAGAAATTATCAACAATGGGAAAGACATAATCCTTGGAAATGGAACAATTGGAAAAGCCATCTTCAACAAGATGATTTTCAAAGGGTAAGATATCATCAACAATGGGAACGGCACAAACCATGGAAATGGCAAAATTGGTAAATCGTATCTCCCTAATTAAATATGCATTTTACTTTTTATGCATGTTTTTATTTGTGTCTAAATTGCAAAATGAGTTTTCATAATTTTAATATTAAGGTCTTCAATATATATTTGTGTTTTTAAAATCCTTTGAAAATAAGACCTTACATGTTGTTTTTAAACTCTTGTGGACTTACTTAGACTCATGTGTTTTTATCTCTTATAAGCATAAGTATTTTATTGTGATATCTCTTATTATTTGGCCTACACTTGTGCTATTATATCTTGTGCAAAATTTGTTTTAAGTATTGTGTAGGATTTATATCTCCTATTCATTGGCTATCGTCTATTACTTCATCTAAGAGACTCTTAAACCATCGAGGTATGTTTACTCGTATTATTCTTAGAACTCGATGTTGTGTTCTTGTCTTAATTATGCACTTCTCTTTCATACTATTTCATTTCATCCCCTTAAGTGCCTCTAAATGATCTTGTAATTTTTCTCAAAAGGGCACTACTCGTAAAATCTCATTTTTCTCGAATATATGTTTTCTCCAAACTCATATTTGTTGGATTTAGTCCATAAATATCTTTTTGCAAAGTTTTAAAACTTTTGGGGTGAAAAATCGGATTTTTGAAAACTCTGGAAAATGAAATTGCACTGAAACTGGAACCCAGGAGCAGGTACCGGTCGACCACACCGGTCGACAGCCCCGTCGACCGGTCGACCGGGTTATATCAGACGGGCAGTATGTTTTTATTGAAACAGGGGCTATTTTCTTTCATTCTATCTTTCAAAAACTTCGAACCCTAACTCACTCTCTCTTCAAAATTCTCACAAAATATCCCAATACTTCACAAATTGTTTCATTCTTGAGCTTATATCACTCAAATTCATCTTGTTTTCATGGCACCCCGTCAATTCACCGGACGAAATCCTCAAAAGAGGAGAAGGAAGCAAAGGGGAGAATCTTCCTCCAACCCCCAACAAGATGATATTCCACAAGGAGATAATCAAAATCGGCTCACAGAAGAAGAGATTGTTGAATTGAGAGCCGAGATTTCAAAATCAAACATTCATTGGGATTCAAGTAAGTTATCACTTCTTTACGAGCCTCCTTCTAGAGCCAATAGATTTCAATTTCTAAATAAACTTGCGGAGGAGCATTATGAAAATATTGGATTGAACGACAAGAAAATTGCTTGCACTCGTATGGTTCGATTTTTGGCTTTTCATGATGAATATCCGGAAATTAGGGCTTATTTTGAAATTCAAGGTTGGGTTTCATTATGGGATAATCCATGTTTGCATTATGATGACGAGCTTATAAAACTTTTTTATGCAAATATGTGGATTGTTGATGCTACGGAAGATAATCCGTTGGAACTTCATACATTCGTTAATGGTAGGCATTTTTCGTGGACATTGGCCGATATTTGTAATCATTTTAATGTGCCGAATGATGGAGTTGTAAATGTTGATTGCGCTCATTGGGATGATGATCTTTTTGGTGTCTCACTTTATGAGGTAAAAACATTTTTAGGAGTTTTTCCGGAAGTAACTTTCTCGGCAATGCCGCCAAATTATCGGATTGTATCGATTATTTGCTCCTATTGTGTTTGCGGAAAAGAAGTAAAACTTCCGAGTAATCTCGAACTCTTTCTTACCTATAAGATTATCCGAGGAGAAAGAGTAAATTATGGGGCTATTTTTGTGTATTGTTTGTCGGAATCAAGAAGGCTTACTAAGAAAAAATATACGTTGGGAAATTTGATTTGTCGACTACTATACCTATCGGGCTACCCGGAAAATGAAATGAATACCGAAATTCGTCATAATGACTATGATAATGCCAACATTCTCCAAATGGTAAGAATGCGATAGAATTTACCACGGGTTCCCACCAAAGCCGCTAGGGGACGTGCTCGAAATCCACAACAACCTCGGGATGATTTCTTTAATGACAATGAGGTTGAAAATATTAGTAGAGGGAATGTTGAGGAACAAGAAGATGAGGAAGAAGACTATGTGGGAAATGAAGAAGAGGAACAAGAAGTTAGGGAGGAAGAAAATGAAGGAAATGAGGAAGAACACTATAATGAAGGAGAGGATGAAGAAAATGAACCGGATGTTGAGGACTTGAATCTTAAAGAGAGAATGGAAAAGGTGGAAAGAGAGACATTTAGAGATGTTGCATCTCTTAGAAAAGAGCTCCGGGTTGTGAAGGAAGAAAATTCCAGATTGAAAAGGTCTATGGGAAAATTGAAGAAATTCATCAAAGAGCTTATTCCTGCAGCTTGCTTCTCTTCGGATGAGGATTGATGTCCCTACCCCTTGTTTATCTTAGCATTTTTTTCCTTGTCCTTGTTGCTTTGTAGTCTTATGAACTATTGTACAACTCTATTGCACTAATGAGATTTGCTTGTTTTTCTTAAAAGGGATGATCTAGCAAGAGTGCTAGTAGCTTTTGATTATTGTGGTATTGGCCTTGTTGGAGCATTTAAGGGTAAAATTATTCTATTTGGCATTGTTTGATCATTGGTATGAAGTTCTTGATGGTAAAAGTGCTTCTCTTAATTTTTGCTTAAATGCTTTTGTGATGCCTTGATCTTTTTGTTTAGATAGATATTTGGGACATTTGTAATGTCTTATATGTATTTGCATTGATATGAACTACTTGATGGCTCTTTAAAATTTTGCTTGATGGCATTCGTAATACCCTGAATCAAGCGAAGTATCACAAACTTTTCGACCCATCCTGTATATTGTCTTTTTCGTTCCGTGTTGGAATAGAACCTTAATTTATTACTTGTTATTAGTTAGTTATTAGATGAGATTTTACGAAAAAATTCTTTCTAGGCGAGAACAAATATTTCTTTTTTTGTTCGGTGCGAAGACATAGGAAAAGCCACTTTTTAGCATTCTATTTAATATTTCATTTAGAATGAAAAGGGATTTCATCATATTCATATATAGTGAAGTCTTCCCCCGGATTCCCACAAAACAAAAGAGAATCCTTTTTCACACTTCCTATTAGTAGTGATTGAATTTATATGCTTAGTCTGATAGGAAAGATCTTTTTCGGCTAGAATTATCTCAATTGGGTCGAACCCTTGAGAATTTACCTTGTTGAGCCTTTTATTTGTTGGATATATCTTGAAAATTTGTTTTTGGTGATGAAAAACTTGGCTAATATCTTTTACAAGGCTATATACACCTTCTTTTATTTTTTGACGCCCGCCAAGTGTTCGATTATATGTTTCAATGATAATTTCAACTTCTACATGAATCTCTTGCTTGCAAATGTCTTAAATATTCATTGAGATCATGTCTTGGCAAACAAAACAAGCTTATGGATTTTTCATGGTACATTTCTCCCATTTTCGGATTCTAAGCCTAATTTTTTCAATGGTTGATAAATCGAATCTTTGGCGCACTTAGATATACTTGTATGGTGTTTTTATCATCCTAACATTCTTTTTGATGATTCCAAAGGGGAGAAACAGGAAATTGGCTCGTTAGCTCATAGAAGCTAATAAAAGCTCGTTATAAAAGCTATAAGCTACGGCTTCTTAAAGCCATAAGTTGTGGACTATACTTAGTCAAATTGTTGTATGATGGACTTATATACTTGTCTAATTGTGTTTTGTTGACAGGGGGAGCTTATAAGCTCTTGTACTTAAGTACAAAATGTAAAAGCTAAGCTTTTAGCTTGTGGTTGATTATTTGTACATTACTCTTGATGTGCTTGTTGATAGGGGAGCTTGTGCTTATTCTTGAATATACTCACTCCCTTATTTGGTTGCTTATGTATTTTGGAAATGTTAGTCGCTTCTAAACGGTTAGATGTTTTTACCGGAAAATCGTTTTTAAAAAAAAAAAATTGTCCTCCTAATATTTCTAAAAAATTGTTTTGGTTTGTAATCATCAAAAAGGGGGAGATTGTTTGATACATGTTTTTATCTTAATTTTGATGATTTTATTTTTACACCAAAACAATGTTTTTAATTGTTGTCCAAATACTCCTAAATGATTTAAAATGTTTTTACTATTTATTCGGAGTATTTCTTCAAGTTTTATTTTAGATAAAATTGGACAACACTTTTAATGATTCTATGTTTATAAGTTTCTACTCCAAAAGTGGTGTTGAAGAAGAGTGTGGTGCTCTTCAAGGTGTTGTAAGTTGAATTTGTATTAATTTTGGTAATTAATAAAATTCTTTTTTTTTTTTAACCCATCCCTGGATATCTTTGGGGTGGTAGAGCACGTAGTCCCTAGGTGGGGTGAAACTCTATAAATCGACGCGTGTTGTTTACATTCCGCACCTTTATTCTTGTCTTGGCGTATTTGATTCGAAAAAGAGGGCATAATCGAAAAGATGGAAATAATCTATTCACCCCCTCTGGGGACATTATCGTAGTGGCCGACTTGACTTAACAGTACGTCTTCTGCTGACCTCCGCCGATAGCACAAATGTACAAGGGGCATCAAATGTTTCTTTGTGTGTTCTGGGCCAGCATCCAGGAGGGACGTTTCTGTAGTGTCCGAGGGTCGTTTAGCTGGGGTACTGGAGGGGGTGGTTTTTTTGGTTGGGATACGTTGTTTGAGGCGGGCTCTGGCATTTATTGGTCTGGTTTTCGGTTGTGGGGGGTTTATTTGGTAAGGAGGTTTTTGGTTTGATGTTTCAGTAATTGCCTTGGCTTGGGGTTGTTGGGTTTTTTCTTCAACGAGGTTGGGGTAATCAACTGAATTGATGGGTGAGACTGTGGTTAGAATTTTAGGATGTTCATTAGTAGGCTGCTGGTTTGGGGGGTTGTCTAGGTTTTGGGTTGTTGTAGTGGCTTCCAGGGAGGCTGGTTTGGGAGTGGGTTGGTTGCTTTTAGTGTAGTCTGGGTATGTAAGTTGGGGGTTAGGTTTGGTGGGTCTTATGGATTGTTGTTTTCTATTGAGACACGTGGCTTTTGTAGGGGATAAAGTTAAGGATAGGGATTCAAGGTTGTGGTGGATTTTGGTGTGAAGTGGGGATTCAGCTTCCTCTTCACTCGGGTTCGGATCACTGGTTTTAAGGTAAGTGTTTAGAGCTTGGTGGAGGTAATTGGTGGTCTTTGTATCAGGATATGGTCGGTTGGGTCGAATAAGAGAGGGGTTGGAAGTCGACTGTAAAGAGGAACTCTGTCCAAAAAGCTTACGGGCCGTATTGAAATGTGGGTGTCCCAAAGATTCTCTGTTGTGATTAATTCGCTTTAACGGGGATGCCTAAGCCAAGGGCCATATTTCATCTAAGAGGTATCAAGACATTCGTTTCGGTCGTACTCATCGCAATTCTAAAAAAAATGACCTATAATACCACAACAAAAACAGTACGTGGGGAGGGCTTCGTTAGAGCTATCAAAACGGGTCAGGCCCGTCGGGCCGGCCTGCCCCGCCCCGCCCCGCCTAAGGTAGGGGGTTGGGTTAAGTATTTAGTAGCCCGCCAAGGGGTGGGCCTAAACGGGCTAGCCCACCGTGGGCCGCGGGTTTGGCGGGTTGGGTCGGCGGGCCGGCGGGCTAGCCCGCCAAAAAAAAAAAAAAGAAACAAAAAGAAAAATTAGATAAAAATAGACAAAAAAAAATAGTATAATTGATATTTTTTTATTTTTATCTCTTATAAAAGTGTATATAATATTTTTATAAAATATGTACTCGTTATCCATTAGTATATTTAATTCATTAAAATTAATAATATGAATAAAAAATATTTTTTTTCATTTTTTTTATTTTTTTTAATTTTTGGCGGGCCGGCCCGCCCAACCCGCAGCCCAAGACGGGTTGGGTTGGGCTGAGGTTTTGCGGGCAGCGGGCGCCCGCCGCCGCCGTTTAAACCCGTTCGACAAATTCTAGGCCGTGCTTCAATGGAAGAATTAATTGCTTTCCTTGAATCCTCACAGTTAGGGCTCGTAGTAATGGTTTTGTGATGTCAACCATAACTTTGAACCTTAAGAATTTTCCAAACAGGCCTTCATTTGGGATATCCAGTTGCTCGATTTGCCCTATTTGTTTCGCTAGCAGATTGGCCGATGAGGTGTTCATACAAGCAACAAGCAACAGGGACATCATACGCGCGTATCCAAAAAGACGCCATAGTAACAAGAACCATCGATGGTTGTTCATTTTCCTCCAATTTCCGGATTGCAAATAGGCCTCCGTTGTAGTGCCACGGTTGATTCGAGAGGACCCATTCTCGATCCTCCTCCTTCTCAAATCGGAATAATATAAGGTCTCGTCCCAATTCACTCGCGATAACTTCCGCCTTCGGTTTCCACGATTTTTTCATAACTTCCATCAAGTAAAAAGCTTTCCACGTCTTATCGGAGTATAGCTTTCCGACAAGGCAAAAAGATTTATCATACTTCGGCTCATTTTTTGTACTGCCCGAGGCATTAATCCCTCCATGGGAACTGGTACCTAATTTGGTCAAGCCTCTTCATAGATATGGAATAGACAACCAGTTGCTACCTGAGAAGAAAAATAGACAAATAAACGTTAGTCCGATTCCAAAGCTATCGATCCAATATACTGACAAGGAATCGAGCCCTTGCCCAAATAACCAAAAACAGAGAAAACAGAAAAGCAAAACGGAACAAAAACCAAACAGAAGGACCGAAACTGAACAACGAAAACAGAAGAGCATCGAAAAAACGAAAAAACCCTAATAGCGAGACCCTAAAAAACCGTAATGCAGGGAAAGGAAATAAGACACCAAGACTTCTGAAAAGACAAAGGCACAGAACGATCCCTCAGAGAGAGAATGATCGGTGGGGGCCCGGACGGAATCCGATGCGATGGCAGTGGGACTCATAGGATAATCCCGACTGAAACTCTACAGGTTACATGGACTCCTAACCCTAGGAGGACGTTTTTCATAATGACTGTACTTGGTAATTAGCAATCAATACTAGTGGGGAAAAAGAGACGGCCTCTGTACAAATACCCTCTTTGAAATTTGTAACGCCTAACAAATACTCCCTCAGAGTCTCTTGAGGGTGTAGTTCTGTAAAGTAAAAATGAATGTGAGAGGGATTAAACGATAACGAATTTTTTTTTTAAACACATTAAGCTAAATCTCAGGAGTAGTTTTAATTATTAACCTCTTTATTAATGTGCCGTAAGAAAAGAGGAAAAATAAATAGATCTTCATTAATGCTGTATACTTTGGGCCCACATTTTTAAGCTAGATAAAATGTGTTCGATGTAATTTTCAGAAAATATGAATAATATCGAGCCATTATAAGAGGCCCGTAACAGCTTCAAAGCTCAAAGAAAGAAAATGTAAGCTAATACCCATGACATGGTTTGAAAAGGAAAACCCACAAGCACGAACAAAAAGAATATCAATAATTTCTCATTGCAGCAGAGTAAGAAAAGACAGAATAAACCATTATTCGTGAAATTGGAACATGTGAGATCCCAATTGCATAATTATGCACCAGTAATCTCCCTATCTAATTTCACTCTCTTTGCATTATGAACCTCCGAAATACCACTGACTGTGTGCTGGGACGACGTATCATGCTGATAGGCACAATTAGCTCCATTCCTACAACCCTTAGGACTATTGAAATAAATGCAAGGTTTCATTATCTTCGGTTTAGATTCTCTTGATTTCACAAAATTCAAATGTTCTTGACTCGTTCCCATCGGTTGGTCGCCTTGATGAGCAAACTGTGACGAGCCATCTCGTCTTTCGCCTCCATGTTGCTGAATAAGGCTCTTGTAATAGTTAATGTCCTTTTTCATAGGAGCTCCCAAAGAAGAGGGAGAGGATGATACTGGCCATACATTGGGATTTGAACCTGACCTAATTTGAGGAGGGTAAAATGGTACATTTGCAGCAGCCATAGATGGCGTGCAAAGTTCCGGTCTACTGATAGCAATGTTGTTTGGATCAAACACATTCTTCATTGGTGGCCTTAAACTGGGAACATACTGTGTGCTGGTGGACGGCATATTGCTGGTGGATGGAACATACTGTGTGCTGGTGGACGGCATATTGCTGGTGGATGGCATATTTTGGGTATTGAAAGATGTAACTTTTTGCATTGGTGCACTGGAAGACGCGCTATGGCTTGAAACAAGTTGCTCGATCATTTTCGGGTCGCTGAGGATTTTTACGAGCAAGTCCCGATCAACCAGATTTAGTGGATCACTGTTTGAACTGTTAGACATAACTGAAGTCAATGCAGCTTGTGCAGCTGCTACCATATCAGGCTCCACAACAGTTGCCGAAATTCCATTGGCATGAGAGTTAGTAGCATCGGACGAGAACTGGGGCTGTAAGATCATTGGATTAGAGTTTGCTGTCACAGAGCCAAATGATGTATCGTCGTCTTCAATTGGTGTGACTGGAACTAGAGGAGTGTTTTGTTCATTAGCAATTGAGTCTTGGACATCCAATAATGCAGAAGGGCTGGCACAAGGATAACAACCGATTATTTAGTACAAAAAAGAGATGCATGCAAACTTGACATATAAGCCTAAATCACCACCTAAGATAGTTAACAAATAAAAAGGAGGGTGAAACTACAAAACCCACCCTTGATGTTCAGCCTGATTAACCAAAAAGAAAAAAAAAATCCAGTTCTCTTTGAAAATCACAAATACCCCCTTGAGTTTTGTATTTACCTAATGGGGGGTATTAGATACCCCTACTGAGGGTGCAATTTGTAAAATAGAAACAAATGTCGAGGGGGTATCTGTAATTTGTAATTTCGATAGATAGTTCATTTTTTCTTAATTAAACTGAACCTCAAGGCTATTTTTCATAATTAATCCTAAAATGGAACATATAAAGAGGTGGGCATTGCAGTTCGAACTTTGGAGGAATAGCTGATGGTCGAGGGTAAATTGCTTCGAGTACTCTCATCTCACGTTGATTTTGGGCCTCCACTTCTTTGCTCTCTTCCCCGGCAACCACTAGCCATTCAATATTTATTTGAAACTGCAAAAACAGAAAGAGCTGGAATAAGGAAGAGATGAGAAGACGTGCTTCCGCATCAAATGGCACAGGATTTTTATTCCAAACTATGTATCATCTCATGTTTCAAGTATCATTCATGCATGCCAAGTGTATTGATAGCGTCACTAATTTACACAGTGTGTGTATTTAAAATACTTGAAATGCGAGATGAAACACACTCTGGGAGGAAATTCTCAATGCGTATTGTCTAAAAATTGCATACGAGACAAGAATGATGAATACACCTACTTTGGGAGGGCATCTCCATTTCATTAAGGGTATTTGAGACAAGTTAACTCTGCATAGATGTGCAGGCTGCATTAATTCGAAACCTGGTGGCAAATTGTCATCAGGTTCATTAGCACCTGACTGGAGTGACCACAATGCCTTTGCCTGGAGATGATCTTGAGTTCCCAATCCAACTTGTGAAGGAGATTCTTCCAACAAAAACAACCTTACCTGTTAGAAAATAAGAAAATTGTATCAGCCATTAACCTTGATGTCTTGATTAGATAGAGAGAGACATCAATGTAGTGATAAACATCATTTAACTTTATCGATAAACATCATTTAACTTTATCTGTAGATGATTAACCTTGATGTCTTGATTAGAGATGTTATTCCATAGGCTACTTGAACAATAAGAAAACAGAGATAGCACTAGTATTTTCACCATAGAAACAATAAGCACAGAAAATGATAACATAAACACTAAAAATAGTGCAGAGAATGGGAACACAACAGACTCATTAATTCATAAAGACCATCTCTAACAGAAAATTATATCGCCTTCACCCTCCAAGGAGAGTACCAGAAGAAAAAACTGAAAAAACAAAAAAAGTAAAAAACCAGAATCAAAACCAATCACTTAACTTAACAACTAAAGATTTGAAGAAAAAAGCATGTCAAACTGAAGCCTTAATCTCCAGCACACACTCGTGCAGGCGAAATGAAGGGGCAAACAACAGAGGAAGTTTGCTAGAGTGTACCTTTAAATTATTTCAACAACCTATCCTATCAGAAGTCACAACATGTCAACCCCAACCCATTTTGTTGCTCATTTGGGTAAAAGAAAGTTAAGCGAGGCACTAAAATTATGTCATCTTGCGGTTTTTACATCTCCCCTTCAGAATACTCCACTTAGTTCATGTAGTCACGTATTAAATGCATTCGTGTATAAATATTCAACCACTTTTAACTTTCAGAGAAATATTGAGTGAACTAGAGATTTCAAACAAGACGACATTTAGAGTTAAGAGATAAAAAAACGACCTAAAAAGAACAAAATGAGACAAAGGGTGATTTGAAAAATATAAGGGAGGATGCAAACTTTAACTGTATATATATATATATTTACACACACCATGTAAATTCCTAACATTTTTCAATTAAAACTGAAATAGAGAAATTAAAGAAGCAAAATGGACAAACTGGAAATAGACGTGTTAAATGACTCCAATGCACTTTGCCGTAGAATATTAAGCAGCCGCCTGATTCAGGGCCCATAAAACCAAAATTGAAAAAGCATTCAAATTGGTATACCCATGGTTGTTAAAGGCGCACCTAAGGCGCAGGGCGCGCGGGGCGAGATGCCCATCGCCTTTGGAAATCAAAGGCGGGCGCTGAGTGAAAGGCGTGCAACCAGGCGCACCTTGCAGCACCTTCTGGCTGGGCGCAGGCACAGGGACGGCGCGCCTCTGGAACACAGACCTAATTTTTATTTTTTTTTAAATTTTTAAAAGTTGCTCACCACTTTTTTAAGTTGCCAAGCCACATCAAAAAACAAAAAGAAGGGAAGAGAGACGAAACACTACAACAGCGAGAAAAGAAACAGCGAGACAAGAAAAGAAACTAATCTTTCTGCCTTCCGCCGGAGCTGACCAACCACCGCCGGAGCTTTGCTCACTCTCTCTCTTTTCCTTTTTGTTATTTCTTTTAATTTAATTTGCTGAATTTTTTATTATAAAACTAGGGTTTGTTTGTTTTGAATCTTCTATAGTACTTAACTAGGATTTTTAGTATTTAATTAGGGTTTTATTATATAACTAGGGTTTTTAGTACCATTTACTGATGTTTAGTATAATTTAACTTGGGTTTTTGTATTTAACTAGGGTGTTCTGTTATTTCTATTAATTTACTGAAATTTTTAGTATAATTTACTGATTATATAATATTTTATAAGCTTGCTGATAAAACTTGTTATTTTTTTAAATTTTTGCACCTTGTGTTCGAAAGGCGCGCTCTGGCTCCAGAAGCCCTTGCGCCTTGGTGCGCCTTTCGACTTTAATAACTATGGGTATACCAAATTGACTTCTCAAATATAACCTTTATGGGGATGGGACAAAATTTATTCCAAAGAAATCAAGAGCATATTGTAATACAGTTCATGCTGCAACAGCCCAGAAAAAGAAAGAAAGAAGAAAAAAAAACAAAAAAACAAACAAACAAAAGGAATATAATTCATATGGACAAATGGGGGCAGCTAGGCTGCTCAAGAGATGAAGCTTTGTCAAAACTGTCACGGTTGACACTTTTCAGAAACCCTGGAATCTTAACCAAGTGATGTCATACCACGTGTGTTTCAGATAAATCAGTTGCTATATCTCAACAACTTCGCAGCAAGCTATAAACTATATTTGAGGTAATGACAAAAGAATTTACCACCACACTTGGAGCGGCAACTTAGCACATAATATACTAAAATGACTATTACAAAGAGAAAAAAAGGTTCTTAACTCCACCTTTAAAAAATTGTTGCTTTGATACAATTCTTTCATTTTAGAAATCACAAAGAGCACTTAATGGTCAATGTTGTCTTACAAGCATCAGATCAAGCAGCTCTATATTTATGACAAATAAGAGCGAACAATTTTTTTATGGAGCAATTGCCTTGTGACAAAAAAGAAATATATAGCTAGCATCAGAAAAAAGTGTAATATAACCATGTATGTAGGCATTTCTTTAAGGGAATTTTCAATATTTCATCTTCAAAGGCCAGACAAGGCTTGCAAATAATATTTATTTTTTATCCATATATTTAGATGCTAAAGAATCTGTACTCAATCACAAATAGCTTGACTGGACAATTTTGTAAAAGAAACAGCAAAAAAAAAAAAGAAAGAAGGTAACATTTGAAGTTACTTGAAATTAGTCTGGTTGTCTTAAATCCATAAATTTCATGAGTGCCAAATCACTATTCTTTAACAATCTTGTCAAGCTGTTAATGTGTTCTACTCCTTATCCCAATTACAAATACAGTTAATGGACAAGGTTGGTATTTCAGCAGACATGTTTAAGCAAGTTCGTTTACTTTTATGATCTAGCAACAATACATGGTGATAAGTTACTATGGTTCCACTCACCCAAAAGAAAAGAAACCCTTGCTCATTTTCATGGAGCAATTGCCTTGTGACGAAAAAGAAATATATATCTAGTATCAGAAAAAGATTGTAAGTTTGGTGCAAACAGCTGGACAGGACAGGGTAGTAGAAGAAACAGCCAAAAAAAAAAAAGGAAACAGAAACATTTGAAGTTACTTGAAATTAGTCTGGTTGTCTTAAATCCATAAATATCGTGAGTGCCAAATCACTATTGTTTTACAATCTCGTCTCGTCATGCTATTAATGTGTTCTACTCCTTATCCCATTTACAAATACAGTTAAGTTAATGGACATTGGGCTTCAAAAAAAGTTAATGGACATTAAGGTTTAATATGTTTTCAACAGTTATCCCATTTACAAAACAAGGTTGGTATTTTAGCAGACACAATTAAGCAAGGTGATTCATTAATATGTGTTCTACTCCTTATCCCATTTACAAATACAGTTAATGGACCATTAAGGTTTAATGGGTTCTACTCCTTATCCCATTTACAAACAATGTTGGCATTTTAGCAGAGATACATTTAAGCAATCTATGATCTATAAAAAATACATGGTGATAAATTACTCTGAATTTCACAAAAAAAAAAAAAGGTACTCGTTATCAAACCCTTAAGCCTCACACTTGAAAACTTTGAAGTAATAATAACTGGTACCAATCAATATTGGATTGCTAAAACATTTTGTGAAGAAAGAGATAACCCTTTCAATTTTCACGGTTCCTTTGAAATCAAATATTTTTCTATTAATTAGTCATTCCAGAATCAACAATCGGCAATTTTCCAGTCATTTTTTGTCACGGGATTGCATATAAATGACACGAGAACACTGGATGATATATTTTTATTAAACCGTTCACAGAATAATTTTAGTCTGCAAATTCCACCATTTCCCACCAATTCAGATCTCTGTGATAGAATAAGTTATCGAACTAACTCAACAAAATCAACAAAATTAAGGATTATTATAATATTTACCTGACAAAGATTAACATCTGAAGCCCAAGTAACCCTTTTAGATTTCTGCAGTCTTCTCATATTAACAAATCAAAAAAAAATGAATCGATTGGATTCAATCGCTTTTTAGCAATAAAATCGACACTTCCGGCAACGGAAACTCTTTAAAAGAACCCTAATGCCTGTTATACGTTAGTCGATCATTTCCAATTGAGTAGACTGATAGAAAGGGAAGGATATAGAAAGGAATCGACGAAACCCTAGAAATACTAGTGAGACTTGGCTTTTTGGTCAATTATATAGAGCAGTATGGCCGTATGGGTAAAGCTTGTGAATGGAACTCTTTAGTTAAGCGCGTCGTTGTGTGATTAGATTTTCTACGTGTGCTTAGACTTGTGATAATAACTAAAAGAAAATTAACCGATCAAAAAAAAAAAAAAAAAAAGAAAATTACTTAAAAATGAGTTAAAATAAAATAATAAATAAAGGAAAATTAGGGCGCGATTGGATATGCTTTTATTTTGAAAATTTTCATTTTGCTAGAGAATAGTGGTAAAAAGAATTTTGAAAAAAATGATGAATTTTGATAGTGTGATTGGATGTGAGATGAAAAAGTACTGATTAAAGTTGATTTGATTTAAAAATAGTAAAATAATGATTGGATATGATTGATAGTTAAAAATGTGTGAGTAAATGAATAGTGAAATTTGTGGGAGGATGTGTAATAATGATTAATTTTTTGTGAAAAAATGTGTAGATGTGATTGATAAGAGAAAAAATGAGAAAAAGTGAAAGTAAGAGAATAATATATTTTTTGAAAATTTTTATAAACAATCCCACGTTTGGTCAAAAAAAAATCTCCAGCGGAAGAAAATGAAATCTCATCCATATCCAATCGCAGCCTTAGAGTTTCACTTGCTAACTTTAGTCGTTTAAATTTTTGGTCTTCTAGTTAGACAAGTTTATGTCTTATTCCATTAGCTTTGAATTTTTTTGGATATTTAATCTGATTTTTCGTTCGAAAAATCTAATTTCGTTGGAAATTACTGATGTGGACAAGATTGTGCTGACATGGACAACAGAAGTGGGGATTTTTTAATTTTGGGTGGGAAATTGTTGAATCGATGAGTGATGTGTTAGGACGCGATTAGATATCCTTTTATTTTTGAGATTTTTTTCCTGCTAGAGAATATTGATGAAAAAAATTGCAAGAAATGAATTTTGATGGTGTGATTGAATATGAGATAAAAATATAATGATGAAATTTGATTTCATATAGAAATAATAAAATAATGATTAGGGATAGCAACAGGGCAGGTCTTAGACAAATTTGGCAAAAACTGAGATTCGCCCCGCCAAATGAAATAAGACCCGCGATGTTTCCCGCCCTGCTTTAAGACCCATCCTGCCCCGCATTAGACCTGTGATCAAGTGAGTCCATCCCGTTAGACCCACCATCTCAAAAGGTTTATCCACCTTCTTTATCCTCCTTGTCTACTTACAACAATCCAAGTTGTTCCAAGGAATTACTGCCTCCAAATTTTAAATTCCCAAAGCAATCATGTAAGTGATGTGGGCTCGTCTCATCTACACAACTTGGTAATTGGCTTGGTAATTGCTTGGGAGCGGCAAAGTGGCTTAGTGTTAGCCCTTTAGATGATCGGGACTCGTTGGCACATCGAGCTTGCATGCCAACGAGCCTAACGGTGCAGGCAGGGTGCGGTATCCGGTGGGGACGACGAAAGTCACACGACTTAGAGGTTTCGGTAAGCATCTTTAAACAAGGTTTGACTTCATTTATTTGTGGTTTCAAGGCCTCACGTAGAGGTTTTCATCTTGGCAATTAGGAATAAGTCTGAGGAAAAGTGTGCGCTCATCGGAATTTCAATGTCTAGCGGCATCACAGAAGAAAATGTTTTTAAGCCTATTATAGGGGGAAGGTGTTTAAGAGACCCCTCCAGTGGGTTGGCCCATGGGTGGTTGCTAAGGGTCGGGTTGCTCCATTAAGGCCTGACCAAGCTAGGCCCCATGGGTTCGATGGATTATCCGGTGACCGGTGGAGCTCCGGCGGCCCACCGTCGGTCTGGCGATGGGGACGTGCGCATATGATCATTGGCATCATGTAGATGAGTCAGGACGAATGACGATGATGTCTTAAAGATTTGGGCACTCTTTGTGGGCATACTATACACTTGACCGCATGTATGCGGAGGCATGAGGGCACTTGTGGGCAAAGGCCGTTGGAATGTGTGGCGTCTTATGTGTGGATTGCGGACTTGCTCGATGTTGGGTATGTTATGTTCAAGCATTGTGTGGACATGTGCGAGACTTGGGCAAAGTGGTGCACAAGGGCTTGGGCCTTGTGTGCATTGTTGTGGCATTTGGCGGGAACTTGTGCATGGTGTGCGCGGGAACGTTAGATGGCGCGCACATGCTTGGAGGATGCATGTTGACTCATGGAGCGGTTGCTAGACGATTCCAGACCTTGGTGCTTACTTGGTGGGCGGTTGCCACACGTTAGGCCGTGATTGGCTGATGCCCAACAGTTGGGAGATGTCCACTGCATAGTTTTGGTAGTCTATATTCATGTCTGCCCTGACTTGCACGATTTTGTGAGATTATTGTGTGCAAGCATGGTTATTCCTTTTTTATTGTATGTTGGAAGCAATAAAAAAGTTGGGGTGCGTTCCCTGTAAATTGTGTTGTGTACTTTAACGTTCGGTGTTGTTGTGTGCGTTGTTTAAACGTTGCTTGTGATTTTGTGCTTGGCTTGCATTGATCAAATTACTCTCATACGCTAAATTAAACACAAGTTCTTGTGAGGGTGTGGGAAGACTGACTGATTGGTGCGCAATCACACTGCATGGTGGGCTAATTCTTGCGAAAAATTCTATAGCATTAATTACCCCTGTGACAAGTGGTATCAGAGCCCCATTTGGGTTCTGATCGGAAAGTTTTGGTGGGATGGAAAACCAAAGTCCGTTGCATGAACATCTCCTTGATATGGCGGCAAGGATGGAAAGGCTTGAAGGGTTGCTTGGACCACCACCAGAGTCCCCTACGATGGCAGTGTTCGAGCAAGTTCGAGATCTAGAGCAAAGACTAAAGTTGTTGGGAAATCGCTGGGGGAGTTGCCGATATTTGTCAAGGGTAGGATCATGTTGGTTGTTGAGGAGGTAAGTATCCTTTCTGATAGGGTTGACTTGCGAAACGATTACTTGAGGATGGATCTGGAGGTGTTGAAGAGGGATGTTGGTCAGAGTTCCCAAGAGGAACGTCCTTCTTCGTCCAAAGTGAAAGTACCCGAGCCTAAACCCGTTGGTAGGGCTAGGAGTGCCAAAGAGTTGGAGAACTTTGTTTGGGACATGGAAACATACTTTCAGGCTGCACATATCCCGGATTTGGTGAAGGTCTCTATCACCAGTATATATCTCGCTGGTGATGCAAAATTGTAGTGGCGTAAACGTCTTTCAGACGACGCCAGTGCTAATCGTGAGAAGATTGAAACGTGTGAGCATTTGAAAGATGAATTGAAGGATTTGTTCCTCCCATGCAATACATCTTGGCTTGCACAGAGTCCCTGCAGAAATTGAAGCATACGGGGATTGTGCAACACTATGTGAAGGAATTCAGTTCGTTGTTGCTTGACGTGTGAGATATGACTGAGAAGAACAAATTGTTCAACTTTATGGCCGGATTGCAGACTTGGGCCCAAGCTAAACTTCGTGGGCAAGGGATCAAGGACATGCCATCCGCAATCACTGTTGCTAATTGGTTGGTTGATTATCGGGTGGTTGGTGGCCCAAATTCTGAACGTCGAAAGAAGAAATCTGGCAAGGACAGGGAAAACTAGCAAGCCGAGCAAGGATGGGAAATATAAGAAGAATAAGAGAAAGAAAGATGCTAGTAAATCAAAGGAAAATTCCCAGCCGGTCTTTGACAAAACAAAGAAGGGTTGTTTCCTTTGCGAAGGTGATCACCGAATGCGAGATTATCCTAAATGGGGTATGTTGAACGACCTTATGGCCTAGTCGAGCGATGATGATGGTGGTGCTGGACCCTCGAGGATGAACCCTTTACAATTACTTTGCGCAATCTGGGGTAACCCAGGGCCAAAAAGGTCTGATGTATATGAAGACCGTTGTGAATGGCAAGGAAGTGATGGCTATGGTAGATACGAGTGCCACTCACAACTTTGTTACTGAACGTGAGATTAAGAAGTTGGGAATGGATCTCTCACCACATGCTAGTCGGATTAAAGCAGTTAATTCAGAAGTGAAACCTATCAAGGGTATGGCCAACATAGATCTGATAGCAATGTGCATTAATGGCTGTCCCCCTTATAATTTCGATATCATCAATGGGAATGATTTTCTTGTTGCAGCGAAAATGGCAGTGATGCCTCACCTGGGTGGGATACTGATTTCTGACAAAAGGCATCCCTCCTTTGTTGATGGCATTTATGAGATCGACGAGGAGTCGAAGAAGAAGTCAGGATTGATGTCGCCATTGCAGGTCAAGGCTAGGATGAAGCATGGGGAGAAAACCTACCTTGCTGCAATGGTTGAGATCAAACTAGATATGTACCAAGAAGTGCCGATGCTGTAGCGGATTTGTTGATTGAGTTCGTGGACGTTATGCCCCCGGAACTACCAAAAGAATTGCCTCCTAGACGGACAATTAACCATAAGATTGAGTTGGAACCAGGTGCTAGGCCTCCTGCCCAAGCTCCTTACAGGATGGCCCCTTTGGAGTTGGCTGAGTTTTTGGAATCAGGATTGATCCAGCCTTTGAAGGCTCCCTCTGGTTCGCCGGTTTTGTCTCAGAAGAAATAGGATGGCTCATTGAGGATGTGTGTGGTTTACATGACATTGAATAAGGTTACTATAAAAAATAAATAACATATTCCTAATGTATTGGATCTGTTTGATACGTTGTCGCGGGCGTGGTACTACACAAAAATTGATTTGAGGTCGGGATATTGGCAGGTGCGGATTGCTCTTGGGGACGAGGCCAAGATGACTTGTGTTACAAGGTATGGTTCATCTGAGTTCCTTCTAATCCATTTGGCTTTACTAATGCCCCAACTATGTTCTATAATTTGATGAACGATGTGCCATATGAATACTTGGATCGATTTGTCGTGGTTTATTTGGATGGTATTGTGGTATATTCGAAATCCTTGGAGGACCATTTGTGGCATTTATGGGTTGTGTTTATGAAGTTGAGGAAAATAGCTTGTATGAGAAAAAGGAAAAGTGTGAATTCTATCGGGAAGAAATCATGTTTCTTGGCCATATTATAAGGCAAGGTCAGATCAAGATGGACAGAAAGAAGGTACGGGCCATGTTGGAATGGAATGCTCCTTCCAAGGTTACTGAGTTGCGATTGTTCTTGGGATTGGCTAATTATTATCGGCGTTTCCTCAAGGGCTACTCTAAAATCATTAGTCCCTTGACTGATTTGCTAAAGAAGGGCCAAAAATGGAATGGGGACGGTGGCGTGTCAGGAATCTTTTGACCATTTGAAGCAGTTTATTGTTGCAGTATCGGTGCTAAAGTTACCTGAATTTGATAAGCCGTTTGAAGTCCAGGTGGATGCTTTGGACCGAGCACTTGGTGGTGGTTTGGTGCAAGACAAACACCCAATTGCATTTGAGAGCCACAAACTCAAACAAGTTGGGACACAGTATAGTACTCATGAGAAGGAGTTGACTGTTGTTATCAATTGTTTAAATGCGTGGAAACACTATCTGTTGGGAACAAAGTTCACGGTGGTGACCGATAATGTTGCTAACACCTATTTCAGGACCTAGAAGAAGTTGACGCCTAAATAGGCCCGTTGGCAAGAATATTTGGTGGAGTTCGATTTCAATTGGGTACACCGGCCGGTAAACACAATGATGTTGCCGATGCCCTTAGTCGAAAGTTGGTGGAAGAGTATGTTTGATACATGTTTTTATCTTAATTTTGATGATTTTATTTTTACACCAAAACAATGTTTTTAATTGTTGTCCAAATACTCCTAAATGATTTCAAATGGTTTCAATATTTTCCGGAGTATTTCTTCAAGTTTTATTTCAGATAAAATTGGACAACACTTTTAATGATTTTATGTTTATAAGTTTTTACTTCAAAACAAGGTTCCTAAATGTTGTCTAAATACTCCCGATTGGTTTAAAATGTTTTTACTAAATTTTCGGAGTATTTCTTGAGTTTTATTTTCGACAAAAATTGGACAACATTTCTGTCTCGAGGTCAACCGGTCGCCGTATAGGGCAACCCGTACCTGAAGATGAATTTTGAAACAAAAAATAAGACGGACCTAAAAAGGACCAGGTCGACCAGGGCGTCGACGGTGACATCGATCGGTTGACCCCCTGTCGACCGGTACCTAGAAGCATGGCTTTGAAACAGAACTCCTGCCCTTCGATTTTTAAGTTTGTGCGACCGGCCAACATAGGGGACGACCGGTCGAACCCTACGTCGACCGGTCGCCCTGTGTAAAATGTTGATACGTTTATTTCAAACTCTATTTATGTGCGACCGTCGCCTATCTTTTAATGAAGAAAATTCGACCGTTTGACAAAGCAGAACAAACTTTCCTTAAAATGTGGGATTGATTTCTAACATCTATATTCTTGATTTTAATTGTATTTTTCTGTAGATTTTCAATCCCCAAGAGGAGCCTATGCTTGATCAATCATCTCCTTTAAATAGAGGAAGTTTTGGAGCAATCAAGACAACAATTGAGATACAATACAACAAGATACTCTTCAAGCAAATATTTGTTCTTCATAGTTATTATTCTTGTTGTAATTTTGCCTAGCTTATCACTTTCACATCCTTGAGGTCTAGGCTATTCTTGATTACACTTTGCACTCATATTGTAATATTCATTATTGAGTTGTAATCTTGATTTTTGGTCATCATTCAACACAAGACATCCTTGTGAGTATTCTAGTGGTAAGAATACACTTGGGTGATCTAGGTGATAGGAGTTTCAAGAGTGTGGTGCTCTTGAGGTGTTGAAGAATTTGGTATTCTTCAAGATTGAAGATTGTGGTGATCTTCAAAGGTGCCATTGAAGGAAGATTGTGGTAATCTTCAAAGGGAGATTGTGGTAATCTACAAAGGTGGTGTTGAAGAAGAGTGTGGTGCTCTTCAAGGTGTTGTAAGTTGAGTTTATATTAATTTTGGTAATTAATAAAATTCTTTTCTTTTTGAAATCCATCCCTGATATCTTTGGGGTGGTAGAGGATTAGGCCCTAGGTGGGTTGAACCTCTATAAATCGACGTGTGTTGTTTACATTCCGCACCTTTATTATTGTCTTTGAGCATTCGGTTCAAAAAAGAGGGTAAAATCGAAAAGATGGAGATAATCTATTCACCCTGTAGCCGCTTGGACTTACAAGTGGTATCAGAGCCAAACTCTTTGGCAAGCTCGTTTCACATCGTGAGTGAAGAGGAACGATTGTCGGCTACGAACGAAGCTCATCTTTCCGGCACCTCCACCACCAAGCCACCACTATTTGATTCCAAAAATTTTATATTTTGGAAAGAAAGAATGGAATGTTATCTACAAGGTTGCGGGTTCGATATTTGGAACATCGTCATAAATGGAGAATCTATTCCGATGATAGACACACCACACACCTCCAAAGGCTTCAAAGAGCTCAATGATGAAGAGAAGAAAATCATCTCCTTAAACGGTAAAGCTCTCAATATTTTGTATTGTTCATTTAGTAATTTGGTATATGAACATATTGTAGGGATTCGATCGGCTCATGGAGTATGGCAAAAATTAGAAGCCATTCATGAAGTATATGCAAATGATAGGAGCAACTCAAAAGCATCTACTTCTCAAAGGGATACAATGTCAAATCTAAGGAACAAGCCTCTTACAACTTCCAACTATGAAGAAGTTGAACATTGTCTTATGGGCATCGAAGAAAAAACGCGGGTATGTCTTAAACCCTCTACTTCCTATGATATTGTTGTTCAAAATGATTATAGTGATTTGCAAAATGATTTTGATGATCTTCAAAATGAATTCCAAAATTAACTTGTTAAGTGCAAAAATTTGAAAGGAATTCAATGTTTTGAAAAATGAAAAGGATAGTTTATTTACTTCCTATGAATTACTATCATGTGCTCACACCACCACACTTGACAATGTTAGAAACCTTGAAAAACAAAATAGTACTCTTGTTGAGGATATGAATTGCATGAAAAATGATTTATCAAAATCAAACTTAAGTACCAATAAATTGCCCAATATTGTGAATGTTAATGATTGTGATAGTGAACTTGATCATGAGCCTAATATTGTCAAGCATATGAAAAAGAATCGTGTTCCTATGTATGTTAGTAATATTACTTACTTTTATTGCGGTAAGAAGGGACACGCCGTTAATACTTGTCGGGCTAGAAATAGCTCTAATTATTGTTGGAGACCTAAAAGTCTCGAGACTAATCCCAAAGGACCCAAACACTTGAGGGTACCACAAAACAATGTCATATTAGGTACCCGGCGGAATAATGATCGGAAAAAATTAATACCACCAAAAAGACATCAAATGAGCGTCTCATTTGATCAAAGGAGAAGATATCCCCACAATGAATTTCCAAGAGAAAGACACTATCAACAAAGGGAAGGATATAATTCTTGGAGATGGAGTAATTGGAGAAACCACCGTCAACATGAATATTTTCAAAAGGGAAGATATCATCAACAATGGGAACGACACAACCCATGGAAATGGCGTAATTGGTAAACCGTATCTCCCTACTTACATATGCATTTTGACTTAGTATGCATGTTTTTATTTGTGTCTAAATTGCAAAATGAGTTTTCATTATTTTAAAAATTAAGGTCATCAATATATATTTGTGTTTTTAAAAATCCTTTGAAAATGAGACCTTACATGTTGTTTTTAAACTCTTATGGATTTCTATAGCATAAGCATTTTATTGTGATATCTATTATTGTTTGACCTACACTTGTGCTATTATATCTTGTGCAAACTTTGTTTAAGAATTGTGTAGGTTATATATCTCATATTCATTGGCTATTTCTTCATCAAGTTTCTTAAACCATCGAGGTATGTTCACTCGTATTTTTCTTAGAACTCGATATTATGTTTATGCACATGTCTTTCAAAATATTTCATTTCAACCCCTTAAGTGCCCCTAAATGATTTTGTAAATTTTTCTTAAAAGGGCACTACTCGGTAAATCTCGTTTTTCTCATATATGTGTTTTCTCGAAACTCATATTTATTGGATTTAGTCCATAATTATCTTTTTGCAAAGTTTTAAAACTTTTGGGGTGAGAAATCGAATTTTGGAAAAATCTGGAGAATGAAAAATTGCACTGGGACGGTCAAAGCAGGGTCGACCGATCGCCCTGCACGTCGGCCGATCGCACCCCACCTCGATCGGTCGCCCAGGCTTATTTTTTGGGTTAAATTACGTATGTTCTCTATTTTCAGAAACAGAACATCTTCTTCAAACCCTCGCACACACAGCGCATATCACCCCCTTTTTTCTATAATCTTCATTTCTTCATCAATCTTTACGATTCTTGTTGCTAATCCACTTATTTTTGCAAGAATTTTACATATATGGCACCTCCAAGAAATTCCACCAGTCAAAATCCCACTTCCAAGAGAAGAAAGGGCGGAGAGGGTTCTTCGAGAAATCGGCAAGACGAAGCCGAACAAAGGGATATTCGAGCTACCCAAAGGAACGTGGCTCAAGAACGCGATGACATTCAAAATTCCGTACTCTCCAAGCCCCAAATTGCCGAGCTTCGCGGAACAATTTCGCTAAAAAATTACCGTTGGGCGAAAAGTAAGAAATCTCTAATATCTTTAGCTCCCCGTTCTAATAATGTTCTAGATTTCATCAATAAATATGCGGAGTGGTACTATGAAGATTTGGAAATGGGTGGAAAATCGATTGCTCACACTAAAATTTGTCGATTTAATTCATTTACTAATGAGGATTCTTTGAAGAGCAAGGTTGGATTTTTTTATGGGAGCATGCTTATGTTTCATATGATGATGATATTATTCAACATTTTTATGCAAATATGTGGGTGGAATATGATGATAGGAAGCCTATTGCGGTAAATTCATTTGTAAGGGGTCGTCATTTTAGGTGGACTCCTAATGAAATTTGTCGGCTTCTACATGTAAGAGAAGGTGGTTGGGACTATTTTTCTTGTGCAATTTGGAATGATGAGATGTTGGGGGTGTCTATGAAAGAAGTCAAGACTTATTTGGGCGTATGGCCAAAATATTCATTGTTAGCGATGACTCTTGAGCACCGGATTATATCCGTTATTGTCGCCTATTGCATATGTGGAAAAGCGGGAAAAATGCCTAGCAACATGGACTATTTTTTTGACTTATAAGATTGCTAGAAGGGAACCGCTTAACTTTGGCGCTATTCTTATTCAATGTCTAATTGAGTCTATTACTCAAGGAAATAAGAAGTTTGTTATGGGCAATTGGATTTGTAAACTTCTTATACAATCGAGACTACCTTCGTCGGAGTGTAATTCGGAGGTATTTCAAAATGACTTTGACATTGATAACACCTCCCAAATGGTCACTATGCGCAAAAATATGGACAACCGTCCAACTAAGATGGCTAGAGGAAGAGGCCAAGATTCCCCAGATCCAAACTACTTCTTTGATGATGCCGAGGCCGTGAGATTGGCGGAGGAAGGCGAACAGAGCAATCCGGAGGGTAATACCGGTGCTCAACCTTCTAGGAGGTACACCCAAGCCGAGTATGATGATTTAAGAACTTTTCATGAAGCTAGGTATGAGGCGTTGGAGCAAAAGACCTCCAAAATGCAAAAATCAATCGGGAAGTTGAAGAAATTCATCAAAGATCTTATTCCCGGAACTTGCTTCTCTTCGGACGAGGAATGATGTCCCCACCCCTTTATTTTCTTAGCATTTTCTCTTGTTCATGTTGTTTCATATTTCTATGGACTTTCTTGTAAAACTCTTTCGATTTGCTTGTTTTCTTGAAAGGGATAAAATAGCAAGTTGATAATGACATGTGGATGATCATGATATTGATGGAGTATTTGATGGTAAAAATACTCTAGTTTGGCATTGTTTGATAGTTGGTATGAAGTACTTGATTGTAAAAGTGCTTCTTTTAATTTTTGCTTAAATGCACTTGAGATGCCTTGATCATTTTGTTTAGATGGATAATTTGGGACATTTGTAATGTCTAATCTATATTGTTTGATGCTTGACATGTATTACTTGATGGCTCTTTTTTGCTTGATGGCATTTGTAATGCCTTGATTCCTTCTTTGGCTAAATTATCTCAATTGGGTTGAACCCTTGAGAATTTACTTTGTTTAGGCCTCTTATTTGATGGACATATGTTGAAAATTGTTTTTGGTGATGATATAAAAAACTTGGCTTAATTTCTTTTACAAGGGCTATATACATCTTCTTCAAATTTTGTCGCCCGCCAAGTGTTCGTTAAAATGTTTCAATGAAAGATTCTTCATCTACATGATTCTCTTAGTTTCAAATGTCTTAAATTTTTGTTGAGATCATGTTTTGACAAACATTATGAGCTTATGGACTTATTATGATACATCTCTCCCATTTTTTGTCTAAGCTCAATGGTTGATAAATCGTATTGTTGGCGCACTTTGATAAACTTGTATGATGTTTTTATCATCCTAACATTCTTTTTGATGATTCCAAAGGGGGAGAAACAGGAAATTGGCTCATTAGCTCAAAAGAAGCTAATAAAAGCTTGTTATAAAAGTTATAAGCTATGGCATCTTAAAAGCCATAAGTTGAGAATTATAATTAGTCCAATTGTTGTTTGATGGACTTATATACTTGTCTAATGATGATTTACTTGTCTAATGATGTTTTGTTGACAGGGGGAGCTTATAAGCTCTTGAACAAAATGTAAAAGCTAAGCTTTTGGATTATGGTTAATTGCTTTTACATTATTTTTGATGTGCTTGTTGATAGGGGGAGCTTGTGCTTATTATTGAATATATTTACTCCCTTACTTGGTTGCTTATGTATTTTGGAAATTTTGATTGCTTCCAAACGGTTAGATGTTTTTACCGGAAAATCGTTTTTATAATTGTCCTCCTAATATTTCTAAAAATTGTTTTGGTTTGTAATCATCAAAAAGGGGGAGATTGTTTGATACATGTTTTTATCTTAATTTTGATGATTTTATTTTTACACCAAAACAATGTTTTTAATTGTTGTCCAAATACTCCTAAATGATTTCAAATGGTTTCAATATTTTCCGGAAGTATTTCTTCAAGTTTTATTTCAGATAAAATTGGACAACACTTTTAATGATTTTATGTTTATAAGTTTTTACTTCAAAACAAGGTTCCTAAATGTTGTCTAAATACTCCCGATTGGTTTAAAATGTTTTTACTAAATTTTCGGAGTATTTCTTGAGTTTTATTTTCGACAAAAATTGGACAACATTTCTGTCTCGAGGTCAACCGGTCGCCGTATAGGGCAACACGTACCTGAAGATGAATTTTGAAACAAAAAATGAGACGGACCTAAAAAGGACCAGGTCGACCGGTCGACCAGGGCATCGACCGGTGACGTCGACCGGTCGACCCCCTGTCGACTGGTACCTGGGAGCATGGCTTTGAAACAGAACTCCTGCCCTTCGATTTTTAAGTTTATGCAACCGGCCAACATAGGGGACGACGCCCTGTGTAAAATGTTGATACGTTTATTTCAAACTCTATTTCTGTGCGACCGGTCGCCCTATCTTTTGACAGCAAAATTCTGACCGTTTGACAGCAGACAAACTTTCCTTAAAATATGGGATTGATTTCTAACAGCTATATTCTTGATTTTAATTGTATCTTTCTGTAGATTTTCAATCCCCAAGAGGAGCTATGCTTGATCAATCATCTCCTTTAAATAGATGAAGTTTTGGAGCAATCAAGACAACAATTGAGATACAATACAACAAGATACTCTTCAAGCAAATATTTGTTCTTCATAGTTATTATTCTTGTTGTAATTTTGCCTAGCTTATCACTTTCACATCCTTGAGGTCTAGGCTATTCTTGATTACACTTTGCACTCATATTGTAATATTCATTATTGAGTTGTAATCTTGATTTTTGGTCATCATTCAACACAAGACATCCTTGTGAGTATTCTTGTGGTAAGAATACACTTGGGTGATCTAGGTGATAGGAGTTTCAAGAGTGTGGTGCTCTTGAGGTGTTGAAGAATTTGGTATTCTTCAAGATTGAAGATTGTGGTGATCTTCAAAGGTGCCATTGAAGGAAGATTGTGGTAATCTTCAAAGGGAGATTGTGGTAATCTCCAAAGGTGGTGTTGAAGAAGAGTGTGGTGCTCTTCAAGGTGTTGTAAGTTGAGTTTGTATTAATTTTGGTAATTAATAAAATTCTTTTTCTTTTTGAAATCCATCCCGGATATATTGGGGTGGTAGAGGATTAGGCCCTAGGTGGGTTGAACCTCTATAAATCGATGTGTGTTGTTTACATTTCGCACCTTTATTATTGTCTTTGAGCATTCGGTTTGAAAAAGAGGGTAAAATCGAAAAGATGGAGATAATCTATTCACCCCCTCTAGATTATCGTAGCCGCTTGGACTTACAGAGTATGTGGCAGCACTGACTCTTGTTGAGTCGTATTTCTTGGAAAGGGTTTGAGAATGTCTCAAAATGATGTTGTTTATAAGAAACTTGTTGAGCAAGTGTAGGAAGGGTTGGTACATAAGTATTGGTTAAACAATGGGTTGTTATTTGCAAAAGATGGTAGAGCTTACGTCCCAAGTGGCCCGTTACGAATGCAGCTGTTGAGGGAGACTCACGACCCTCAATAGGCTGGTCACCCAGGTATTGATAGGATGCTTGCCTTGCTGTCCCATCATTATTACTGGCCCAAAATGGAGGATGATGTTGAGGCGTATATCCAAACTTGCCTAGTGTGTCAGGTAGACAAGTTGAAAATGAAGAAAGAAGCACGTTAGTTGCAGCCCTTGCCGATCCCCAATAAACCATGGCAGTCCATCTCCATGGATTTAGTTCTGGATTTCCTAAAGTTAATGGTATGGTTTCGATTCTTGTTGTGGTGGATCGTATGTCAAAATATGGTGTGTTTATTATTGCTCCTAGTGCTTGTTCCGCTGAAGCAGCTGACTTGTTTTTCAAAAATATGGTGGAGTATTTCAGGATACTGAAGGATATCATTAGTGATCGAGAAACCGCTCATAGGACGTTTCTGGACTAAGTTGTTTAACATGATGGGAACGGAGTTGAAGTTTTCAACTACAAATCATTCTCAAACCGATGGTCAGACAAAAAGGATGAATCAATTTTTGGAGGATACTTGAGACATTATGTATCTGAAAGTCAGAAGAATTGGGTGGGTTTGTTGGATATGGCTCAGTTCAGTTATAACTTACATAAGTCTTCAGCTACATGCATGAGTTCGTTCGAGGTAGTGTACATGCAACAACCAATGACGCCGCATGAGGTTGTTGTACAACAAATTAGAGCCAAATGTCCCGCTGCCTACTATTTCACTTGGGCAAAACATGAGTTGTTGGATGAGGCAAAGGATAGCTTGGCTAAAGCCCAACGACGTATGAAAAATTATACGGATATGGGTAGACGGCATGTGGAGTTCAGTGTTGGGGACAAAGTGTTGCTGAAACTAACTCCTTAAATTTGGAAGAAGATCAGTTCGGAAACAGTTCACCGCAGGCTGGTTTCTAAGTATGACGGTCCATTTGAAGTGTTGAGAAAAGTGGGAAAAGTGGCCTATCATCTGATGTTGCCAGACAAGTTGAAGATTCATCCTATTTTCATGTAAGTTTTGCGAAGAAAATTAATGCAAATGTTGGGGATGGTTCAAAGGAATAAGCGTTGGGAGGCGTATCCCGTTATTCGACGACAGTATGACAAAGAGGTTTTGAAAATCTTAGATCATCGGACATTTGGACAGAGTAAGAAATATTGAAGGATAAATTACTTGGTTAAATGGAAGGGAGAGTCTAAGGCGGATGCGACTTGGGAACGAGATGTGAATTTGTGGCAGTTAGAAAATAAGATCAAAAATATTGGGCGACAATGGGTGGAACCCTACTTCCAACGAGGGCATTGGATTCTTCAGGTGGAGGAGGTTTGTTAGTCCCTTAGATGATCGGGACTCGTTGGCACAACAAGCTTGCGTGCCAATGAGCCTAACTAACGGTGCCGGTAGGGTACGGCACCCAGTGGGGACGACGAAAGTCACACGACTTAGAGGTTTCGACAAACATCTTTAAACAAGGTTTGACTTCATTTGTGTGTAGTTTCAAGGCCTCACATAGAGGTTTACAACTTGGTTTAGTTGGGAATAAGTCAGAAGAAAACGTGTGCGCTCCTCGGAATTTCAATGTCTAGTGGTATCAAAGAAGAAAATGTTTTTCCTATTATAGCGGGAAAGGTGTTTGAAAGACCCCTCCAGTGGGTTGGCCCATAGGTGGCTGCCAAGGATCGGGTTGCTCCACTGGGGGCCGACCAAGCTTGGCCCCATGGGTCCGGTGGGTTTTCCAATGGCTGGCAGAGCTCCAACGGCCCACCGCCGATTCGATGATAGGGGCATGCGCACATGATCATTGGCATCATGCGGACGAGCTGTGATGGATGATGGTGATGACTTAAGGATGTGGGCACTCTTTGTGGGCATACTAGACACTTGGTCGCACGTATGTGGAGGCGTGGGGGAACTTGTGGGCAAAGGTCATTGGCATGTGCGGAGTCTTGTATGTGGGTTGCGGACTTGCTTGATGTTGGGTAGGCGACGTCCGAGCATTGTGTGGACATGTGCGGGACTTGGGCAAAGTGGTGCACAAGGGATTGGGCCTTGTCTGCATTGTTGCAGGTTTCTTTGGCATTTGGCGGGAACTTGTGCATGGTGTGCGTGAGAACGCTAGGTGGCGGGCACATGTTTGGCAAGTGCGTGTGGGCGCCTTGCCTCGTTGGTTTGACGGTTACCGACGGTTGTCTTGGATTCATGCTGACTCATGGAGCGGTTGCTAGATGGTTCCAGACCTTGGTTCTTACTTGTGGGCGGTTACCCTGATAACCGCCCACGACACTTGGCAGACATTGGGAAGGGCGTGCTGGCAGCCTCTGCCACACGTTAGGCCGTGATTGGCTGATGCCCAGCAGTTGGGGATGTCCACTGCATAGTTTTGGTAGGCTATATTCATTTCTGAACTGACTTGCACAATTTTGTGAGATCATCTTGCACACTTTGTATTGTGTGTTGGAAGCAATAAAAAGGTTGGGTTGTGTACTTTAACGTTGCGTGTTGCTGTGTGTGTTGCTTAAACGTTGCTTATGATTGTGTTCTTGGCTTGCATTGATCAATTTACTCTCATACACTAAATTAAACATGAGTGATTGTGAGGGTGTGGGAAGGCTGATTGATTGGTGTGCAATCAGGCCGCACAGTGGGCTAATTCTTGCGAAAAATTCTATAGCGTTAATTACCCCTGACACTTAGCATTACCAAATCATGAAGAAATTTTTGTTTTCATTGATTTCAACCTTCTTCTCCATCTAAGTAGGCACAGAACATTAAGATTCAAAAGGGAGGAAGCGAAGCAAAGGACTGAAGCCCTAGTTACTCGGATTATTAAGTTTAACATTTAATAATATTATTTACGAATTAATTGATATAACTTATAAATATAATGGGACGGGTTTAGCTAAACCCGAATGGGTCCAAAACAATAAAACATGCTACCTTCCCAGACTTAGCGAGACAGGTTTATTGTGGGTCTAGACGGAGCGTGTTCAGTATGGGTCCGGGTTTGAACCCGTTCCATTGCTGGATGAGTTTCAAGTGTCTTCACTCTCACACTCCTCCATGACTAGGGAATTTCAAGTGCGTTCACTCTCCCACTACTCCATGACTTGGAGTTTTAGATGTTACAAAATTAAATACCATTAGAGTTAAACATTTCTTCATTATTGAAGAAATTACACTAAATAACACAATTTCCATTCAATTGTTCCAAAAGATATATGCAATAGACCTTGGTGTCCATAATAATTTGGGAAATTCATGCAAATACCTTCATTTTGAAAAAATTCCGCTGTTTACGCTTCATTCCCTTATTTACCCTCTCAGTTGACTTTTTGATGTTTTTACGCTCCTGTATATTTTTTTGTTATTTTAACGTTTTTTCAATTTTCGTTTGTTCATGTATTGCTTTATATATATGTTATTTCTGTTGTTTCGATATTGTTTATATTTGTTTTTTAGTTGTTTCTATGTTGTTTCGATGTTTCAATATAACTTTTACTTATTTTTTACGCTCTTTTTTGTTCGTGTGTTGTTTTTATATTGTTTATGCTATTTCTGTATTGTTTTTTATAATGTTTTTAGTGTTGTTATGATGTTTCTTTATTGTGTCCATGTAGTTTTCATTATCCCAATGCAATTTTTACTTATTTTTAATCTCGTTTTATTAATGTTGTATTTTCTATATTGTTTATGTTGTTTTTTGGTTGTTTCTATACTGAGATTTTAATGTTGTTATGACGTTTCTTTGTTGTTTCGATGTAATTTTCAATGTTTTAAATTTTAAGCTATTTTTGTTCATGTGGTGTTTTCGATATTATTTCTATTGTTTCTGGGTTGTTTCTATATAGTTTCAATATTGTTATGTTGTTTCTTAGTTGTTTTCATGTTTTCGATGTTTTCAATGCATTAGAACAAAAAATAAATTGTGTTTTTCTTTTCATGTGTTATTTCTATATTATTTTCAATGTATTTTTTTAATGTACATTTCTTGATTATTAAGATTTCGAGTATATAAACTTGATTATTTAATGAGAGAGAAATTATTTTTTCACTAAAGTTTTATTAGATGAAACATGTTTGAAATAATCATGAAACAACAACGTAAAAACATCTGGAAAAATTGGCGTGAGCATAAAAATGTCCAAAAAAAGGTGGGAGCGCAAAAAACCAGGAAAAAGCCCAAGAATGTAAATATGTGTCATTTTTTCGGGGAAAATTGGGCAATTGTATCCAAAGCCCTAATAATTTTAAGCTGAGAAACTGTTTTTGGTCACTGGTGTAATTCCTAGCCACTATAAGGAGCCCATTACAACTAAAACTTCGAAGATTTTTTTTTGTAAAAGCTAAAACCCATAGGCCATAACATGGATTAGAAATAAAAACTCAAGAGGCATGAATCAAAAGAATACTAAATTATATCTCATTGCAACAAAGTAAACAAGAAAAAGTACGAGAACAAACCACTATTCATAAACATATACATGAGAATATGATATCCAAATTGCATAATTAACCAGTAATCCCTCCATCCAATTTCACTCTCTTTGCATTATGAACCTCCGAAATACCACTGACCATGTGCTGGGACGACGTATCGTGCTGATATGCACAATTAGCTCCATTCCTACAACCTTTGTAACTATTGAAATAAATGCATGGTTTCATTATCTTTGGTTTTGATTCTCTTGATTTCACAAAACTCAAATGTTCTTGACTCGTTCTCATGGGTGGTTGAGCGAATTTTGGCAAATCGTCTCGTCTTTCTCCTCCATGTTGCTGAATGAGGCTCTTGTAATAGTTAATGTCCTTTTTCGTCGGAGCTCCCAAAGAAGGAGAGGTTGATGGCCGTAAATTGGGAATAGAACTTGACCTAATTTGAGGAGGGTAAACAGGTCCATTTGCTGCAGCCATAGAAGTTGTGCAAAATTCTGGTTTTCTCATTGGTGGCCTTAAACTGGGAACATAGTGTGTGCTGGTGGATGGCGTACTTTGGGCGCTAAAAGATGTACCATGGCTTGTAATGAGTTGCTTGATCATTTTCGGGTCGCTGAGAATTTTTACGAGCAAGTCTGGATCAACCAAATTTCTTTGATCGCTGTTTGAACTATTCGACAAGACTGAAGAAGTAGCATTGGCGTGAGAGCTGGTACCATGGGACAAGAGTTGGGGTTGTGATATCATTGGATTACGGTTTGCTGTTAAAGAGTCAAGTGATGTATCTAGTGCAGCATCGTCCTCTTCGATCGGTGTGGTTGGGATTAGAGGAGTGTTTTCTTCGTTGGCGAATGAGTTTTCCATATCCGCTAATGGAGAAGGGCTGCACAAGGATAACAACCAAATGTTTAGTGCAAACAAGAACGGCGAATAGCTTAATCACCACCTAAGATAGTTAAAACCATAAAAAGGGGGGTTAAATTTCAAAAACCACCCCTTGAGGTTTGGCCTAATTACCAAAAAAATAATCACGATATCTCTCAAAATTACAAACAACCTCTTACGGTTTTGAGTTGCTTAGAAATACCCCCTACTGAGGTTGCAATTAGGGGTATACATAATTTTGATAGAATAGTTGGGTTGATTGAACCTCAAGGCTATTTTTTGTAATTACCCTAAAAAGGAAACATATAAAGAGGTGTGCATCGTACTTGGGAGGAATAGCTGATGGTCGAGGATAAATTGCTTCAAGTACTCTCATCTCACGTCGATTCTGGGCCTCCACTTCTTTGCTCTCTTCACCAGCAACCACTTGCCATTCAATATTTACTTCAAACTGCAAAACGAGAAGAGATGGAAACACGGAGGAGATCAGAAGACATACTTTCGCATCAGAAGTACATATAAATATACAAAATGCTTAATTTACACATACTATATATCACAATTTACAGTGGACCATAAAACTATATGCCTGATTTCTAAAATTGAATTTCAGCAAGTTTAGGACGAAATACGAGACAAGAGTGATGAATACACCTACTTTGGGAGGGCGTCTCCATTTGATCAAGGGTATTTGAGACAACTTGACACTCCACAGATTTGCAGGCTGGATTCCTTCGAAACCAGGTGGCAAACTGTCATCGGGCTCATTAACGCCTGACTGGAGTGGCCACAATGACTTTGCCTGGAGATGGTCTTGAGTTCCCAATCCAACTTGTGAAGGATATTCTTCCGATGAAAACAACTTTACCTGTTAAAAAAAAAAAAAAGAACAAGAAAATTGTATCAGCCATTATATAGCAAGATAGGCTGAGTTTATTTATAAGTACATCTTTAAATCAATCTTGAAATAAACATCATTTAAATTAATCTTTAGATTGTTAATCTTTGATGTTTTGATATTCTATAGGGTACTTGAACAATATGAAGACAGAAATGGCACTAGTAATTTCACCATAACAAACAAAAGTAGCCTAAGAATAAGAATAAATAAATAACTCATGGAGGAATAAAACTCAAGCCTATCAGAAGACACATAATGCACCGGCCCGCCCATTTTGTTGTGCTCATTTGACTAGGTAAAAAAAGTAAAAAAAGTATGTCATCTTGCGGTTTTTCTTCAGAATACTCCACTTAGTTGATGTAGTCACGTAATAAATGGATTCGTATAAAATATTCCAACACTTTAACTTTCACAGAAAAACGAACAAGAGATTTCAACAAATATGAACTTCTAGAAGCAAGAGGACATTTAGAGATAAAATTAAAGATAAAAATGACCATATAAAGGAGGATACAAACTTTAACTGTATTAACTTCCAAGCACAGATTCTTGAAGCTTACATCTATATATGTACATATATACCATGTAAACTTCCAACAATTGTAACAATTAGAACTGGAATAGTAGAATTAATGAAGTAAAATGGACAAATTGTAAACAGATGAGAGTTTATGGCTCCAATGCACTTTGATGGAGAGTGCCCATAAAACCATATATTGAAAAATCACTCAAACTCTCAAGCTGGGATATACCAAACTGACTTCTAAAAAATATGCTTTACGGAGAACAGATGAGATTTATCCCAAACGGAACAAGAGCATATATATACAAATCACAATGCAACAGCGTCCAAAAAAAAAAAAAGAAAAGAAAAAGGAAACAAAACAAAACCCGTTACCCCTGGAATCTTAAACAAGTGATGTGATACCACAAGAAAGTCTTTCAGAAAAATCAGGTGCTAAACCATATCTCAACAATTTCAACAGAAAGCTACTAACTAAAATACTCATAATAAGTAGATTTTGGTTTTAATGGCCGCCAAAAAAGGATATTTTTTAACAAGTTGGATTACTGGTTGGAGGGATGGGATAAATTTCAAATAAACTGAAAGATACCAGGTTCGAACCCAGGTCAACACCCTTACAAAAGTTTGAGAGATATCACTTGAGCTACAAACTACTGGTGCGACTGACGCCAAAGAAGGATCACTTACTGATTCCCACAACTTAGAAGTAAATTCATACTTGCACAAAAAATTACCATCACACTCGGAGCAGCACACACAGCACATAATAGACTAAAATGACTTTCGGATTCTTGATTCAACCTTTAAAGAATTGTTGCTTTGATACAATTCTTTCACTTCAGAAATCACAAAAAGCACTCAATGGTCAATGTTATCTACATGCATCAGATATAGCAGCTCTAACTTATGACAAATAGCAGTGAACAAGTTTTTTTTGGAGCAATTGCCTTGGGACAGAAAAGAGTGTGATATAACCATGTAAGTAGGCATTTCTTCAAGGGAAATTTCAATATTTAATCTTCAAAGACCAGGCAAACCAATTTAGCATCATCATATCAAACTCGCCTAATCCATGAAAAAAGTGACCAAAGAATATAAGCACTTGCAAACAATATTTAATTTTGATCCATATATTTAGATGCTGAAGAATCTGTACTCAATCAATACAATCATAAATGTATAGTTTGGTACAAACAGATGCACAGGGTCGCAAAAAAAATGAAAAATGAAACCTTTGAAGTTACTTGAAATTAGTTTGGTTGTTTCAAATCCATTTAAATCCATAAGTTTCATGAGTGACAAGTTAATGTGTTCTACACCCTATCCCATTTCGTTCCATTTACATAAATACAGTTAATGGACAAGGTTAGTATTTTAGCAGAAAAAATTAAGCAAGTTCATTTACTTTGATAAATTACTCTGAATTTCCCAAAAGGAACGCTTGCTCTTCTTCTTCTTTTTTTTTTTTTCATCCGTACGCCTTTCGCTTGGAAACATTGAAGTAATTAGAACTAATACCAATCAATATTAGATTACTTTAAAATCAAATATTTTCCTATTATTTAGTCATTAAAAATTCAATAATCGGCAATTTTCCAGTCATAATTCGTCACGGGATTGCATAGAAATTCCCCATGAGAACACTGGATTATTACATCTTTATTAAACCGTTCACAGAAATAAATTATTCTGCAAATTCCACCATTTTCCATTAATTCAGATCTCTGTGGTAGAATTAAGTTATCGAACTCGCACAACAAAATCAACGAAACTAAGGATTTTTTTATAATATTTACCTGACAAAGATTAACATCTGAAGCCCAAGTAACCCTTTTTGATTTCTGCGATCGTCTCATATTAACAAATCAAACAAAAAAAAGTCCGATTCGATTGGATTTTCAAATATATAGATATATCTTAAAAATTCAATCGCTTTATTAGCAATCAAATCGAAGACTTTCGGTACAGCAAACTCTTTAAAAGATCCTTAATGCCTGTTATACTTTAGTCGATCGCCTCCAATAGAGCAGATTGATAGAGAGAGAAAGAAACCAAGAAACCCTAGATCCTCTGAACGAAAACTTGTGACTTTTAGGTCATTATATAGAGCAGAGTATGGGTAAAGCTTGTGAATAGAACTCTCTAGTTAAGCGCGTGGTGCAATATTAGATTTCCTAGGCGACGTAGGTGTGCTAAGATAATTAGATTTCTGATAAGTTAAAAAAAAAAAAAAAAAAAACTACTTAAAAATAAGTTTAAAAAATGAAATATAATAAAATAAATAAATAAAGGTGGTATACCTAAGTTTTATCCATGTTATATTTGGAGGAATATATACTCAAAATTCACACACAATAGGTGTGTATTATCGGCAAATCTACGGTAAATATTACAACTAGTGTATTTCTCCAGAAATAGCATCTATTAGACCTATATACCTGCCGATAGGCTCGTTGAAATTTAGGTTAACAATTATATGGGTTTGAATTTGTAACGAAAGTCTAGATATGTCAATGGGTTGGGCCTAGGGATGACAATGGATAGGGTATCCGCCCATTTAAGGATATTCATACTCGAACCCTATAATATTTATACTACACTTTGTCTAAACATACTTTTTTTATTGTTTATACATTAAAAAGTGTTATTATTTGTTTCCGTCGCACAATGATATCATCTCACAGGAGACCTACACACAAAATAAATACAATTATAAACTACAAAAAAAATTCCCTCAAAAAAAAACTACATCAAAAAATAAAATAGGTATAATTATAAACTACATAAAAAATTAATGGGAGTACACTTTAATTTTTTTAATAATTATTAATAACTTTAAAAATAAGCAATAATTTTTTTTTTGGGGGGGGAGGGGGCACGTGCCCCCATAAGGGGGCTTGTGCATCCGTCTTTGCCCGCCTATAACCCGTTTATTTTATATAAAAACTTATAATTATATGAATATTTAGATAACTATTCAATGGATACCCTACCAAAAACTAATTATTATATAAGAAAATGCTAATATGTTAAATTCTTAATAAATATAACAATTAACCATTTTAATTTTGTAATCAATACATGCTATCATCATTCATCAACTAATCAAAAGCACCACATAAATACAAATGCAACCAATACATTCCTTAAAACTACAGAATCAACACTAGTGCATCATTTAATTTATAAAACTACACCATCAGACATATAGTTTTATCAAGCTTGGTAAATATAAAACAGAGTTGATATGATCACAGATTCAAAATAAATAACAACTTTAAATCTTCTTTGTACAAAATAAAAAATTATGTTGGGCTTCTATGAAGAAATGTAAAATGTCAGATGAAAAAAAAAATGGAAGTTACTAAGGGATAAACGGGTTCGGGTAGTGGTGGGTGTTAGATAAATATTTTTATCATAATTTTGATTATTTTTTTAATGTGTTTTTACACCAAAACAATGTTTCTAAATGTTGTCCAAATACTCCCAAACAAATTAAAATGTTTTTACTATTTTTTCGGAGTATTTCTTGAAGTTTATTTTTGACAAAAATTGGACAACACTTTTGTCTCGTGTTCAAGCGGTCGCCTAAAGGGCAACCCATGTCTGAAGTTAATTTTTGAAACAGAAACGAGACGTATGAAAAAATCCATGAAGGTCGACCGATCGAATAAGATATCGACCAGTATCTGAGAAGAGGAATTGAAACAGAACACTCTGCAATATATTTTAAAGGGTGTTGGACCGGTCCAGGAGGGGGCCGACCAGTCGAACCCCTGGTCGAACCGGTCGAGCACCCCTCTGACCGGTCCAACAGGGTATTTTTGCTGTTTCTTTTCATTTCTGTAATAGAGGTCGATCGGTCACCCTACCGTTTTGACAGCAAAATTCTAGCCGTTGACAACAAACAATTTTTCCTTAATTTGTGGGGTTGATTTTTAACTAACAGCTATAATCTTGATTTTAATTGTAATTTTTTGTAGATATCAATCTCCAAGAAGGAGCCTAATGTCAGGAAATCAAATCCAAGACCTCTGATTTGAAGCAACACAATAAGAGAGAAAACACTACAACACAACAAGAGATATATCAAGCAAATATTTTGTTCTTCACTTTCAACATTCTTGTTGTAATAGCCTAAGTATTTCACTTTCACATCTTGAGATCTAGGTTTGATTCTTGATTACACTTGCACTTTAAAGTTGTATACTTCATTATCGAGTTGTAATCTTGAATTTGAGTTCGTCATTCAAACACAAGATATCCTTGTGAGTGTTCTTGGGGTAAGAGCACACTTGGGTGATCTTAGGTGTTAGGTGTAAGAAGATTGTGGTAATCTTTAAAGAGGTGTTGTAAGGTGATGTTGTAATAGTTTTGGTAACTATTAATAATTTTTTTTTCTTTTTGAAATCTATCCCGGAGATGCTGGGGTGGTAGATGATTAGGCCCTAGGTGGGTTGAACCTCTATAAATCGACGTGTGTTGTTTACTTCTCGCACTTTCATTCTTGTCTTTTCTTATTACATTCGAAGAAAGAGGGCATAATTGAGAAAATAGGCATAATCTATTCACCCCTATATATTATCGTAGCCACTTGGATTTACAGTGGGTATCCAAGGGGTAAAATCGTACCCATCTCAAATTCAAAAAAGACTATCTATACCCATCTCATTAGGGTCTGGGCGGGTCGATAGTCGCGTCTACCCGTCCCGCTGCCATCCCTAGTTGGGCCGAGGAGAGAGAAGTACTTGAAAACAAAACCCAACCCATCCAGCCCTAAGGCAGAGCATGTCAATACTTCAAGGATCATGTCGACCCATATATAATAAAATTTCATTATTTTAAGTTTTTTTATCTTGTGTTTTGTATCATTATAAGTCTTTTATCTGACAAGACCCATGTAGGCTGATAGCATCCTAGTTATGTTCCAAACCCTGGTTAAGGGTTCAATTCCCCACCCCTACATCCTCCTTTGTAATATCTAAAAAACAATTATCTTATATTGTGTATTATTAATGCATATTATTTATAAAACTTGTCATTATTAATGTATATATAGTAGATATAATATTAAGTACATAAAATTGACATTATAATATATATGTAAACATATATCAAAAAAATGAAAATGCTAGATGGACTTGGGCAAGGCGGGTAACCACGTGACATAGAAGATACCTAGACCAGCCCCGCCACCGCCATGGGCGGATCAAATTGCCATCTCTAAACTAAACCCACTTAAAAAGTAAAATTAATTTAAAAATTAAAAATTAATTTTGGGATGTCTTTTGAAAAATTTTAACAAACTCGTCGGCATCAGAGAAGCATTGTTTAAGGTTGCGACTGGATAACTTTCTATTCTGTCCATTTTTATTTTTTAAGTGAATAGTGGTGAAAAGTTGTAAAAAAATTTGGGAAAGTGATTGGACGTAGAATAAAAATGTGATGATAATAGTTGGTGTGATGATTTGTTTTTAGTAAAATAGTATGAGATATGATTGGTGATTTGAAAAATAAGATAGAGTGAATAGTGCATTTGTGATATGATTGTTTAATGATGATAGTTGATAGTGATTTTTAATAAAATAATATTTGATATGATTAATGGTTGGAAAAGTGAGAATGAGTGAATAGTTTGTTTTTGAAAAATTTCCACAAATAATTCAATATTGGGGCCAAAAAAATTTGAGGGAAACTCTTACAAAAAGTTTTGATAGTCAGCCACACCCTAAGTTTTTTTTTAACATTACATATTTATATAATATAATTAGTATTTTCCCCGTGCAATGCACGGTGTGTTGTGTCGTTGGATGTAAATTAGATGCGTGTAAGAATCGCAATGTTAGTAACATAAAAATATACATGTCTCCATCAATCAACATTCTTTTATAATGTTCGATGTGGACCTTTCTTATTGTTCCTTTTATTATATCTTCATGCAATAAGATACAGTTGAAATTGACATTAGTATTGTGATATAATGAAATTTAATTTTGTATTGACATAAAAATAAATTACTTCAAATATTTGTATTATGAAATATATATTCCAGGTTGTTTACATAGGTTATGTCATGGGAGAACAAGATTGACTGATAATTTTATTCTATAGAGGAATTTTTGAATTACAAATAATGAAAAGTAGAAAAAATTGACAACAATGTGAACTCATATTCTCATTTTTTTTACTAATGGAAATAATTAAGGAAAATATATATTATCATTTTATGCTATGTATTGCAACATTAATTGCATATTTTAATTTCTATTATTTTTTTTTGGATTTTTTATTTAATATTTTTGTGTTGATTGCCTAGAAGTTTCATATATTAATTGGAGATTTCACAATCTTTCTTTTATTGTAATTCAATATTATTTTTATAAGACTATTTATTGTTGTTCAACTTATAAAAGCATAACACCAACAGTTAAATTAAATTTAACTTTTTATCGAGATTTATATCTTATATGTTTATTATATTCGCATATGTGAATAATATAATTATGCATATCGTGTAAGTGTATCTTGGGATGTTTTTATTTCTTGAATGATTATGTGTTCATTAGTATATCAATTTTGTAATTTTCATTTTCCAAATCATCATTCAAATTCATCAACAAGTTTGGATACATTTTCATATGTTGTTATTATTCTGACTTTTATAGGGATTAAATTATACGTCATTTGGGTAATTTAGTTCAAGTTTGAGAAATTAATATATTATTGCTCAAGGTAAGAAAGCATAAAATCATCAAAGAAATAACTTTATCTAATTGTTAAGATTTGAATGTTTCATTTTTGAAGTTTTGTATATCCAAAATATTATAGTCATGCATAGAGATTCACGAAATAAAAATCTACCAATATTAAATTTACATAATCTTAACTTTCCAAAATAATAGGATGATTGTTTATACTTTTGGGTCGACAATCAATGAAATCCAAAATAAAATAATAATATCAAAAACAAAATAGAAGTTTATCATTATTACATATTTTCTCTAACTCGTGTAATTAAAAATTAAAAATTTTGCCAATATTAAATATATTCGGTGCTATAAATGTGTGTCCGGGATTTAATCATATATATTATTTCTTTGATTCACTTTAATAATTACCAAAATTAAAATTAAAGGCTTTAATAATTTTTTTATTATTTTTGGAAGGTGGTTTAGGAGTAAAATTTTATATAAGGAGGAGATCCACCCTCCTAGGTGAGATCGTAGGGACAAATTCACACTATAAAAAAAACGATGGCCAAGATTCTGTTAGATAAATATTTTTATCATGATTTTGATGATTTTGTTTAACTGTATTTTTACACAAAAACAATGTTTCTAAATGTTGTCCAAATACTCCCGAGCGATCTAAAATGCCTTTATCTTTTCGGAGTACTTCTTGAAGTTTATTTTTGACAAAATTGGACAACACATAAATGTTTTATCATGATTTTAATGATTTTATTTAAAAGTGTTTTTACATCAAAACAATGTTTTTAAATGTTGTCCAATTACTCCCGATCGATCTAAAATATTTTTACTAATTTTTTGGAGTATTTCTTGAAGTTTATTTTCGACAAAAATTGGACAACACTTATGTCTTGTGTTCAACCGGTCGCCTATAGGGCATCATGTGTTTGAAGTTGATTTTAGAAACAGAAACAGGACGGACATAAAACAGGAGAAGGCTGATCGGTCACCCTATAGGGCGACCGGTGGCGTTGACCGGTCGACGTGTAGGTCGACCGGTGATGGCAACCGGTCGACCTTAGGGCAACCGGTGCCTGATTCTTGTTCTGGATTACAGAACTTCCTGGTTTGTGATTTTGGGGCATGGCAATCGGTCCACAGGGGTGTCGACCGGTCCAACCCCATGGTGACCGGTCCCCCTGTGTATTTTCGTAAGAAAACTTTCAAACCCTTGTTTCTATTCGACCGGTCGCTATAGGTTTTTGACAGCAAACTATCCATTGAGTTTGCAGACAACTTTTCCTTAAATTGTGTTGTTGATTTCTAACAGCTATAATCTTGATTTTAATTGCATATTTTTTTGTAGAAATCAGTCCCCAAGAGGAGCCTATCCTTGATCAATCATCTTCTATAAATAGATGAAGAATTGAAGCAACACAACAAGAGAGAATACTACAACACAAACATTCAAGCAAACACTTTTGTTCTTATATTTCAATACTCTTGTTGCAATAGCCTAAGGTCTTACACTTTCACATCTTGAGGTCTAGGCTTAATTCTTGATTACACTTGCACTCATATTTGTATAATTCATTATCGAGTTGTAATCTTGAATTTGTGGTCGTCATTCAACACAAGATATCCTTGTGAGTGTTCTTGTGGTAAGAACACACTTGGGTGATCTTAGGTATTAGGTGTTAGAAGATTGTGGTAATCTTCTTATTGAAGAGTTTGGTGCTCTTTGAGGTGTTGAAGAATTTGGTGTTCTTCAAGGTGAAAGATTGTGGTAATCTTCACAAGGTGCCGTAGAAGATTGTGGTAATCTTCAAGGGAGATTGTGGTAATCTCCAAAGAGGTGTTGTAAGGTGATGTTGTATTAATTGTGGTAATTAATAAAACCTTTTTTTTTTTAAATCCATCCCAAAGATACTGGGGTGGTAGAGGATTAGGCCCTAGGTGGGTTGAACCTCTATAAATCGACGCGTGTTGTTTACTTCCGCACTTCCATTCTTGTCTTGGCTTATTACATTCGAAAAAGAGGACATAATCGAGAAAATGGGCATAATCTATTCACCCCCCTCTAGATTATCGTAGCCACTTGGACTTACAGATTCACCAAATATATGCAGCTATTGGAAAGAAAATATACATTTGCATGGGTAAAATAGGGATAGATGAAAAACAGTCCATAACCACCTCTTACAAATTAGGGACGTGATCTGTTATTGATCACGTTCCCCCAATCACGTGATCCACCCTCTGCTCTCCATATTCACAACAACACTATGCATCCGATCAAAAACAATACTGCTCCATTTGTTTTTGCAGATTCTTCCATTGGATCAAACTTGACAAAAAAACACAAAAGCGTCAGATATCATACAATTGGCGAAGAGTTATCATATTTTGGAAGCAAAAACAGTTGTAAAATGGTAGAAATCGTGATTTCAACGCAACTAATGAATGTAGTCAAGGTAATTTCTTACGAAAAACTTACTGCAAAATTATGGAGAAACAATTGAAATAAATATGGACGCACAATTAAATCAAATGCATAGTTGTTATTGGTTTGTATGTTTAGTATACCTAGTTTGCCTATTTAGTATATAAACATTGCATATATATTTTTATTTGTTTGCATATTTACTGTTTGTCTGTAGATTGTATATTTGTTCACCATTTTGTTACGTGTCTATTTAGAATACCTAGTTTGCATACTTAAGTAAACACATCAACATAAATAGATGAAATGTTTTTTAATGCGGGTATTACATTATATCCAAAATATGCATATTGTTTCTCCTCATATCGAACACGATAACGAAAAGGTGTTCGCTCTTGCATATCCAAAAGAAAAACTGGATGAAAGGGAAAAATATCATTACATAAATATGAAATGACTGGTATAAAGCTTAAAAAAATTCAAATATGAATACCATATCAGACCCTTGCAACTTTAATGGATTAACGTCACCAAACGCAGCATCAAGACTTTGAGAAAATAACGCCAAAGATCTATTATCATCCGTCGCTTCATTTGGACAATGGAATACAACTACAGAAAATGTGGCAACAGAAAACAAGCAACAAACATTACTAAGTATACAGAAACATTTAACTAAGTATACAATTACACTGAACTAAATATACACTAAAACATTACTAAGTATACATAAACATTTAACTAAGTATACAATTACACTGAACTAAGTATACAATTCCACATAACTACTTATATAATAAAACGTAACTAAGTATACAATGACATTTAACTAAGTATACAAATCCACTGAACCAAGTATACAATTCCACTAAACTACTTATATAATAAAACATAACTAAGTATACAATGACATTTAACTAAATATACAATTCCATTGAACCAAGTAAAAAATTCCACTGAACTAAATATACAATAAAACATAACTAAGTATACAAGACATTTAACTAACTATACAATTCCGTTGAACTAAATATACAATAAAACATCACTAAATATGCAAGAATATTTAACTAAGTATATACTTCCACTGAACTAAACATACAGCAACCCAGAATACAAAAACTAAATTTAAAAATACAATAAGTATACAATAAATGTAAACCAAGTATACAAGAAAACTATACTGAAATATGCACGTGCAATTTTCTGTTGAATATGGACATGGAATTGTAATGAAAATTATAAAAAGAGGGTACCGTCGAATATGTCGTAGCAAAAATTGAGAAGGCGAACTCTTGCTCCTGATCGACTCTTTAGCGTTTAGAATCTTTGACCATACATTAATCACGGATACACTCACATAGCTCCAAGTCGCATCGCCATAAAGTCTTCCATTTTTATAATTATGTCGGCGGCCTTGAAAATCGCCTCGTCCCTGTAAAAGAAATATATAATAAAATATTGAAAAATCAATAATTAACATAAAATTTATAATCTTATTCTGTATACTTAGATTAAGGAAAATATGCAGGTATAAAATAGTTTTCGCTCCATTTACCGAAGTAGATAACCATCACAGGTGTGTCACGTTTGCAATTGGACTTATATTAAAGGAAGATGAAGAATCATATACATGGTTGTTCAAAAAGTTCTTGGAAGTTGTGGGTCGGGATCCATACTATGTAGTAACAGACCAAGATCCGACAATGAAGAAGGCCATTCAATATGTGTTCAAGACGACAATACACAGATTGTGTCTGTGGCACATAATGGAAAAAGTTAGTGTTAAAATCGATCACACTCTGTTCAAGGATAAGAATTTCATAAATCAGCTCAATTCAATCGTGTGGGATACCTGCATTTCAATACCAGATTTTGAAAGACGATGGTATGATATTATGGATGATTTTAGTCTAACATCGTATCCATGGTTAACACATATGTACGAGCTTAGAAGGAGTTGGATACCCACATATTTTAGAGATATCCCGATGAGTGGTCTCTCAAAACTACATCACGATCGGAGAGCACCAATAGCTCATTTGGGAACTTTTCAAATCCTGGTTCAAATTTGGTTGAATTTGTCATGCACTTTGAAAGCACGATGGAATCACACTGCCATGCAACCGATAAATTAAGCCACAAGTGCCAAACATCCTTTCCAAAATGCAAGACATGATCGAACATTGAGAAGCATGCGTATTCACTGTACACGCACACTATATTTTCCGATGTTAGCACATAAATTGAAGCATCCTGCTATGATTGCACAATTACAAAGACAAATGATGATGCCAGCAAGTGTTCCTACAAAATTAAGGACAAAAAAATGGCATATTTGATGTCATAAATAATAAAACGGAATCAATGATAAATTGCAGCTGCAAGATGGTTGAACAAATGGGCTTACTGTGTTGTCATGTTTTTGTGATCCTAAAGGAATATCAGGATTCATGCATATCAGAAGCGGCATCAATGATAAACTTCTTCTCTCGGAAGATCCTCGATTCTTGCATTCCTGTGTTATTTGATGTGTTTTCTCTGTATGAAATGATTTGGATGATGTATGAAGATAAAAATTCGTTCAGGCCTTAGTCCCCTTTATATAAGTGCTTGGAGAGGTCACTTGTAGAGTTGGAACGGGAAAAGAACTCCAAAAAAACGCATTTGGCAGAGTCCCACACGGCCTGGCCGTGCCAGCAAGTGTTCCTACAAAATTAAGGACAAAAAAATGGCATATTTGATGTCATAAATAATAAAACGGAATCAATGATAAACTGCAGCTGCAAGATGGTTGAACAAATGGGCTTACTGTGTTGTCATGTTTTTGTGATCCTAAAGGAATATCAGGATTCTTGCGTATCAGAAACGGCATCAATGATAAACTTCTTCTCTCGGAAGATCCTCGATTCTTGCATTCCTGTGTTATTTGATGTGTTTTATCTGTATGAAATGATTTGGATGATGTATGATGATAAAAATTCGTTCAGGCCTTAGTCCCCTTTATATAAGTGCTTGGAGAGTCACTTGTAGAGTTGGAACGGGAAAAGAACTCCAAAAAAACGCATCTGGCAGAGTCCCACACGGCCTGGCCGTGTGGCACCACATGGTCGTGTGGATTTTTGCCCTTTCTCACACGTTTGTGTGGGTTCACACGGTCTGGCTGTGCGGGCCTGGTTCCGTCCCCTATTTTCCCTACTTCATAAGGTTGTGTCATCCCACACCGGCATTTTCACACGGCCATGTGACACCACAAGATCCGGCCGTGTGACATGTTTTTGTCCATGTTATTATCCGAATTTGCTCTTGGGGTCTTCATGATCGTTGTAGCTCTTTCTCTTAACTTTCCATAGCCACTTAAATCACCTCAATGGCAATTTTGTAGAGAAAGTTATGGTCACAATATTAAACCTTGCCAGTGTTGGAAACTGTTAGCGCATTTGAATGTTTTTGAAGGAAAATCCTTTTTGTTCGACCATCCATGCTTCTCTCCTCCATATTTTTGCTCGTACCTTAGCTCTTGACCTATACTTTGGAATGTGATATCTCATTTTATCCAATTTAGCTCCATTTCCTGTAAGAAGTTATAAGAATACGCAGTATCACGCCCAACAAAGGAAACCAACCAAAACACACTGAATATACATGCAAATGTATCAATTATATATCATTTCAACCCCTCAAATGCACGTATATTTTACACTCATCGAAATTCCCCAAACTTAATGTATTGCCCATCCTCGAGTAAATTAAGAAAAATAATATCAAGTGGTAAAAAGAACACACAAGAACACTATGAACATTAAATCTCATTCGACTCCATACTCAAGAAAACTATGTAATTCATAATCAAGAAGTCATCATTCATAAACTCGGCATAGTCAATACTCTCTTGGGTACTTGACATCGCGACTCATAAGTAGATAGTGTATCACTCGACTCTCAAAAGTGTATGGATATTGTTTACGCTCAAATTCAATTCAGTGAAAGTAGAACTACCATAGGCTTGCAAATTGTCTTAACATCTCTACCACTTTTGTGTGCACAACTTAAGAATCAAAAAGGACTTTTATTTGGTTGTAATGTAGGCTCTTTGGTAAGGGTAGGGAAAATTTGGATTAAGTAACTTGACTTGAGTAAATAGAATTTAAGTGCACGGACTTGCAATTCACCAACCTAATTTCAGCATAATACTCATTTTCTTTTTCAAGATATCCATCCTTATTTCTCCTTTTTCATTCTTAGGCTTTTTTGCTTTCTTTTCTTTTTCTTTAGCCTCAAGCTCTTTTTTTTTCATAATTTTAGAATTTTTCTTTTCTTTTGCTCGATTTTCTCTTCTTTTTCAGATATATTTCTTTCTTTTTCGAGCTTCATGTATTATCCATTTACCTAAATACTGATCATCCCTCTTTCTTTTGCCAACTTCCTCTCTTTTTTCGTAAATTTTCACATCTCCTTCAAACTTGTTCATTTTTCTATAAGCTCAAGAAATTCCAGGGATAAAATAATGTTTAAATTTTACAGATCAATGTGGCTTAGAATAAAAGTTTTGGATCAAAATTGGCTAACTAGGGAATCATGAGTTCATAGGTAGGATTTTTAGGCTAAGTAGGCTAAACAAAGATGGCCTTAAATCATTTTCAAAAATTGCACACACACATGGCTTCAATGAAGATACCAAAGCAAGTTCTAGAGTTCTAGCAATCATGAATGACACACTCAAGAAAAAAATAAGTCTGCATAATATAAAGTAGTTACAGACACAAAAGATCACAGGCTTATTTTTCGCAACATGCTTAAATACCCAACTTTCTCAACTAATGCTAAGCAAATAAATGACATCTTCCCAATAATTCATCACATTAATTCTCAAAAGTATGTTATCTCATTAAATTAAATGCTCATAGTAAAATCATGCGGAAGCTTGGTATTTTCGAAAACCTTGATTGAAAATCACACACAAAAGCAATTAAACGTGCTAAGTGATAAACGTGCTAAAAAAAATAAAAAATGAAAATTTAAAAAAATAAAAAAAAATTAATGCAAATTTTATGCTCTACATGCAATGCAAAATGCAAAAGTACTAAATTACGCACTCTTGACAACCCCCCCAAATTTAAAATACGCTTTGTCCCAAACATATGAGGAAATTATCAAAAGAAAGAGAAATGTGTAAAGAGTACTTACCTGGATAGTTCCGGTGAAGATGGGAACTCATCCATCAAATTGGAAACTAGAAGAGCAGATCGCACGGTCGGGTCGTGTGCGTCCACATGCCCGTGTGCGTCTTTTTTTTTTTTTTTTTTTTTTCTTTTTCATTTTTTTTTCATAACCCCGAGGTTGTCATGACGTCTTGGGTTGCCTCCCACAAAGCGCTAAGTTTTACGTCTTCAGCCAGACTTCAGATTTCTAACATCACTTTTGTTAAATTGTGTCGATTGAAATCATTGAACCCTTATATTCTGTATCATCCATCAGGCGAATGGTGTTGCTCTGTTTTCTCGGATTAAGTTCAGTATCGCTTGGGATTTGCCCTTTAGATGTTGGCCTCCCACTGCAGTTGCAATTTGGGCTACTTGTATCTCCACAGATTTTAGTCTCGCATTAAACAAAAACGATGTTAGAAACGAAGAAGGAAAAATAAAAGAAGAAAAAAGAAAAAAGAAGAAAAAATATTTACAAAAAAAATGCTTCAATTAAGATTGAACTACTTATTACTACATCTAAGTAGAATCTAATCAATCCCCGACAATGGCGCCAAAAACTTGTTCGCCAAAAATATTTAGTTCATACAACTGCAAGTGTATAGTGTAGTTTATAGAATAATGGCAAGCAAGGTCGTATTCCTCAAGGATTGATATTCGAAACACTTAGGCTATAATAACATCGCAGTCCAATTTTATTGAAGCGACCGAATATTGAGTATTTAATAAAAATTGAAAATTAAACAAAAAAAAAATTGTGAACCCCACAAGTATTCTCAACAACTATAGGAGCAACCTTAGGCACATAATCTCAACATGTTTCTTCAATATTAAATCCAAATAAAGTTTTAAAAACCAATTCATGCAATTCTATGGGTTCAATTCCTAAGATAGTTTATTCTCCCTCCCGGGTGATAAATAAATAGTAGATTAATAACAGCTATAGATCTCCCGATACATTACAATTATTACTAACTCCCTAAAGATTTATGAATTGAATGACTCCCCACAAAAAGTTGTAGGTCTCCCGATACGTTAAACCCATTTATGTCTGAATTCGATTTCGGTCTTTGTTAGAACTCATCTCCGGATTCTCGCACTAACAAATATGACATGCAAATTATTGGCCAAATAAAAAGCAATTATAAATAAGCACTCGAATTCATAAAATAGAAAGCATGAATTAATTAAGAAAATAAATAATCATATTTAACATGAATCCACAGTTTTGATTATGCCCCTAAGATCCGAAAGATATGCCAAACATTGATTACAAACTCATAGACAAATTCGAATCAATATTATGACATCGTTTAAGCACAGACAAGAGATCTTAGACATAGAAAGAAAACCCCTTCTTGTCGGGATGGATTCTCGTCCTAAGCCTTGGAAGCTATTGTGCTCCTGTAGATGCGAAAGTCTTGTGGTGTTCTTCGCGACCTAGCCTTCTTCTCTCAGAAGATCCTCGATTCTTGTGTTCCTGTGTTCTTTGATGTGTTTTCTCTGTATGAAGTGATTTGGATGATGTATGATGATCAAAATTTGTTCAGGCCTTGGTCCCCTTTATATAGGTGCTTGGAGAGGTCACTTGTCGAGTTGAAACGGGAAAAGAAGTCCAAAAAAACGCGTTTGGCAGAGTCCCACACGGCCTGGCCATGTGGCACCACACGGACGTGTGGGTTTTTGCCCTTTCCAACACGGTTGTGTGGGTTCACACAGTCTGGCCATGCGTGCCTGGTTCCATCCCCTGTTTTCCCCACTTCACACGATTGTGTCATCCCACACCGGCATTTTCACACGGTCGTGTGATATCACACGGTCCGGCCGTGTGATGTGTTTTTGTCCTGTAATTTTCCAAATTTGCTCCTGGAGTTTTCATGAAAATTGTAGCACTTTCTCTTATCTTTCCATAGCCACTTGAATCACCTCAATAGCAATTTTGTAGAGAAATATATGGCCAATATACTAAACCCTACCAGTGTTAGAAATTGTTAGCGCATTTGAACGTTTTTGAAGGAAATTCCCTTTTTTTCGACCGTCCATGATTCTCTCCTTCATATTTTTGCTCGTACTTTAGCTCTTGACCTATGCTTTGGAAAGATGATATCTCGTTTTATCCAATTTAGCTCCATATCCTGTAAGAAGTTACAAGAATACACAGTATCATTCCCAACAAAGGAAACCAACCAAAACACACTGAATATACATGCAAATATATCAATTATATATCATTTTAAGCCCTGAAATACACGTATATTTTAACTCATCAAATAGGACAATTGGGTTCGACCTTGAGAAGAAATTTGGAAAATAAAAGAGAGATTGAGATCTTCAGTCAAAAGAACATGGAGAAATAATGAGAGAGAATGAGAATATGTGAGTTTTCGAGTTTAGGTGTTTTCGTGTGTGAGGAAACTGCAAGTGAATGAAAAGCGGGAATAATTATAAATCAAATCCTATAAAATTCGTTATGATGAACAGTTACCAAAAGTAATTGATTTATTTTACAAATAAAATGACAGTTATGCCCTTAATTGGGCGAAACCTAAATAAAAAAAATCAAAACAAAATCTGGACCTTTGGATTTGTTGAATTAATGGATTGGATTAATCCACAATGTCATATGGTAAGCCATCTGCCACATTTGATCCTATACATATATATATATAGGGAGGGGGTTATATGAAACCACCTCATAGGGTAAGTCCATAGGGACCAATCCTAGCCACATATCTAGATTTTCTAATGGATGTGATTTTAGAGCTAAAATTACAAATTAAATGCTGAAAAATAGAGGGATGGGTAAATAGTAATCCTACAAAATTACTCAATATTCATGGGATTCTGTTCACATTATGATCACACAATCTCTCCAAATCTCACATCAAATTCAACGTGAACAATCTCATTCTCCTTCTTCTTCGAACAAATCCCAGCCACCTTCTTCTTCGAACAAATCTCAGTCACCTTCTTCTTCGAGCAAATCTCAGTCACCTTCTTCGTCGAACAAATCTCAGTCACCTTTGCTTATATAGAACACAGGCAATCCTTCCAAATCTCATAGCAAATCAACGTGAACAATCATCCATCTTCTTATTCAATGCATGACTGTGAGAAATCATTCATCCTTCTTCTTCAACGCACTATTGTGTGAAAAAAATTGCAGACAATTCGCCATAGTTGCTAGAGCTCGACTTCAGTTCGAATAAGCAACAAACTCATACTACAAAAGCAACAAGTCTATATTACATAAGCAACGAATATACACTACGTATGCACCACGAATACATTAACTACATAAGCAAGTCATATGCAACAAACACATATTACATAAGCGATAAGCCTATACTACATAAGCAATGAATATACACTACACATGCACCACAGATACATTAACTACACAAGCAAGTCATAAGCAACAACCCTATACTACATAAGCAACAAAGAAATTTTTTTGAAACTGAAATGCTGGAGAGAGAGTGTGCGTGAAGAGTGGGTGAAATCGCGTGAAAGAAGGAATGAAATCTCATAACTGATTTTGTTCGACCGCTAAACACCTATAAAAGTCTAACAATCCTCGCAAGAGAACGAGATCAATTGTAGGGTAGCAAGTTAACCACAAGTCGTCTCTCAAGGAAGACTTAGCCGGCAAATAATTATTATGTATCACAATAAACAGAAAATAAATCCTAAACACTCTAACCAGATTTGTTGGTTTTAAATAAACTAAAAGAAAACAATTAAAAAAAAAGCAAATTAAAACTAAGCAGGATTAAATTTGGAGAAAAATATATGGGAGAAAGTCTAGGATTATGGATTCATCTCATCAAACTTGCAAGCAGAATATCAATTAATTGATCATGCGGTTAACAAATATAACAATCATGGAAAGACTAGGTCTAGATCTGATAACTCTCGTATTCACATATTATGGCTATCCCAACATGATTTGCTCTTTCATTAAGCCTTGAGTTAGATAATATATTTCTGATTCATATCTAACCACTGAATAAATTTATCCAGGGATAATATCTTCGATCGATCTCAATTATCCCCTTAAACAGTCAAGAGTTGGCCAAACAATCAATCAACAAATAAAACAATTTATTCAGGAAAGTAGATCAATTAATCAATACTCATGCTTGTTTGTTTGAATCAAATCATCATAATCCTAGAACAAGGAAATTAGTTCATGCTTGGGGATGGGATCATAATCTCAATTGAAGGAAAGAAAATAATCATAAACATGATCATGCAATAATAATAATCACCCCAACAATTGAAATCAGACAAAATAGATGAAGAAATCTTACTCTTTGATTAAGAAGCAAAAATAACTTCAAGGGGAAAAACCCAAGCAATCTCAATGTTGAAAAGCAAGAAAAATACCAAAAACTAAAGTTTAGAAGTGCTATGAATGAAGGTGTCGAAAATAGGGGCTCCCCAAGTCCTATTTATAAGCCTAGAGTCCTAAACAAGGTGGAAGAGCCAAAAATCGGAAAAAAAATCAAAAATTTCAATTCAAAGTCACGGCCGTGAAAGACGCGCCGCACATGACTCCACTTGCTAAACGTCGAAATTTCGTCTTGATGTCTTCTTATGAATTGTAGCTCTATCTTTTAGATTTCCATATCCACTTGAATCACATTAATATCAATTTTCTAGAGAGAGTTATGGCCAAAAAACCAAGACGTGTCATTTACGAAATTTTAACATATTATTTCGACTTGCACATGATTTTAACCCATCCAAACGTCTTCATTTGAATTTTGTAGCAGAAATAGACATTGTATAACTTTGTCTTATCTTTCCAATGGTATATGCATTATGTCAATTGGAATTCGGATGTGAACGTTACGTCCAAAATACGATGACTGTCGCAGTTGCGCGAAATGACTTTTTAACGTTTTTTTTCTCCAAAACTTGTTTTTTCCACCAAAACCTAAAAAATCAATAAAATAACACAACATAATACTAAAACATGCAAATGCAAATAAAACATGCTAAAAATATGTATAAATCATCACACAAAAAACATGCAAAACAGATTTTATAATGCAAAATGACCACCCTACCCTTCTTAGTTGCTGAAACAAAAATAATAAACATAAAAAACCCCTAAAAATATGGACCACTCAAAATTGTTAATCTATGGTTAGAATGTGTTCTCATGGACTCACCCCAAGTAGGAGGACCTATTTGATCCATATCCTATATATATATATATATATATAAATAAACCAAATCAAACTAAAAACATAATACATATAATAATGTAGTCTATATAGAAGCACAAATGTAATACCAACCATATATATACTAAAACAAAAACAGAGTCGACACATGTCATCACCTCATTAATCTTGGACATGTGTCAATTTCTCATTATCTCAATTCCATGTTGTTACAACACATTTATGTAAGTCCAAGTGGCTACGATAATCTAGAGGGGGGTGAATAGATTATCTCCATCTTTTCGATTATGTCCTCTTTTTCGAACAAAACAAGCCAAGACAATAATAAAGGTGCGGAATGTAAACAACACGCGTCGATTTATAGAGCTTCACCCCACCTAGGGACTACGTGCTCTACCACCCCAGTATATCCGGGATGGGTTTCGAAAAAGAAAAGGAATTTTATTAGTTACCACAATTAATACAAATTCAACTTACAACAACACCTTGAAGAGCACCACACTCTTCTTCAACACCACCTTTGAGATTACCACAATCTCTCTTGAAGATTACCACAATCTCCAACGGCACCTTGTGAAGATTACCACAATCTTCAACCTTGAAGAATACTAAATTCTTCAACACCTCAACAAGAATATTACCACAATCTTCTTACACCTAACACCTAGATCACCCAAGTGTGTTCTTACCACAAGAACACTCACAAGGATATCTTGTGTTGAATGATAACCCAAAAATTCAAGATTACAACTCGATAATGAATAATACAATTGAGTGCAAGTGTAATCAAGAATAGCCTAGACCTCAAGAATGTGAAAGTGATAAGCTAGGCAAATTATAACAAGAATAATGACAATATAAGACCAAGTGTTTGCTTGAGTATTTCTTGTTGTGTTGTATTGTTCTCTCTTGTTGTTGTGCTTCAAATCTTCCTCTATTTATAGGAGATGATTGATACTTGATAGGCTCCTCTTGGAATCTGATATCTACAAAAAATTGCAATTAAAATCAAGATTATAGCTGTTAGAAATCAATCCCACAATTTAGGGAAAAGTTGTCTGCTGCACAACGGTTAGAATTTTGCTTGTCAAACATTAGGCGACGGTCGGCGCACAAATAGACGTTTGAAAATAAGAACACATTTTTACACAGGGCGGCCGGTCGACGGGGGGTCCGACCGGTCACCCTAGGGTCCAACCGGTTGCCCTCTCCAAAAAACCAATACAGAGAAGTTTGCAAAATTGAACCAACCTTCAGGTATAGGTCGACCTATCGACGTCACCGGTCGCCCTATAGGGTGACCGGTCACCCTCACCATTTTCTGCAAACATGAAGTTTTCTGTTTTTCACAACTTTCAGGTACGGGTTGCCCTATACGGCGACCGGTTGACCTCAAAACAGAGTAGTTGTCCAATTTGTGTTGAAAATAAACTTCAAGAAATACTCCAAAAAAATAGTAAAAACATTTTAGACCAATCGGGAGTATTAGGACAACATTTAGAAACATAGTTTGGATGTAAAAACCCATTGATACAAAATCATCAAATGTGTTGTCCAATTTTTGTCGAAAATAAAACTTGAAGAAATACTCCGGAAAATATTAAAACCATTTTAAATCATTTAGGAGTATTTGAACAACCTTTAAAACCATTGTTTTGGTATAAAAACAAAATCATCAAAATCATGATAAAACCATTTATCAAACAATCTCCCCCTTTTTGATGATTACAAACCAAAACAATTTTAACGAGGTCGATTTTGAAAACAAAACAATTTTACCGGTTAAAAGGAACTATCCGTTGTGAGCGACAACATTCTACGCAATATAATCACAAGGATGGGAGTAGAGATATTAAACATATATAGCAAAAGCTCCCCCTATCAATATGCACAACAAGAGTAATGTAAAAGCAATCATCCACAAGCTAAAAGCTTAGCTTTTACATATTGGTCTTAAGTACAAGAGCTTATAAGCTCCCCCTGTCAACAAAACATCATTAGACAAGTATATAAGTAATGGACTAAATATAATCCACAACTTATGGCTTTTAGAAGCCATAGCTTATAGCTTCTTTCTCGAGCTTATTTTAGCTTTTATGAGCTAATAAGCTTATAACATGTTTCTCCCCCTTTGCAATCATCAAAAAAAAATGTTAGCACGATAAAAACATCATATAATCATATCAAAGTGCGCAACTAAACTGACGTATCGAGCTATATGAACATTGAAGCTTATAGACCAAATTGGAGGGAAAAGTCGATCATACGACTTGCAGAAGCTTATGAAAACTCATTTGATTTGCAAAACATGATCTCTATAAATATATAAGACTTGTGAAATCGAGAGAATCATGTAGGTGATGAATTTATCATTGAAATATTTTATCGAACACTTGGCGGGCGTCAAAAATTGAAGAAGATATATAAAGCCCTTGTAAATGTTATCAAGCCAAGTTTTTCACCACCAAAATCATTTTTACAAATATAATCCAACAACAATCATCATTCACAACACAATTATATAAGAATTCTATCAATATATCAAGTAGAAGCAATTTCTCAAGGGTTCAACCCAATTGAGTTAAAAGGAGTAGAATTCTTACCATTTAATCGGTGAGGATGAGTAACAATGATGATAAACGAGCTACATAATCTCCAAAATATGTAATATATGCAACAAAATTCATTTGAAGTGAATTGTGTGTGAAATTTGCAAAGGGGACGAAATATAGAAGAAAACCTGTGAAAATGAGAATACTGAGGACAGAACAAATTTTAACCAAAAATCTCATCAAAGCCGACCGGTCGAGCGGGGTCGACCGGTCAAGGTTGAGGTCGACTCGTCGACCTCATCATATCGACCACAACTTTTCGATTTGTTATGTCATTTTACGAAATTTGATCCAAAAATCCGATTTTTCGCCCCCAAGTTTTAAAAACGTGCAAAATGCAAACGTAGACCTCATTCAATATGCATTATGTCTTAATCAAGCTCGAAATGAGGAAAAGACTCGTGGTTAACGATTAAAAAGTCCGCGAGTTATCCTTGAGACGGAATTAAACACATCTCAAGTTTTTGTTAAACATGCAATCCCTTAAAAAATATCGAATCTCAATATGTTTAGTTCGATTATGACGAACTATATTTTGAAAAATTATTATCACCGGACTTGTTATCCCGAAAATAAGAACGTTTTAAGACTTTGGATACAACAAGTCATAAGAAAAAGTGCCTTTCAAATATTTGAAAATTTCTTTTAACGGCACTTTAATGAGATTCATTGGGATAGTTTTTGAAATCGAGCATATAGACGTAAGGCATATGGAATGTCGAGTCTATGGGAGTAATAAAAGTGAATGAACATACCTCGAATATGTTTGTCGGCCGATATGACTTCCTTTGTCAATCTTTGCATGGTAGTCATAGAGGTTGAGATAGTTCTTTCTTCTTCAATGCCTCACTTCTTCTTTTGTATACTTTGAGTGTGGAATATAACCACTTTCTTGGCATTGTTGAACTTGAATTCCAATGAAGAAATTGAGCTCCTCATCATGATTATCTTGAATTTTACCTTGCAACAACTTGGAAAATATCTTGTACAAAACTTCATTAGTAGCACCATAAATGAAATCATAAATATGTACAAGTAAGCATTCTTGCCCCTTTTCAAAAACAAAGAGAGTAGTGTCAACTTTACCTTTTGTAAAAGAAAATATCAAAGTCTATTAAGCCATACAAGGGGTACTTGTTTAAAACATAACAAGGCCTTTTATAGAAATCATTTTGGCCTATAAAAAACTTTCAAACCCCGATTGTTTTACATAGACTTCTTCTAGAATAAAAATTGGATTTAACATCCATTTGGTAAAGCTTGAAATTTTCTTAAAACAAAAATGGGCAAGTAGAATGAGAATAGCTTCTAAATGTGCTACGGGTGCAAATGTATCATCAAAATCAATACCTTCTTCTTGACTAACCTTGCCTTGGTCATTTATCTTGTTCCAAAATACTAAAAATTCCTGCAAAATCTTATCAAGACATCTTGCACACGAGCATAGTAATATCGACTAATAGAGACACTATAGCAAGTAACACATACTATGCTTAAAGAAAAACATCAAGAATATAATACAACATGTAAGTTCAAATAAGCTTATAGAAAGCTATATAAGGTTTCTTTTGAAATATGAAAATCCGAGAGCATATAGTTGAGACCTTATTTAAAAGAAGCATTTGAACAAGAGTTTTGACAAGAATGAATATGAGCAATCAAATGCATAATTTGAGAAGAGGATAATATTTCAAATGTTTTATCAAAACAAATATGATCCTTTACAAGTCTCGGATAAAATAAGCTTTATAGAATCGTGCCTTTCAAAAATCAAAAAATCCTCTTAATGGCACTTATATGAAATATTTTGAAATAACTTGAAAGACAAGCACATAGACATATGACAAAAAATATATCGAGTCTATAGGATGAATACCAATGATGAGCGTACCTCGATAGTTCAATCATCTCTTGAAGAGGATGAGAAAATATACATATCCTACACATATCTTAAACAAGTATGGCACAAAACGAACATGATACAAGTGTAGGCTAAAATAATAAAAGATATCACAATGAAATGCTTATGCTATAAAAACCCATAAGAGATTATAAAACAATTTAGTCTAAGCAAATACTCAAGAGTATAAAAACATCATGCAAGGTCTTCTTTTCAAAATATTTAAAACCACAAATATATATATATATTGAAGACCTTAATTTTAAAATTATGAAAATTAATTTAGACACAAATAAAAACATGCATAAAAAGATAAAATGCATATTTAAATAGGGAGATACGGTTTACCAATTTCGCCATTTCCATGGGTTGTGTCGTTCCCATGTTGATGATATCTTCCCCTTTGAAAATCGTCTTGTTGATAATGATTTCTCCAATTGCTCCATCTCCAAGGATTGTATCCTTCCCTTTGTTGATAATATTTCCTTCTTGGAAATTCATTTTGGTGATGTCTTCTTCTTTGATCAAATGAGATGGTCATTGATTATTATTATGCCGGGTACCTAATATAACATTGTTTTGTGGTACCCTCAAGTGCTTGGGTCCTTTGGGATTAGTCTTGAGACTTTTAGGTCTCCAAAAATAATTAGAGCTATTTCTAGCCCGACAAGTATTTACCGTATGACCCTTTTTACCACAATAGAAGCAAGTAATAATTTCCGGAGCACAATGACCAACATGCATAGGGACTTGATTTCTTTTCACATAATTAACAACCCTAGGCTTATGATCAAGTCCTTTATCACAATTATCAATAATCTTGGTCATTTTATCGGTACTCAAGTTAGATTTTGATAAATCCTTTTTCATACAATTAATATCCTCAACAAGAGAACTATTTTCTTTTTCAAGGTTTCTAACCTTATCAAGTGTGGTGGTGTGAGCACATGATAGTGATTCATAGGAAGTAGATAAACTATCCTTATAATTTTCCAAAACATTGAATTCTTTTTTCAAATTTTTGTATTTAACAAGCAAGCTTTGGAATTCATTTTGAAGGTCATCAAAATAATTTTGCAAATCACTATAATCATTTTGTATAACAATATCATAGGAAGTAGAGGGTTTAAGACATACCTCGTTATCTTCTTCGATGCCCATAAGACAATGTTCAACTACTTCATAGTTGGAAGTTGTAAGAGGCTTGTTCCTTAGATTTGACATTGTATCCCTTTGAGAAGTAGATGCTTTTGAGTTGCTCCTATCAATTGCATATACTTCATGAATGGCTTCTAAGTTTTGCCATACTTCATGAGCCGATCGAATTCCTACAATAAGATTAAATTCCAAGTTGGTAAGTGAACAATATAAGATATTGAGAGATTTACCATTTAAGGAGATGATTTTCTTCTCTTCATCATTGAGCTCTTTGAGGCTTTTGGAGGTGTGTGGTGTGTCTATCATCGGAATGGATTCTCCATTAATGACGATGTTCCAAATATCGAACCCGCAACCTTGTAAATAGCATTCCATTCTTTCTTTCCAAAATACAAAATTTTTGGATTCAAATCGAGGTGGCTTGGTGGTGGAGGTGCCGGAAAGGTGAGCTTTATTCGTAGCCGACGATCGTTCCTCTTCACTCGCGATGTGAAATGAGCTTGTCAAAGAGTTTGGCTCTGATACCACTTGTAAGTCCAAGCGGCTACGATAATCTAGATGGGGGGTGAATAGATTATCTCCATCTTTTCGATTATGCCCTCTTTTTCGAACAAAACAAGCCAAGACAATAATAAAGGTGCGGAATGTAAACAACACGCGTCGATTTATAGAGCTTCACCCCACCTAGGGACTACGTGCTCTACCACCCCAGTATATTCGGGATGGGTTTCGAAAAAGAAAATGAATTTTATTAATTACCACAATTAATATAAATTCAACTTACAACAACACCTTGAAGAGCACCACACTCTTCTTCAACACCACATTTGAGATTACCACAATCTCTCTTGAAGATTACCACAATCTCCAACGGCACCTTGTGAAGATTACCACAATCTTCAACCTTGAAGAATACCAAATTCTTCAACACCTCAACAAGAATATTACCACAATCTTCTTACACCTAACACCTAGATCACCCAAGTGTGTTCTTACCACAAGAACACTCACAAGGATATTTTGTGTTGAATGATAACCCAAAAATTCAAGATTACAACTCGATAATGAATAATACAATTGAGTGCAAGTGTAATCAAGAATAGCCTAGACCTCAAGAATGTGAAAGTGATAAGCTAGGCAAATTACAACAAGAATAATGACAATATAATACCAAGTGTTTGCTTGAGTATTTCTTGTTGTGTTGTATTGTTCTCTCTTATTGTTGTGCTTCAAATCTTCCTCTATTTATAGGAGATGATTGATACTTGATAGGCTCCTCTTGGAATCTGATATCTACAAAAAAAATTGCAATTAAAATCAAGATTATAGCTATTAGAAATCAATCCCACAATTTAGGGAAAAGCTGTCTACTGCACAACGGTTAGAATTTTTCATTAAACATTAGGGCGAATTCGTCGCGCACAAATAGACGTTTGAAAATAAGAACACATTTTTACACAGGGCGGCCGGTCGACGGGGGGTCCGACCGGTCACCCTAGGGTCCAACCGGTTGCCCTCTCCAAAAAACCAATACAGAGAAGTTTGCAAAATTGAACCAACCTTCGTGCACGGTCGCCTCTATAGGTCGATCATCGCCGACGCCACCGGTCCCCTATAGGGTGACCGGTCACCCTCACCATTTTCTCGCAAACATGAAGTTTTCTGTTTTTCACAACTTTCAGGTACGGGTTGCCCTATACGGCGATCGGTTGACCTCAAAATAGAGTAGTTGTCCAATTTGTGTTGAAAATAAACTTCAAGAAATACTCCGAAAAAATAGTAAAAACATTTTAGACCAATCGGGAGTATTAGAACAACATTTAGAAACATAGTTTGGATGTAAAAACCCATTGATACAAAATCATCAAATGTGTTGTCCAATTTTTGTCGAAAATAAAACTTGAAGAAATACTCCGGAAAATATTAAAACCATTTTAAATCATTTAGGAGTATTTGAACAACCTTTAAAACCATTGTTTTGGTATAAAAACAAAATCATCAAAATCATGATAAAACCATTTATCAAACACTTTATTCATGTGGCATCCTATGTACAAATTTAAAAGATAACAAATAATCCAAAAAATCATGATTCATCTTTTAAATTTGTTATCTTTTAATATTTAACGTATTAAATAAATTGCTAAAAACAACAAGAAAGAAAAAAAATTGGCATTGATAGTTTTTAATAATCGAGAATATAAAGGAAAACAATCTCAACTCTAATTAGTACATAGCTCACAAATAGTTTGGAAAAGTCAACGTCTATCCATTCAACTCTTTTGCGTATTTATTGACAAAGATTCTATTAATTCAAAATCTATATTAGTTTTTTGGTAGAAGATGTTCTCTCATTTGACTTGATAATATATTTGTGAATCTAGAGATACCTTAAAAGACAAATATGCAAAAATAAATGAGTCTATCTACATTATTTTTAAATTAGTTATCTTTTCAAGCTTAAATATTATATTATATGTATAAAAAGATGTAGAAAACGAGTAAGAAAAAAAGAAAAAGATTTATTGGTTCAAAATCTATATTGTTTATAGAATGCATTCTCTCATTAGATTTAATAATATATATTAGAATTCAAAAATAATAATTTTAAAAGATAACAAATAATCCAAAAATCAAGGATTCTATGTATACTATCTTTTAAATTTTATTTTTGAACAATTTTTTTGTAACACGCGAGTGTTGCTCTAGTTGAGGCATATTTAAAGTGTTGGTTTAGGATATTTTTAAATTATTTGGTTTTATTAATATTTTAAAAAATCGAATAGTTTGGTGACAACTGATAAGTATTTAGTGTAAACAAACTAACAAAACTCGTGTATCACACGAGACTTAGAGGTTGTTTGGCTAAGCTTATTTAAACGATCTTATAAGCTCCTGCATCTTATAAGTTGTTTTTAGAGCTTATAAGATGTTAGATCTTATTTTAAGAATAAGTTGTTGAAGTGTTTGGATAAAATAAAATAGTGTAGCTTTTAAGATGTTAGTAATGGCAATTTTGTAATTAAAATAGTCAAAATTAAAGGAGGTTGTTGAAATAAGATCTTATTTTGAAAAAAAAGTTGTGGTTCCCCTACTTTTTTAAAAACATCTTATAAGCTTCTGACATCTTATTTTGGGAACTTATAAGTTTTTTTTTCTAATAAAACTACCAAACAAATTTAAACAGCTTATAAACTCTCAAACATTAAGATGTTTTGAAGAGCTTATAAGCTCTGCCAAACACCCTCTTACCTAGTATTAATTATAAATTTAGACCTAGTAATTAATATGATCATCAACTAGCACTTTTTTATCATAAAGTCATAAGCATATTACAGATGTTAAGGACGTATATACATTTTAAAATATTAAATATTATTAATAAGTATCCAAGACTAAAATTTATTAGTTAATTATGATTCTAAAAACTCATGGCAATTTCATGTATAGTTTTTTTTTTTTTTTTAGTAATATGTAAATTTTCAGCTATCTCTTGTGCATTTGATTTTTATTTTTGTATTGCTACTACAAGTGATTTAGTCTTAATGTATATTTAATATGAAATTAAGCTTTAACGAACTCAAACTCGATCTTTAACGAGCTCGACTTCTCGAGTATGCTTTAACTAGCTCGACTTTAATATGAAAATTGATTAAGGAATAAGTACAAGATCCCAAATTGCATAATTATGTACAAGTAATCCCTCTATCTAATTTCACTCTCTGCGCATTATGAACCTCCAAAATACCACTGGCCCTGTGCTGGGACGACGTATCGCGCTGATAAGCACAATTAGCTCCATTCCTACAACCCTTGTACTATTGAAATAAATACAAGGATTCAATATCTTTGGTTTTGATTCTCTTGATTTCACAAAATTCAAATGATCTTGAGTACTTGTTATCATCGGTGGTTGATCGAATTTTGTCAAACCGTCTCGTCTTTTCTCCTCCATGCTGCTGAATGAGGCTCTTGTAATAGTTAATATCCTTTTTAATTGGAGCTCCCAAAGGAGAGGCCGCTGGCCGTAAATTGGGAGTCGAAGCCAACCTAATTTGAGGAGTGTAAAAAGATCCATTTGCTGCAGCCATAGACGGCGTGCAACTGGGAACATACTGTGTGCTGGTGGATGGCATCCTTTGGGCACTAAAAGATGTACCTTTCTGCATTATAATGGTTGGCATTGCCTGTAAGCTGAAAGACGGCCCACTTTGCGCACCTTCAAGACAGTCCACTTTGCGCACCGGAGGATGCACCATGGCTTGTAATGAGTTGCTGGATCATTTTCAGGTCATTGAGAATTTTTACGAGCAAGTCTCGATCGATCAGATTCCTTTGATCGCTGTTTGAACTATTCGACAAGACTGAAGAAGTACCATTGGCATGAGAATTGGTAACATGAGACAAGACTTGGGGCTGTTATATCATTGGATAGGGTTTGCTGTCAGAGAGCCAAGTGATGTATCCAGTGCAGCATCGTCGTCTTCGATCGATGTGGCGGGGATTAGAGGAGTGTTTTCTTCATTGGCGAATGAGTTTTCCATGTCCACTAATGGAGAAGGGCTGCAAGAAGATAACAGCAAAACATTTAGCGAAAACAAGAACGGCAAATAGAGTTAAATTGCAAAACCATCCCTTGAGGTTTAGCCTACTTACAAAAAAGTCTTGTTATCTTTCAAAATTACAGATACCCCATTAATAAATACCCAATTAACATTTTTATTTGCTTAACAAATAGTCCCTGCCGATGGTGCAATTTATAAAACAGAAACAAATATGTAGATATTTGTAATTTTCATACATAGTTGGATCTTTTTTTGTAATTAGAGTGAACGTCAAGGTTGGTTTTTGTAATTAACCCTAAAAATGAAACATATAAAGAGGTGTGTATTGCACTTTGGAGAAATAGCTGATGGTCGAGGATAAATTGCTTCAAGTACTCTCATTTCACGATGATTCTGAGCTTCCACTTCTTTGCTTTCTTCCCCCGCAACCACTTGCCATTCAATATTCACTTCATGCTGCAAAAAAAAAATGGAGAAAAAGAGATCAGAAGACATGATGACCGTATCAGATGTACATATAAGCGTACAAAATACTTAAATTTACACAACCCATATATCACAATAAGAGGGTGTTTGGTTGTGCTTATAAACTCTTCAAAACATCTTGTAAGATGTTTGACTTTTGAGAGCATATAAGCACTCTAATGTGTTTGGTAATTTATTTTTTTTAAAAGCTCCCAAAACCAGATGTTAGGAGCTTATAATATGTTTCTAAAAAGAGTTGGGGCCTTTGACAACCTCATTTACATTTGACCATTTTAATTACAAATCTGTCATTACTAACATAAGCTCTATCATCTTATAAGTTCTTAAAACATCTTATAAGATGTAGGTCTTATAAGAAAATTTAAAAAGCTCAGCCAAGCACGCTCCAAGTCAAAATTTATTTTTTCTCACCATATATACCACTCTACCCACAAACGAAAGAAACAAGTGGAATCAAAATCAAGTAGTTTATTGAATCAAAATGATCAATGGTGAAAAATTGCAGTCTGCACCCCCTTCCATTAAAACTTTGGCAATAAATTATGTCTACCGAGACAAGAATGATGAGTACACACCTACTTTGGGAGGGCATCTCCATTTGATCAAGGGTATTTGAGACAATTTGACTCTCCATATATTTGCAGGCTGGATTCCTTCGAAACCTGGTGGCAAACTGTCATCAGGCTCATTAACACCTGACTGGAGTGGCCACAATTCCTTTACCTGGAGATGGTCTTGAGTTCCCAATCCAACTTGTGAAGGAGATCTTCCGACATAACCAACTTTACCTGTTAAAAAAAAAAAAAAAAATTGTATCAGCCACCAGAGAGCAAGATAAGCAAAGCTTTTTTTTATAAGTAAATCTTTAAATCAATCTTGTAATGAACATCATTTTAAATTAATCTTTAGGTGGTTAGGTTAACCTTGATGTCTTGATTGGAGATATTCTATAGGGTATTTGAACAACAAGAAGACAGATATACACTAGTAATTTCACCAAAACAAACAAAAGTAGCCTAAGAATAAGAAGAGAGAGAGAGAGAGAGAGAGAGAGAGAGAGAGAGAGAGAGAGAGAGTGGTTAGGTTAACCTTGATGTCTTGATTGGAGATATTCTATAGGGTATTTGAACAATAAGAAGACAGATATGACAGTAGTAATTTCACCATAACAAACAAAAGTAGCCTAAGAGTAAGAAGAGAGAGAGAGAGAGAGAGAGAGAATCCTTCTAATAACTACAGGTTTGGAGAAAAATCATATTGAACTGAAGCCTTAGTGAACTGCACCCACTCGTGCAGAAAAAACAAGAAGGGAAGTAAAGAACAGAGGAAGTTCGACAGATTGTTCCTTTAATTTATTTCAACCAACTTATCCAATCAGAAGACACAAAATATACTGTAAAAAAGGATAAATAAGTAGGTCATCTTGCATTTTTACATCTTCCCATCAGAATACTCCACTTAGTTGATGTTGTCACGTAATAAACAGGTTCATGTAAAACATTCAACCACTTAACTTTCAGAGAAAAACGAACAAGAGATTTCAACAAATATGAACTTTTAGAAGCAAGAGGACATTTAGAAACAAAATTAAAGATAAAAACGACCTGGAAGAACAGAATGAGACAAAGGGGTAGTTTAACAATGTAAAGGAGGATGGAGGATACAAACTTTAACTATGCTAACTTCCAAGCACAAATTCTTGAAGCTTACAGATACATACACTATGTAAACTTCTAAGGTTACAATTAGAACTGGAATAGTAAATTTTAAGAAGGAAATTGGACGAATTGGAAATAGACGAGAGTTTATGGCTCCAATGCACTTTGACGGAGAATATTAATCGAATGCCTCATTGAGTGCCCATAAAACCAAATATTGGAAAATCACTCAAGCTGGGATACACTAAGTTGACTTCTCAAAAATATCCTTTAAGGTGAACAGACAAGATTTATCCCAAACGAATCAAGAGCATATATACAGTTCATGATGCAACAGCCCAATTCTTCCATTTCAGAAATCACAAAGAGAACTCAATGGCCAATGTTGCCTTACATGCATCAGATCAAGCAGCTCTAGATTTATGACAAATAGCAGTGAACAAAATTGTTTTGGAGCAATTAATTGCCTTGGGACAAAAAAGAAATATATATCTAGTATCAGAAAAGAGTGTGATATAACCATGTAAGTAGGCATTTCTTCAAGGGAATTTTGAATATTTAATCTTCAAAGGCCAGGCAAACCAATTTAGCATCATCAATCAAAGTGGACACTGGGAAAAGATTATAAACACTTGCAAATAATATTTAATTTATATCCATATATTTAGATGCTGAAGAATCTGTACTCAGTTCAATTCAATCACAAATGTAAAGTTTGGTACAAACAGCTGGACAGGACAGGGTCGTAAAAGAAACAGTGAGAAAAAAAATACATTTGAAGATCTCAATTTTTCTTATTGTGGAAAAAAAGAAAAAGAGGAAGAAAAAACTTCCCACTGTACTGGACTATGATTCTATGAAAATGACTATGGCACTTTTGAAAATAGAAACTTTTTAGTGATTCAATATTCTTCTGAGAGGGCATGTAAAATAACAGAATGCTGTTGTGGTTCACAAATGTTAATCAAAAACTAAATCAACGACGTGGTATCTCAATATGCAGCAGTGACCAAAAATATACTATCAATTTCCTTGGCCAACAAGGTATTCATTTGAGAATTGATAGTCTAACCAATATAACTCTAACTTAAGGGATAATTACAAAAACTACCCTTGAGGTTTGACCTAATTAAAAAAACCCAACTAACTTTGAAAATTACAAAAATCACCCTTGAGGTTTATATTCGTCTTACATTTTGCACATGCCGTTAGTTCCGCTAACGGAAATTAACGACATCATCCAATATATTCACAATTATATCCTCAACTTTTCTAAATATTACAAACAACCCCAGCTTTTCGTCTTACATTTTACAATCACACCCCCAACTTTTCTAAATATTACAAATAGCCAAATGAAAAGTTGGGGTTATTGTAAATTTGTAATATTTAGAAAAATTAAAGGGTGTAATTGTAGACAATTTGACGATGTTGGCAAATTACATCAGGTCAACTAACGGTTGGGGCAAAATGTAAGATGATGTAAACCTCAAGAGTGATATTTGTAGTTTTTTAAGTTAGCTGGGTTTTTTATAATGTCAAACCTCAGGGGTTGTTTTTGTAATTATCCCCTAACTTAATCATAACTTCAGTACGGGAAGTGATTCATCAAGCCAGATCAAAACTCAAATATTAACCAAAGGTAATCATCTGATAGTCTAACCAATATAACTCTAGTTTAATCATAACTTCAGTTAGGAAAATGATTCATCACACCTGATCAAAATTCAAATATTAACCATACTATTTTACAGTTGTCACTTATGGTGTTAAATGACTTATGAACTATCAAACAAGACTTCACCCAATTTTGGATTCCTTCTCATTACACAACAACTAAACAAGGATCTCATACCTCGCCGCCACGTCAACGCATATATGCTTACGTGTTTTTGCCACTGGAAATGACTGTCAGTTTGTAACATTCCCTGGACGCACAGTTCTGAACATTTAGTGACGAATAGCTCCACGTTACTTGAAGATTTAGCCTGGCGATTAGACGAAAGCATACGATTATTAAGCAAACACATGGTCGCGTAATTAAGCAAGATGAGCAACAGTTTGCAGAACTTACAAAATTTAACAGCCACCGCACCAGCAGAGCAACTTCTGTTTAATTTCCAGCAAAGAAACAAAAATTACGGATACAAAAATAACTTGAGGTTTGGTCTAATTACAAAAAGAAACAGAGAAAATTACAGAAAACCCCTTGAGGTTTTAGTCCATTTTCCCCTTCATGAGCGAAAAACATTTCAAAACCCCCTTAATATTTCTGGAATTATTATAGTTACCCCTTTAAATTTAAGACACAATCAAATTTGAAGGGGCTTTTTGTAATATTGAAACATCTCTAGGTTTTTTTGTAATTAGCCCAAACCTCAGGGGGTCTTTTGTAATTATCCCTAAAAATTATATGTCCCTTCCAAAACCAAAACTTCCATCATAAACCAATATACTCAAAACCCTCCTCACTACTCTTTTCAACAGATTGGTAATTAGCATGTGCAAAATGCTCAACCCGCCTCGATGCTCTTTTTAACAGATTGGTAACTAGTATATGCCAAGTCACAACAGTTGGTGTCAACCCACTGGCCACTCCTCTATCCAGAAGCGCATACGCTTCTCTTCAAACGAGCCTGCTTTACAATAAGAACCAATCAAGATGTTATAAGTGATGGCATCTGGACAGACACCTTCGGTTTTTAATTTTTCAAATAAGCTATAAGCTTCCTGGATCCTTCGCATCTTGCATAGACCACTTATAAGATTGTTATAGGTAACTATATCAGGTTTCAATCCTCGGTATATCATCTCTCGCAGAAACTCAAGCGCGTTTTGTATCTTACCAGCTCTACATAAATTACCAATCAATATATTGCAAGATAAGTTATTAGCACTCAGTCCCTTCCTCAACATTTCTTCGAAGAGGCCCAAAGATTTTTCAACAGCCCCATCTTCACAAAGTGCTTTTATAAGACCCGTGTAAGTGAACTCGTCAAGAGGACATCCTCGGAATAGCATATCATTCACAAGTTTTAGTGCTTTGTGGGTTTCCCTTTCCCTCAGGAAAGCGTGAATCAACGTGTTGTAGGTTACGGTATTAGCAATGACTCCGTCCAAGAACATATCTTGATACATGCATAGAGCCTTGTCCATCTTATTAATTTTGGTTAGCCCGTATATCAATGAATTGAAGGTAAAAATGTCAGCTTTGCATCCTTTACTCGACATGTTTCTAAACAGCTCCAAAGCTTCTTGCACTTGTCCATCCCTGCATAGAGCAGAGATTAGACAATTATATCCTACTGTATTTAGGCAAAGACCTTTATGCGACATCTCATCCATGATATCTTCAACTTCATTTAGTCGGCCTCTCTTACAGAAACCATCAATCAAAATGGTGTAGGTTATCACATTTGGCTTGCAACCCTTGAGTGATATATTGTCCACTACTTGATGAGCAGAGGATAACAATCCCTTCTTGCAGAGCCCATGAATAAGAATGTTATAAGTATATATATCAGGTTGGCAACCAGCACTTACCATACTCTCATCTAATATAGCTTTTGCTTCTTCAAACCGCCATTTATCACATACCCGTTAATCAAAGTATTGAATAGGGCGACATTAGGGTTTGGCACTCTCTTCAGCAGCACCCTTGCTTCGTCTACTTGACCTGTTTTGCATAGCCCTTGCATTAAAACTCCGTAAGTTATATCATCAGGGGCAAAACCCCGAACAAGCATCCGATCAACCAGTTTAGCAGCCTCATGAACACGATCAACACGGCAAAGGCCAATTATGACGTCATTGAAAGTATTTACATCTGGCGTACAACCCATAAGAAACATCTCCTCTAACAGCTTCAAAGCATCATTCACTCTAGAAGCAACAAACAGTGCATGTATAAGTGTTTGATACACAATTGAGTTCGGCACGCACCCATGCTTCGTCATGTCTCTGAGGAGGGAACATGCAGAATCAACTTCATTCACCATACAAAGTGCTTTCATTACTCTGGCAAAAGTAAAAACAGTAGGGGAGATGCCCTTACTCAACATCTCATATATTACATTTGGGGCAACTTTGGGACAATTACCAGCTAACAGAACATCCAAAACAACATTATAAGATTTAAATGTGGGTTCACAGGAAAAGGTACTCCTCATATCAAAAAGCAGCCTAGTTGCTTGACCAGGTAAACCCGCTCGTCCGTAATGCCTCATGATCATAATAAAAATAGACTCTTTTAATACTATCCCTTCTTCTTTCATCTGCAATAACAATCTATCAATGATCTTAAACTCTTTCACAGCCCCAGCTTTATCAATGAGAGTATAGTACACATCAAAAGAATGACGATAGCCCATCTGGCTACCAGCCCATTGAAACAACTGCATGGATGTGTGCACATCCAGTGGGAGCTGCAGCAATTTATTCAGCTGGAATGGAGTAATTCTATTGAATGATTTACGGAGCTCTTCAAGGTCAAAGGGTTTAAGCAATCTCTCCCATTCAGTCTCAGATTCTACCCCATAACTATCATTGGCATTACCACGAACAAAACTTTCATTGACCCCACATGCATAAAATGAAACAACAAGAGTTTTGGGCAATGAGTTTAGCTTTTGGAAAATACATAGTCCAACTTTTGGAAAATACATAGTCCAATTTGTATTAATCGATATGATTCGCGATGAATATTGACCCTGTAATTCATTCAATTAAGGTTCCTAATTAGTAATTGACTAAATCAGTGAAATCCGTAAATACCAGAAGAGCACAGAACTGCTGATCCGCAAATTGCCGTTCCAGCTTCTTGTTCGTGAAATCGCACAGGATTTCAAGACCGATTTGAGGTTCCAAAGCCATGCCGTGCTTGCTCTTCAGGAAGCGGCCGAAGCGTATCTTGTGGGTCTCTTTTACTCAACCCTGGTAGTTTGTAATCGATACCATTCTATTAAGTTTGGAATTTAGCTTGGGGAGCGCTATTGGCACCCCATTTTCTTCTCACTACACTATCACTATAATTACATAAATACCGTGAATATAAAATACTATAATATCCTTACTACTCTAAAGAAATTACATGACTTCTAAATACACTCCATCTTTCCTAAAACTTACAATCACATTCTTCTTCTTCACCACATCTGCCGCCGCCACCCAACTGTGAACACATGATTTTAACTTTGGGGGCCAAAAAACGGATCGAATTTATAAATTTAAACAATGAAAAAAATACTCATATAATAACCATAATTAATGAGTTTTTATATTGTAAATGACAACTATTTGAAGTTTTTATCAAAAAAAAAATTTTTTTTTTTTGGGGGGGGAGGGGCAAAGTTATCTATTTTAACTAAAAAAAAAATTTAAAAATTTTAGGGGAGGAAAATGAAATTTTGGAATATTTTGGGGGGGCAATAGCCCCCCTAGGACCGCCACTGCTGCCACGTCTAGTTGATTTAAATTTCAAAGTCGATGGTGATGCCACATATCTTTGTTCTGGATTTTTATTGGGGAATATTCCTTTTAGTTTTTTTAAATCTAAATATAGACAAACCAATATACAAAGATAGGCACGATCGTGAGGTCATTGATTTTTATGTAAGATCTGAGGTTTAAACTAACAAAGCTAGTTAATGCACCACCAACAAGTATATGATAGTCCACCGCAAAAATATTTTGAAAAGAGTAAACACAGAGCCAAACAAAATTTTCCAGGCAAGCAATATGCACTACCATTTAATATCATATCAGAGCCGGGGCGGAGCTAGACGTGTGACGTTGGGGGGCTAAGTATTTTTTTTTGGGAGGGGGGGCTAAATCAATAATAAAATAAATATTTAGTACTAAAAATTAATATTTTAAAATAAATTATACATAAAAATTATTGATTTTCAAAAAAATTGGGGGAGCATACGCCTAGAGCTATCCATAAATTAAAGGTGAATTCAACTTTTACTCACACACATCAAACATTTGAAAGATATCTGTAACACCCACAAATTTATAATTTTTATCTTAATCTATCTTTTATAATCATACTTAATATTAATTTTATATGTATATATTTTATCTTATATTAATTGATTAACTTTATTAGACAAGCCCAACCACCACCCATCATCTCCATTTGTAGTAATTATTAACCTCCCACTATTGCCAACTATTTGTCCACCACCATGTTTCAGCAAATAATTAAAATAAAATAAAATAAAATAAAAATGTTGTTTTTAAACCCTATCATGTCTTCATTCTTCTAAGTTCCTGCTGCAATATTTTTCCCATCCAATCTGAAATTTTTACAAGTAAGTCATCTTACTCCTTCTTTAATATTTTGGTTGGGTTTGTTGTTGTCAGTATGTGTGTGTGCGTTAACCATGTGTGTGTGTGTGTAATTGTATTAATGTGTAATGTGTGTGTGCGTCTGTATGTATGTGTGATTTGTGTGTGTTTATGTGTGTGATATTGTGTGTCAATGTGTGTGTGTGTGTGTGTTATATTTTGTGTGTGTGCGTGTGTTTATTTGTGTGTGTGTGAAAAAAAAAATATTGTTTTGTGTTTGTGTGTATAAATGAGTGTGTGGGAGTATGTAATTTGAGATAGAGTTAGACGGGATTTTGGAGTTTTGGTTAGGGTTTCTATTTTGAAAATTTGATTAGGTTTTGACCTTGAATGTAAATTTAGAATTTTCAATTTTGCCCAATTCTCAAATAAAAATTCTGGATTTATTTTTCAATTCAGTCCAGATTTCTATTTAAATTTTTTTTTGATTTCAAATTAACCCCTATAACTTCTAGATTTTTTCAATTTAACCCTACAAATCTTCAATTTAGTCCAATACTAAAATTTACCTTTAATATTTTTATTAGACATCCAAACTTATATTTTAAGTCGATTTTCACCTATTAGACTATTTTATAAGTAAAATTATTTTTAATTAGAAGTTACTACTAAATTTTTAGGCCTAAATCATGTTAAATTTATATTGTAGGTGACGACGAACCGTACAATTAAAGCTTATACTTTCGAGCAATTTGTGCATCTATTTTTATTTGCTGATTGAGGTAGGGATTCTTATCACATTTTATGTGTATATTTCATTGTCCTTGTTAAATGCTTAAACTGTTCAATTATGTGAATTACGCATTTTAAACGGTTAAATGATATGCATAATTATGTGAATTTATATGCTTTTAACGTGTCATATTATATGATAAATTTTATGAATTTCATGTTTTTTTTTTGTATGTTAAGTATGTTTATGCAAGTGAGAATGGAAAACATTAATAATAGTTAGTAACCCATTAATTATTAAAAAGATTTTAAATGATTCCTTTACTTCCAGATAATTAAGGTCTAATGGTATAAATGGCCCTTTCAACTACATATATCTTTTACTTATAAAAGTATGTACAATTTTCATAGTTTGGTTCGATTTCAGTTACATTTATATAATGAAGTCTCGATCACTTAGATAAATAATGGAATAAATTAGTTAGAATAATGTGTTTAAGTATGTTTAACTTATTTCTACAAGTATCCCAAAAATTTTAAAATACAACAAATAAAAAGCAGTGGAGCCTAGTAACTTATCGTATTGTGAAATAATCAAATTTTAGTTGCTCTCTATAGCTACAGAATCTTTTACACTAAGCCATTAATTGTCTCTTGTATTTTAATTTAACTACTCAAGCCCATTTCTTTTTTTTTAAAAAAAAAAAACATAAATCATGATGTCCATTGCATTATTTATTTCAAGTGTACTTCCTAAGAAAGAAAATACGTATGACAATTAGAATTTCGAAAAAAAAAATTTGGCCACGTGCCATGGGAAAGGAAAATTTTTGGCCACTTGCCACGGGAAAGGAAATATGGCATTTTGTGCCAAGGAAAGGAAAAATTTTTGGCATCGTACTTGAAAGGAAAATATGGCATTCGCGTTTCTGGAAAGGTTATGTGATATTTGGCTTATGCTAACTTTATGTGCTTTATTTGACTTATGCTAATGGGAAAGTTTATGTGTTAATTTATGTAATTGTGCACTTTTCGTATTTAGCTTGGACAATCTTTATCCCTACTGAGTATTTGATTACTCACCCCTAAATTCAAACTATTTTCAGATTATGTGGACTGACGCACCGAGGTGGGGAATAGCCAAGATTTAAAATTTAAGAACAATATTTTATTTTCAATCGTTTCATATTTCAAGAACTATGAACTCGTTTTAACTTTCGAACAATTGTGATGTACTATTTCATTTTTATTTATTTATTTAAAGTGTTTGAGTGGATTTTAAATTTTATACTCTATAATTATTTCTTAAGAATTAAGGTTTTCTCATTATCGCTTCCGCTAAACTTTTCATTCATGTATATAAAAAAAAATTATTCGCATTTTCTTAAAATTTTAGTAACGCTAAAAAAAAAAAATTGCACTTCGAAAAAAAAAAAAAATAGGGCGTTACAGTATGGTATCAGAGCGGGTCTACCTTCCTGTAGACTTGCAATATTTTGTTTAATTTTTTTTAAATATATATATACATATATATATAGTAAAATGAAATGGCTATCCCTCTCCATCGCGTTCCATCCAACCAGGTAATATTTATTTAATTCTCGTATCATTAGAAATTGGGAAAGTATAACATGCTATGTGAATTATGAAAGTTATATGAACTTTTATGTGACTTGTTAGAATTTGCACATGTGTTCTCAAGGATTTGTTACATGATTTAAAATTTATTGTATGTCATGTTAAACGTGAGAAACAACGTAAAATAGTGATACATAATGGACCATAGAAGCACCACGTATAATTCTCTTATAAGATGTTATAGAGTTGAACAACGTATATGATTAATTTATGACTTGATTTAGCTCGTACATTCAAAATATGCTAGAAAGTGACACATGTAGTATCATACTCAAATAGTTTAAAACTTAGATATTTTATTTTTATTGTAGATAATGCCGCAACGTAGAGATAACTCGAACTCATCACTTAACTCGAACCAAGGCCAGGGAGATGCCTGATGCCCTATTGGCTAATCTCATAAATCTGCTGCAAAAGTTACCCCAACAAAATACCTCACCACCTACACCGGTCACCAAGTTGGTGGAAATGAGAATGCCCATATTCGAACATTTGAAGGTTTCGTCCCACAAACTTTCAATGGGCGTGATGGGCCTTTTTATGGTCGAAGAGTGGTTACGTGCGATGGAGAGAATTTTCGCTGCGTCTACCTAAGACGATGCACAACAAATTTCTTGTGCCACCTTCCAATTCACGAGAGGATGTTGATCATCGGTGGGAGGCATTTTGTCGTTCCGCATACAGGAACAACTCAATGACATGACCCGGGTCGATTTCAAACGGGAAGTCATGCAACAATACTTTCTCAATCGTATAGAGACCGAAAGGAGACAATTTTTGAACTAAAGCAAGGTGGCATGACAGTTATCGAATATGAACGCAAATTTAACCAAATAGCAAGGTTCGCCACACACTTGGTGGACACATGAAAAGAGGGCAAGGAGGTTTCGCAGAGGACTTCGACCGAGATTGGCGATGTATTGGCTTGTTTGGGGACAACAACTTATGAAGAACTCCTTTCACGAGCTCAAGTGGCTTCTTGCAAATTGGACATCGACTCAAGACGGGGATGTTTGAGAAAAAGAAAATGGAATGGGCCAACTCAAGGAACGGGGATTGGTAATCGGGGTAAACAGATCGAACCGGGCAAATGTTATCCGGTGGCACCAAAAGAAAACCAACATGTGCATCATGTGGAAAGAATCATTTTGGCGAATGTCTTTTAGGGAAAGGAGTGTGTTTTCGGTGCCATCAACCAGGTCACAATGCTACATTTTGCACCACCTACACTGAGAAGAAGGGAAAGGCACCCGTTGGACATGCACGTGTCTATGTTATGACGCAACAGGAAGCTCAACAGAGCTCGGGAACTCTAACAGGTATGCTACATGTTTCCGATACCATTGCTCTTGTACTATTTGATCTTTATAATGCTACACATTCCTTTATTTCTATTGATTTCTATGCTAAAACCCAACTCAAGAGCTACACTATTAGTGACATGCTAGAAATAAGTCTCCCATCTGGAAAAACAATAAGTACTGATTTAGTGATTAACAAGGTGGAGTTGGATTTTGATGGGAAAGGTTTAGAAGCGGATTTGCATGTGATTAGGATGAATGATTTTGATATCATCTTAGGGATGGACTGGCTGAATAAGTACAAGGCTAACATAAAATGTCACGAGAGAAAATAACTTTAAGACCCTTAAACGGAGATGAATTCACATTTTTCGAGCAAGAGTAAGTGGTATGCCCCGAATGATATCAAGAATGAAGACAATCAAGATGTTGAAGAAAGGAAATTGTCGGGGTATCACGGTAAATGTGATGGCCACTACGATCACCGAAAAACCCTCATGAAGTCCCAGTTGTACGTGACTATGCGGACATCTTTCCAGAAGATTTGCCTGGAGTACCTCCAAATCGACCAGTAGAGTTTGCAATTGATTTGATTCCAGGAGTTGCCCCTGTATCGAGAGCACCATATAGAATGGCACCCAAGGCTTGAGAACTAAAAGTTCACCGCAAGAACTTCGGATATTGGTTTCATTCGACCTAGTGTGTCGCCTTGGGAGCGCCATTTTATTTGTAAGGAAGAAAGACGGGGACAATGAGAATGTGTATAGACTATAGGGAGTTGAATAAGCTCACTATAAAGAACAAATACCCTTTACCAAGGATTGAGGATCTTTTGATCAATTGAATGGGGCAAGTGTATTTTCTAAGATCGATTTAAGGTCCGAATATCATCAACTAAAGGTTAAGGAAGAAGATATACACAAGACGGCTTTTAGAACCCGATATGGGCACTATGAGTTCACGGTGATGCCCTTTGGACTTAGTAATGCTCGGCCAAGATTTTATGGATTTGATGAATCGAGTTTTTCATCCGTACTTGGATCAATTTGTGATTGTATTCATAGATGACATATTGGTGTACTCAAGGGATAGAGAACAACACGAGGAACACCTTGGCATAGTGTTGGAGACTCTCCGTCAAGAGAAATTATACGCAAAATTCAAGAAGTGTGAGTTTTGGCTCGACCGACCTAGTCTTTTTGGGACATGTAGTTACAACGAATGGTATTGAAGTCGACCAGCAAAAGTTGAAGTTGTGGAAAAATGGTTGGCTCTACGAATGTCAATGAAGACGTAGCTTCTTGGGCCTTGCAGGATATTACAGAAGGTTTATCGAAGGATTTTCGAAAATAGCAGGCCCGATGACCCGACTCACAAGGAAGGGTGAGAAGTTTGTTTGGAATGAGGGGTGCGAACAAAGTTTCCAAGAACTTAAACAACGTTTAATCTCGCCGCCGATTTTGACAATCCCAAATACTACAGATGATTTTGTAATCTATAGTGATGCCTCAAACAAGGGTTAGGGTTAGTGCGTTTTGATGCGAATGGTAAAGTGGTTGCTTATGCTTCAAGGCAACTAAAACGTCGAGCTCAATTACCCTACACACGACTTGGAGTTAGCGTGATCGTGCACGCCTTAAAGATATGGCGTCATTATTTATACGGGGAAAATGCGAGATTTATACGGATCACCGTAGTTTGAAGTATTTCTTCACACAAAAAGAGTTGAACATGAGACAAAGAAGGTGGTTGGAACTTGTGAAAGATTATGATTATGATCCATTATCATCCTTTAAAGCTAATGTTGTAGCGCACGACTTAGTCGGATGAACAGAGGAACAATTGCGAGTATGTTCACACAGCAAAGAGAACTTATTAGGAATTTGCCAAAATGAAAATAGAGATTTTAACCCCACCGAAAAGGACTAAGGCGGTACTTAGCGGTATTAGTGGTCCAACCAACGTTACGATGTGACATCAAGGAAGCACAAATGAAGGATGAATTTTTGTGCAAAATAAGGAAGAAAACTTTAGCGGAGAAAATTAAAGATTTTGAAATAGCGACGATGGTGCACTTTGGTATATGAAGGGAGAATATGTGTACCTAAGAAACCACGAATTAAGGAGAAAAATATTGGTAGAGGCCCATTGTACACCTTACACAAAGACATCCAGTGGGACAAAAATGTATCAAGATCTTAAAGGGGTTTTCTCGTGGAGAAATATGAAAGGAGCATCAAAAAATTTGTGGAGAAGTGTTTGACGTGTCAGAAAGTGAAAGCCGAACACCAACGACCTTCGGGATTATTGAGACCACTTCAGATTCCAGAGTGGAAATGGGAACACGTGAACATGGATTTTGTAGTAGGTTTACCGAGATCAAATCGTGGAAATCAAGCTATTTGGGTTGTAGTAGATCGATTAACCAAGTCAGCACACTTTCTGCCAATCAAGATGACACATAGTCTAGAACAATTGGCACAACTTTATATCAAGGAAATTGTAAGATTACATGGGGTACCAGTTTCTATAGTTTCAGATAGGGATCCGAGATTCACATCAAAATTTTGGGGCAGTCTACAAAAAGCGATGGGGACAAAATTAAATTTCAGCACAGCTTTCCATCCCCAGACAGACGGACAATCTGAACGAACCATTCAAATCTTAGAAGATCTACTGAGGGGTTGTATTTTGGATTTTAATGATAATTGGGAGAAATATTTGCCTCTTGTCGAATTCTCTTACAACAACAACTACCAGACGCGACTATCTAATGACCCCTTATGAAGCCCTATACGGCAAAAGTGTAGATCCCCTATCTATTGGGACGAAGTTGGCGAGAAGAAAGTGTTAGGTCCCGATCTAGTCGAGCAGATGGTCAAAGTTATTGAGAAAGTCAGAGATAGAATAAAAATAGCCCAAGACCGGCAGAAATCTTATGCAGATCAAAGAAGGAAAGATCTGCAGTTTGAAACAGGAGAGAAAGTTTTCCTAAAGGTTTCACCGACCAAAGGAATAGTAAGATTTGGCAAGAAGGGAAAATTAAGACCTAGGTTCATTGGACCATTCGAAATTTTGGAACGTGTCGGAGATGTAGCGTCATGATTAGGCGTTACGCTTGAGCTAGCAAAATTCATAATGTATTTCACGTATCTATGTTGAGGAAGTACGTCCATGATCCAAGCCACATAATCAATCATGAAGTAATGGAAGTCAACCGAAACATGACTTATGAAGAAAAACCGATGGTGATCCTTGACAGAAAGATACACAAGTTGAGAAACAGAGACATCACCCTAGTCAAGATTCAGTGGACTAGACATGGTCAAAATGAAGCAACATGGGAGCGTGAGGCTGATATTCGAGCCAAGTATCCTGAATTATTCCATCGACCGGGTAAGCTAGAAATTTCGAGGGCGAAATTTTTATAAGAGGGGAAGGATGTAACACCCACAAATTTATAATTTTTATCTTAATCTATCTTTTATAATCATACTTAATATTAATTTTATATGTATATATTTTATCTTATATTAATTGATTAACTTTATTAGACAAGCCCAACCACCACCCATCATCTCCATTTGTAGTAATTATTAACCTCCCACTATTGCCAACTATTTGTCCACCACCATGTTTGAAAGAAATAATTAAAATAAAATAAAATAAAATAAAAATGTTGTTTTTAAATCCTATCATGTCTTCATTCTTCTAAGTTTCTGCTGCAATATTTTTCCCATCCAATCTGAAATTTTTACAAGTAAGTCATCTTACTCCTTCTTTAATATTTTGGTTGGGTTTGTTGTTGTCAGTATGTGTGTGTGCGTTAACCATGTGTGTGTGTGTAATTGTATTAATGTGTAATGTGTGTGTGCGTCTGTATGTATGTGTGATTTGTATGTGTTTATGTGTGTGATGTTGTGTGTCAATGTGTGTGTGTGTTATATTTTGTGTGTGTGCGTGTGTTTATTTGTGTGTGTGTGTGAAAAAAAAAAATATAGTTTTGTGTTTGTGTGTATAAATGAGTGTGTGGGAGTATGTAATTTGAGATAGAGTTAGACGGGATTTTGGAGTTTTGGTTAGGGTTTCTATTTTGAAAATTTGATTAGGTTTTGACCTTGAATGTAAATTTAGAATTTTCAATTTTGCCCAATTCTCAAATAAAAATTCTGGATTTATTTTTCAATTCATCGATTTCTATTTAAATTTTTTTGATTTCAAATTAACCCCTATAACTTCTAGATTTTTTCAATTTAACCCTACAAATCTTCAATTTAGTCCAATACTAAAATTTACCTTTAATATTTTTATTAGACATCCAAACTTATATTTTAAGTCGATTTTCACCTATTAGACTATTTTATAAGTAAAATTATTTTTAATTAGAAGTTACTACTAAATTTTTGTGCCTAAATCATGTTAAATTTATATTGTAGGTGACGACTTAACCGTACAATTAAAGCTTATACTTTCGAGCAATTTGTGCATCTATTTTTATTTGCTGATTGAGGTAGGGATTCTTATCACATTTTATGTGTATATTTCATTGTCCTTGTTAAATGCTTAAACTGTTCAATTATGTGAATTACGCATTTTAAACGGTTAAATGATATGCATAATTATGTGAATTTATATGCTTTTAACGTGTCATATTATATGATAAATTTTATGAATTTCATGTTTTTTTTTTGTATGTTAAGTATGTTTATGCAAGTGAGAATGGAAAACATTAATAATAGTTAGTAACCCATTAATTATTAAAAAGATTTTAAATGATTCCTTTACTTCCAGATAATTAAGGTCTAATGGTATAAATGGCCTTTTCAACTACATATATCTTTTACTTATAAAAGTATGTACAATTTTCATAGTTTGGTTCGATTTCAGTTACATTTATATAATGAAGTCTCGATCACTTAGATAAATAATGGAATAAATTAGTTAGAATAATGTGTTTAAGTATGTTTAACTTATTTCTACAAGTATCCCAAAAATTTTAAAACACAACAAATAAAAAGCAGTGGAGCCTAGTAACTTATCGTATTGTGAAATAATCAAATTTTAGTTGCTCTCTATAGCTACAGAATCTTTTACACTAAGCCATTAATTGTCTCTTGTATTTTAATTTAACTACTCAAGCCCATTTCTTTTTTTTTTTTTAAAAAAAAAACATAAATCATGATGTCCATTGCATTATTTATTTCAAGTGTACTTCCTAAGAAAGAAAATACGTATGACAATTAGAATTTCGAAAAAAAAATTTGGCCACGTGCCATGGGAAAGGAAAATATGGCATTCGTGCCACGAGAAAGGAAAATTTTTGGCCACTTGCCATGGGAAAGGAAATTATGGCATTCGTGTCATGGGAAAGGAAAATTTTTGGCCACTTGCCACGGGAAAGGAAATATGGCATTTTGTGCCAAGGGAAAGGAAAAATTTTTTGGCATCGTGCCACGGGAAAGGAAAATATGGCATTCGTGCCTACGGGAAAGGTTATGTGATATTTGGCTTATGCTAACGGGAAAGGTTATGTGCTATTTGACTTATGCTAATGGGAAAGTTTATGTGTTAATTTATGTAATTGTGCACTTTTCGTATTTAGCTTGGACAATCTTTATCCCTACTGAGTATGTGATTACTCACCCCTAAATTCAAACTATTTTCAGATTATGTGGACGGACGCACTGAGGTGGGGGAATAGCCGAAGATTTAAATTTTAAGAACAATATTTTATTTTCAATCGTTTCATATTTCAAGAACTATGAACTCGTTTTAACTTTCGAACAATTGTGATGTACTATTTCATTTTTATTTATTTATTTAAAGTGTTTGAGTGGATTTTAAATTTTATACTCTATAATTATTTCTTAAGAATTAAGGTTTTCTCATTATCGCTTCCGCTAAACTTTTCATTCATGTATATAAAAAAAAAATTATTCGCATTTTCTTAAAATTTTAGTAACGCTAAAAAAAAAAAAAATTGCACTTCGAAAAAAAAAAAAAAATAGGGCGTTACACTATCATTTACAAGGTAGTGTGCTTAAGAATTGAGTTTCAAAGGCTCTTTTTTTTATCGGTAGTTTCAGAGTTCTATTATGTATGTGTTGGGTGGTGTGTTTATGTTTTGGGAAAGAATTAGGGTTTACTTGGGAGAAGGATAAATTGGGAAACATTAACGGGTGCACTATGTAAATATGTTATTTTTAAAAAGGAGATGGGAGTGTATTGAGAAGATTTGGGGGTGTGAATATCGACATCCTTTAGGTTGGTTGTTTGCCTGTTTATTAGGATTTGATAGATCTTTTAAGGTTCTTTTGATTTTGTTGTAATTTTATTTATTTATTTATTTTCTCGGTTGATTTGCGAAACTCGTAGGCGGGTCAGTAGTTTCTGTGTTAAATCTCATTTTTTTCTCTTATACTCTCCTTGAGTATCACTTTATCCTTTTGTACTCTTAATTATATCACTTTTCCCCCTTATACTCTTAATTAGTATTATTTTAACCTTTATGCTTTTAAAATATTATTTTATATTCATATACTCAAAACAATTATAATGTTATCTTCACCTATTAGTTTTATCAAAATAACAAAATCATTTTAAAAGTATTTAATATTAACAAACTTGTACTTATTTTCTAAATTAACTTTGACAACTTGACTAATTAACGCTTAATATTAAATCTATTATATTTTACATTTAATTGCTAATTATTCAACTTTAATATAGTCCCTATTAAATTAATATATAATAGGATATTATATTAATTAATATATTTATACTTTTAATTTATTATTCATCACAAACTTAAAATTATATAATATATAATACAAATTTATTAAATATGTGAAATACTATTAGTATTTTTTCAATTATTGAATGAATAATCATAATTTAATAAAAACTATGTTAAATAGAAAAAAATACTCATTTTAGTGATTAATTTTTTTAATAAAAAATATTTTACAATATAATACATAATTTTAGATTTATTATGAAAAATGTATAAATATATTAGTTTACATAACCTACAATATAGTTATTTAATATGAACTATATTAATTTTAATAAATAGCAAATATATTTTCCAAAAAAAAAATATATGTAAATGATGCCATTGTTAAACTAAAATAATAGTAGGGACAATTAGGTCATTCAATAAAGGAATAGGATGATTAAATGATATTTTAATTGTATGAGGAGATAAATCTATAAAAATTAATAGTACAATGAGGTAAACTGATACAATTGAAAGTACAAGGGGGTTAAGTTCAATGAGAGTATAGTGGGGATAACGTGAGATTTTACCTTAGTTTATGTCTTGTAGTACGTGATGTAGCTCGTGCCCCGATTGTTCCAGTTGTGGGTATCCGTTTCGGAGTGCCTAGTTTTGTTGTTTTTTAGTTTGTCTTCTTTGAGTCTTGTTTTACTCCATCGATAAGTAATTATCTTTATCTCGTGCAGAGCTTTCCCCTTGACATCTATGTATGTTCAAGGTGACTCTTTTGTCATTTGGTAGTGTAATTGTGATCTCGAGTTTTGAATATATTTGCTATCGTTTTGGGGAAAAAAAAGATAGATATTTTAAGATTCTTGGCATTTATATTGTTAGCAAAACTATTGAATTGTTTATGTTCAGATTAAAACTCACTTACCCACTCGTGCTATTCACTTTGTATCAAATATCCTTTCTACTATTAGAACCTTCAAATACGCTCTTAAAATAATAAAGAACTAGTTAATGGACAAAAATACCCTTGATTTGAAATTTTCTTTACACTTCTTCCATAAAACCATAAAGAAGTTATCCTTTTATAATTAATTGTTGATTAATTTGATCCAAAGATTCTTATTCAATATTATTTTTATTAAATCAAATTGATCTTAAATTTAATTTAAAACATATATAGTATAACTTTAATCGTACAAAAAAACACATTAGTTTTTTTTAAAATAAAATTATTACATGGATTTCTCATCATTAATAATTTAAATATATAAGTAGAAATTCATAATTGAATTAATAGATATTTCTATTATCTGCAAATGTGTAACTCAAATAATCGATCAAGTTGCAACATGTGGTTATTTATTTTATGTCAAAGAAAAATCTTGAAAAATATTATTGCATTTAAGAGCTTTATAGTGAAGATTAAAAAAAAAACTCTAGAAGATGCTTTCTAAAATAACATATTAAAAATTTATATGACATAATTCATTTAAATTTATTTAGCAATTTATTTGTTATAAATTTAATTAAGTTTAATTTCTTTGAAAATATATATTTAATTTGGGTCAAATTATTGATATATGGTTGTCAAAGAGTTTTATAAGAATATTTTTCTATATTTTAATTATAATATTTGCATTTTCATTCACAAATAAATTTTCAAGACTCATTAATATGTTTGGTCTACATGCATCTTATATAACAAAATATTCGCAAATATAAATTAATATCAATTGATTTAACCTTGAATTTTAGAAATTGACTTTTTAAAGTAATAATATATACATGCACACACATACGAGTAGTAGAGGGGGGTATTTAATATAAAATCTAGAGTACAGGGGGGTAAGTGAATTTTTTCCTAAATTGATGGACAAAGATATCCTTGAATTAAATCACATATGTTGTCATCTATAAATTATAATTGAATTTTGATTAATTTAATCATATATTTCACTTAACTATAATCTTATTAAATAAATAAATCTATAATTGAATCTAAAATGAATAAAAAGCAAGAATAGTTTCAACAGTATTTAGAATTATGACATTGATTTTTCTATAGAAATAAAATTTAATACTACTCGTATGTGTGTGCATGTATATATTATTACTTTAAAAAGTAATTTCTAAAATTTAAGGATAAATCAATTGATATTAATTTATATCTACGGATATTCTGTTATATAAATGCATGTAGGCAAACATATTGATGAGTTTCAAAAGTTTATTCGTGAATGAAAACACGAATATTATAATTAAAATATAGAGAGAAAATAATCTTATAACACTCTTTGCCAATCACATATCAATAATTTGACCCAAATTAAATATATTTTTTAAAGAAATTAAATGTAATTAAATTTATAACAAATAAATTGCTAGATAAATTTAAATGAATTATGTCATATAAATTTGTAATATGTTGTTTTAGAAAGCATCTTTTAGAGTTTTTTTTTTATCTTCACTATAAAGCTCTTAATTGCAATATTATTTTTCAAGATTTCCCTTTAACATAAAATAAATGACCACACATTGCAACTTGATCAGTTGTCTGAGTTACACATGTGCAGATAATAGAAATATCTACTAATTCGAATCTGAATTTCTATTTATATATATTTAAAATATTAATGATAAGAAAATCTATGTAATAATTTTATTTGAAAAAATTAATGTGTCTTCTTGTACGATTAAAATTGTACGATATATTTATTTTAAATTAAATTTAAGATTAGTTTGACTTAATAAACATAATATTGAATAATAAATTTTTGGATCAAATTAATCAACAATTTTATAAATGGATAACTTTTTTACGATTTTATGGTAGAAGTGTAAAGAAAATTTCAACATTTTACTTAAATCAAGGGTTGTCTATGAACTAGTTTTTTTATTGTTTAGGGGGATATTTTAAAGGTTTTAATAGTAGAAGGGAGTATTTGATACAAAGTGAACAATAATAGAGTAAAGTGAAATTTACCCATTTAATTATAGATGACAATGGGAGTGTTTGCAAACACTAAAATAAGTGTTTTTCAGTTTTTTGCTTAAAAAAAGCAGTTTTTAGTGTTTGCATATACCAATTTCTGCTTCTAATTCTGCTTCATTTAATCAGAATCTAAAAGTAGGGCGATGGGTGCTTTAGATTCTGCTTCTGCTTCTAGTTTGAATTTTACAAATAAATAAGTACTTTTACTACTTTTTCACCAAACACTCTCAACTTCTCATTCTCAACTTTTAATTCTATTTTCAAACAGTATCAACTTCTGATTCTCAACTACTTCTACTTCTGCTATAATAAATCACTTCTTCTAAAAGCAGAAGTTTTTGCAAACACTCCCAATGTATGTAATTGAATTAAAGGGTATCTTTGTCCATCAATTTATATTTTATTGGTTTAGGGGGAATTGAAGGTTTTAATAATAGAGGGAGGTATTTGATACAAAATCTATAGAAGGGTGAAGTGAATGTTGCTCTATTATTATGAGGTGTGAAATTAGTTTCAATATTTTAGTATATGACTTAATTATTAACCCATTAAAAAAATCATTTTTACAGTTTGATATGCATACTATGAATTAACCTGGGTGTATTTAATATTTAGTTACGTAATTATCTAATTGGATTTATCTATTAAAATTTTAAAAATCATATCATTTGTATTTTAAGAATTGTATATATTATTAATTGATATGTATTGGACTCTCTCTCTTAGAAAACAATTCACTAGTCGATCGCAAGGCTACTTGTCAAGCCCAAAAAGTTGGTTTTTGACAAAGACAACTGCTTGTAATTGGCGACGCATCCATGAGTCCTATACTCTTTCAAAGGCTGCGATTTTGTAAAATGCACCCCATTTCCTCCGGAGAAATGGAGCCCGTGGCACAAAATAACATCAACTCCAAACCCGTACATTGGGCCAGATATTATACTTTCAAAAAATATATATGTAGGTTTTGGATCAAATGAGCCCAGGGTCCTGAGGTAAGAACGTAGGGATAAATCTGGATTGTTGATATCGATGGAAAAGACAGCCCTTAACCCCTCTCCCCCTAGCCGCCTACCTACTCGCCGAGGCATTGATTTCCAGTCTGGGTTATTGTTTGTTTTAACGGTCAATTAATTTGTCCTTTTTTCATATATATTTTAGTCATTTTTTAACTAGTTTTAAGGGTAATAGAGTAATATCATATCTAGTTGGATAAGTCAAAATGATACTTTGGTAAATCCCCGTAAGATTTTTCGACTCTTTTAGAAATAATCCCTTAGTTATCTTCGTCTCTTCTATCTTTTCTTTATCAATCACCATTCTTTGTAGTCTGATTTTTTTTTTTGCTAAAACTCTCTTCGTGCGTCGATGGTGCCGAGCATTGACAGAGCTTCAAAGTTTACTTTCGTTCTTCTTGGAGGTATGGTCTTGCAAACTAGTTTGAGACAAAGTTTCCCTTTTTTTGTATGGACTTTCTCTTCAATTTTTTCTCTATCAATCGCCATTCTTGAAGTCTGACCTTTTTTTCCGCTAAATTGTTTTTCATGTTTCAAGGTGTCGGGTATTGATAGAGCTCCGAAGTTTATTTTTGTTCTTCCTGGAGGTATGGTCTTGCCAATTAGTTTGAGCAATTTAAACCCTAGTTTTTGTCTGGGTTTTTTCTTGGGGGTAATGTTATTTCAATTAGTTTAAGCCCCTAACTTCAGCCCTAGTCCATTGATTGATTTTTTGTTGCTCATGTTGTACTTTTTATTGCACATTTAGTGATAATTTGTTGCTTTTTGAAATTCAGAAACAAAACAATATATAATTCAGAAGAAAAATAATATATATTTTGTTTTGGTCGAATTAGTATATTGGGTGGGTTGGATTCATGAGTGTTCCCTCAAAGTGTTTTGCTTGCTTATTTTGTTTTTTTTATTGCGTAAATTAGCACTATTTTGTTGCATGTTTAGTGTACATTTTTTAGTTATGTAATATATTTTATTAATTTCTTAATAGTAGTTTATTGCTCACGTATTACATAATATTTGCTTATTTAGTATCTATTGATGCTTACTTTTTACAAGTCTGTTCTCATGTATATAACGTTTGCTTATTAGAATTTGATATTGCTTACTTAGTACTAGGTTGATGCTAATTTAGTATAGAATATTTACTTATTTAGTATTTGCCATGTCTTGATTGTACTAGTCTTTTTTCACTTAGTTTAAATATTTTGCTTATTTATTATTTGATATTGCTTACTTAGTAATTGTTTGTTGCTTTACTTAGTATCAAATGTCGCTGATATAGTTATGTACATTTCCAAGCATCATAATATGTTATATTTTATGGTTTTAAGCAGGAGTACGTGTCGAAGGTGGTGGCAAAATTGTCTTGCCTTGCTTCGGATATGGTTAATATTATAAGTCTTCTCCAAAATATGCTTGGTGAAGTTGTTGGCGACGTGTATTTTGGTAAGATTCAAGACGTTGCTTTGAAGTTAATGGAGATGTATCCAACCATGTAAAAATATTTTGGTAGTACTATATATCACGTCAAACCCTGTTATAGAACCGTAGTACTGATAGAACTGTTTATCTTCATCTAATTGACTAAATTACATCCTTCTCGGGGTATTTTATTTTGATCACATTCGTGTGTCCATTAGTTTTGTTGAATCATGTGATGTTTCTAGATGATCTCGAATTGTATCAAATATACTCATGTGGAGAAGTTGCAATACTCTATTATAGCAATATCATATATATAAATCTGCAATATTATATCACTAAATAAGCAATATATACATAAAAAAGCAACAAAGTGTTATTTAGTATGAAACCAACCTAAACTGAAAAAGCAACAAAATATGCAACATTTTTGTATTAACAAAGCAATAATATCATACTAAGTATGCAGAGAATCTATCAAAATAGATAGGAGATATAAAGATGGATATGAGATTCCATATAATATAATCATAAAAGAAATAAATATGCAGTGTTTTTGTACCAACGAAGCAATAAAGTCATACTAACTATCCAAGAAAAAAATAAAAATGCAACTATTCAAAATACAAAAGAGAAATAAAATATGATTAAACATCCATTAATCTGAAATCAAATATGCGTATCTTTAGGAGGGGTGAGAGATTAAGCAAATTTTTTCTATTGAATATGTAAAAGGCATTAGTTTAGGGGTGAGAGATTAAGCCAAATATGTGATTTGTCTGATTTTTTGGATTTTTTCCAATTTATTTTAATGCTATAAGAGTAGAATTATACCTTTTACTTTCCAACATTTTTTTGGTATCCTTTGACTTTTTGAAACTATTTTTTAAGGATGAGATTGTAATTGTCGTATTTAATGGCGGTGTTTTAGGAGACTTTTTTTTTCGGAATCCAACATATTTATAGTTCGTCTGATGCTTAGATAGTTATCAAATAATGCATATTTATATTGTTTTTTGTTACATAGTTAGAGTTCAGTTGTGTTGGTGTTTTTACACATTTTGTGTTTGGTAGTTTTTGTAAATATTTGGACCTTTCATTTTTACAGTAATTTTATTGCATAGTCGCATTGTATCTACTTCATAATATGTACAGGTATCATGAAAATTAAAAAGTTTTTGTTTATGCATTTTAAAAGTAATTATACTGCATATTTGTTTTATGTCTTCTACTTGGTATGTATTTCTTCTATGAATATAATGTATTGTTATTATAATGTTTGAGTGTATTGCATAATCAATTTGTTTAATGTGCATATTTTCTTCATATATATTGTGAATGTTTTATCTTAAAAGTTTGTAGACTTCAAATTTATTAGTTATATTATACTGCATATTAATCCATTTTTACATGCATAGTTAGATGAATTTCAATGATTATTATACATAGGTAGAATATATTATATATATATATATATGTGTGTGTGTGTGTGTGTGCATGCATATATACGGTATAATGTGCAAACTATTAATGCAATGGACTATATATAAATATACAATATGACTTAAATAACTATGCATTATAATTGAAAGGGGATACATGAATTGTTTTTATGCTAATGTGTAATAGTAAAGTATTATAGTTCTTATGTGGTTAACTCTTTTTTTTTTTTTAAAGTTTATTTAATGTCATTTTGGCTATGAAATCGATTGGGTCTAGTTTGGGCCGACCTAAAACAAAAATTTATCGGGCCCAATTGGCGCTACATTTTAAACATGTATGAAATAGATCCAGTCCAGTTTGACCCGGCCTAAAACAATTATTCCATTACTCAAGGCGACTCGTACAAAACTCGGATAGTCAATCCCAAACAGAAACTCTGAAATTATAGAAACTAAAGAAGCACAACTCGGTCACAATCCGCGTGCTTTAACAACTGCCAATCACAGCCGGACGATCTTGTATCCAACCAATGAGAAGCGTTAAAAGGGATGTGACGGATCCTGATTTTTTTAAACAATTTCTTTTTCCAATATCACGAAGCCGTTGTAGCCCAGGACAAGAAAGTCCACCTTTCAAAACGGACCCTCAAACCCCTCCCTATATAAGGCCCCTCTCTCATTCAAACCCACGTTCAATCCAAAATTCGCAAATCCGAGAAGTTTCCCTTTTCCGCACGCAGACTTCATTCCGGTAGAAGAAATTTCTCTCATTCATTCTTAGTTTCTTGTACTGTCGTTCGTTTATGTTTATGGATCTGATAATTTTCTGTTGATCTTTGTTGAAATCTCTTTCAATTAGGTTTTATTGAATTGAGAAACAATGGCCCGTACCAAGCAGACTGCTCGTAAATCTACCGGTGGAAAAGCCCCCAGGAAGCAGCTCGCCACCAAGGTTTGTGAATTATTTCGCAGATTATTTATTTTAAGTTCTATTTCCCATTAATTGTTTGGGGTTTTTAATTGCATGTGATAGATCTAGGGTTTGTATTGTTTACGTTTCCTCTTTGTTTTGGTTTACTGATTTGTGCGATGGCTGTTAAATTTTGAAGGCCGCGAGGAAGTCGGCCCCAACCACCGGCGGAGTTAAGAAGCCTCACCGCTACCGTCCTGGAACTGTCGCTCTTCGGTAAAACCTAGCCCCCAATTTTTATTAATCGATATCTCATTTTGATTCGCGATGAATATTGTCACTGTAATTCATTCAATTAAGGTTACTAATTAGTAATTGACTAAAACAGTGAAATCCGGAAGTATCAGAAGAGCACAGAACTGCTGATCCGCAAATTGCCGTTCCAGCGTCTTGTTCGTGAAATCGCACAGGATTTCAAGACCGATTTGAGGTTCCAAAGCCATGCCGTGCTTGCTCTTCAGGAAGCGGCCGAAGCGTATCTTGTGGGTCTCTTTGAAGACACTAACTTGTGCGCTATCCACGCCAAGAGGGTCACCATTATGCCCAAGGATATTCAATTGGCTCGGCGTATTCGTGGTGAGCGTGCATAAGCAGATTTATAATACATTGAATTAGCGGCGGCGGCTATTGCGGTAGTTTAGCTAGGGTTACCTTTAATGTTTTTTTTTTTAAAATGCTCTGATGTCAGAGCATAAACAATTCGTTGGGATTTTATTTTCTTTTGCTGTAAATTTTACAAATTACCTATGAGTGTTATAAATTCCATAGTTTTTCTTTTATGGTCATCCAACCGTTTTTCTTTTAACCATTTCTATTAGTTCCTTTTTTTTTTTTTTTGAAAACAATGGGGTTTGATTTAGGCAGGCTGTTTTATTAGGATTTGATTATCAAAGTTATATTTTAGGCATCTATTGATTAGCATTTGTTTATTAAAAACCAAATTAGTTTCATATTAAAATATGTTTCAATTATCAACTATTAAGAAGTACTTTTTATAGTTTGATATTCATATTAAAGAAAGGCTCAAGAATCAACATATTGTATTTAATATTTAGTTACGTAATTATTCTAATTGAATTTGTCTATTAATTATAATGATATCATTTGTATTTTAGGAATTGAATATATTACTTGATATGTATTGAAATCTTTCTTAGAAAGGATTTCATTAGTCTAATGAAAGGCTACTTGTCAAACCCACATGGTCACAAGAGTTGGGCTTGGACAGCAACAGCCCGTTTGGCCAAAGAGTTGGTCTCCTGTGTGACGTTATCCGTCATACAGTGCCCCAACAACCAACCAAAACTCATTCCCAACAAGCCTAATCCAACCCAATGGAAAAACTACATGCACGCACACAAATTTGATTCCGTCTAGTCTTCCGTCTTTTTTTCTCTCACTAAGAACCTTTCTTTGGATTCTCGCACACAAATTTGATTCTGTCTAATATTCCGTCTTTTTTTCTCTCACTAAGAGCCTTTCTTTTGATTCTCAGCCGTTGAATTGGTATGATTTCTTTTTGGTAATCTACACTAGGTTTTAAGAGTTGGATGTTAAATTGTATCTTGAAATTGAATTATCAATATTAAATAATATTCCTTCGCAAAATGTATGAAATTTCTTGAGTTCTATTGAATCGGAATTTTCTCTTTCTCCATCTTTATCTTGATCATTTTGTTTTTCTCTTTCTCCATCTTTATCTTGATCATTTTGTTAATCATCAATAGAAAATGAAGGCACAATTGACAATGTCAAGAGAAAAGGATAGTGATACAATGTTGAAGGAAAGTGATAATGTAATACTTTTTATTTCAACTTATAATATTTTTCAGTTAAACGTGAAATATAATTTTCTACAAATACTCAATAGTTTTTAGTTCAAATACTTTTTAGTCCAATGCATAATACTTTTTTAGTTCAATATGTAATAATTTTCCTTTTTAGTTCAACATATAATATTTTTTAGTTAAACATGAAATATGATCTTCTACAAATAAGTAATACTTTTAGTTCAACCCGTGATACTTTTTAGTTTAACATATAATATTTTTCGATTAAACGTGATATATAATTTACTACAAATACATAATATTTTTTAGTTCAACATGTGATACTTTTCAATTCAATGTATAATATTTTTTTTTATTTAAATGTGTTTCATCTTTAGTTTAATATATAATACGTTTCAGTTAAACATGGAATATATTTTTTTATAAATAAGTAATACTTTTCAGGTTAATATATATAGTACTTTTTATTTAAATTTGAAATATTTTTTATCTTTAGTTCAATATGTACTACTTTTCAGGTGAGTTTAAGGAAAAAGCTAATATTTTCAGTTGAACTATTAATACTTTAAGGGAAAAACTACTACTTTTCAGTAGAGTACTAAATACTTTTTAGGGAAAAAATAATAATTTTTAGAGAAACTGCTAATACTTACGGTTCAACCTGTAATACTTTTCATTTAAACATGTAATAATATCATTGTATAATACTTTTCAATTTAACATGTAATATTTTTTGAGAAAAAACTAATGCTATCTGAGTTTTAAGTGGTATAATACCACCTCTTAATATTACAAAATCCAACCGCCCCAAGTGGTATACTATTCTTATCTTGGTTAAAATTCAAAGTCTCAATTGATTGAACTCAACAAACAAGTCTCATGAATGCTTTATTTTAAAACAGAGAGTCATTGAGGAAAGTGAGACACACGAGTTTCGCCACTCGCACGTCATACTACTTGAAAAACTCTCTGATGGACCCTAGTGGCTTCGCCATTGGCGCTGCTTTCTTCTTCTTCTCGCATCTCGAACATTTTCATATGATGAAATGATATGTATTATGTTAGAGTGTATAATTGGGCTTTGCATAGATGGCACACTAATGTACAATTATATTGTCTTTATTACAAAATTACCCCAGCCCCAAAATTTCTAAAATGGGACCGGCCAATATTTCAAAAAGGTGGGTTTTGGGTTATGATTCGTCTAACGGATTTTGACCCATTACACCGTCTGATAGGAATAAAATAGTTTGCTTTCAAAAAATATGATTAATTTTTAATACATTAAAAGAAGTTGGTAATGTTTATGACGTTAATCAAATAATAAATCCTTTTGTTTCTAAAACATTATTTGAAGTCCTTATTTCTTTTATCCTAATTAGTAATCCGCCCGTGCTTTGCATGCATATTTTTATTTTAGTATTAGGGCAAAATACAATAACACCCCCTGAACTTGTTACCCTCCCAACTTGCAAATGTAACACTTATCCCCTTAGTCAAAGTAGAATTTAATCTATGGACAAAATTGCCCTTAATAATTAAGTTTAACATGTTTTAATAGTTGCACCTCAATTTTGATTTTATGTTCTTTATTTAAATTTATTTTTCATAGAAAAAATCATTAGTAATTTAACTAGTTCAAATATTAAAGATATTTTAATAATAGGACAATTATACAAAATATTGAATATATATTTTGATTACTTGAGTTCAATATAAAAATAACTTTCAATTTTTAAACTCTATCAAATAATACGAATAAATATACTTTTGTATACTGAATATACATACATATATTTTACAAATGATTGATAATTTATATTTCTAATGTAATGACATATGTAATAGTTTAATAAAAAAAAGAAGAAATAATACATATTTTCTTTGGTAATATTTAAATAATTTGAAGATTTTTTTCTCAAATAACAAAATTTAGTGTCTAAAATATTTGAATAGAATTAATTGGTTGTGCTTTAAATTCATTTCAGTAATAATATCGATTATTCATTAAAGATGAAAATTTATTAACATTATATTTTGGACTATGAATTATATTGAATAAACAAGAAATAAATAAAGAAGTGTAAAATATATAACTAAATTAGGTTTAAGAAAATATATTTATTAATATTAAGGCATGCCAATGCATCATGCATGTTCTTTTTCGTGTTAATAACTAACAAAGAATACACACATGCATTGTTTGTGTGTTTTTTAAATTTGGAAATAAGCCGGGGCCAGAAATTTATTTTCAGCATGAGCACACACATGCTTTTTGTTTTTCTTTTTAATTAATTTTTTTAAATAAATTTCTTAACTTATAATATCTCCTTCATAAATAATACAAAATATGTGTAAATAAATAATCAAGTATAATTATAAAATCAATATATATACATACATACATATATATATATATATATATATATATATATATATATATATAAGGGCAAAATACAATCGCAACCCTTGAACTTGGCCGTATGTCTCATTTACCCCCTTTGATCTTGCAAATGTAACAATTACCCCATTAGTCAAGAATTTAATGTATGGACAAAATTGCCCTTAATAACAATTAATTTTAACATGTTTTAATAGTTGCACCTCAATTTTAATTTTATGTTCTTTATTTAAATTTGTTTTTGTTAGAAAAAGCCATTAGTAACATAACTAGTTCAAATATTAAAAATATTTTAACAATAGATGGGTATGACAAATATACAGAATACTGAATATATATTTTGATTACTTGAGTTCAATATAAAAATAACTTTCAATTTTTTAACTCTATCAAATAATACGAATAAATATATTTTTGTATACTGAATATACATACATATATTTTTGTAAATGATTGATAATTTATATTTCTAATATAATGACATATATAGTAATATAATAAAAAAATAATAAATAATGCATATTTTCTTCGGTAATATTTACATATTTTGAAGAATCTTTTCTCAAATAACAAAATTTAGTGTCTAAAATATTATAATAGAACTAATTGATTTCGCTTTAAATTCGTTTCAGTAATAATATCGATTATTCATTAAAGATAAAAATTTATTAACATTATATTTTGGACTATGAATTATATTGATAAACAAGAAATAAATAAAGAAGTGTAAAATATATAACTAAATAGTTCACTTCAGATTATGAAAAACTTCTTTTTAAACCTTCTATTTCAAAGTGTGCCATCTTTGTCACAAATAAGAAACTTCAAACACCTTCTACTCTTAACTTTCGATATGGCCACATAAAGTTTACCGTGAGATCGTGGTAAAATTCTTTATATTTGGGATTATAATTTATCTTTATAGTTTATTTTGGTATTGTGACAAATTCCTTTATAGTTTATTTTGGTATTTATATTTATCCTTTAGAGTTGAAATTTGAATCCCGTAGTAGCAAAATCAGAAACTAAGAGATGGATATAAACCAAATATATTTTTGAAAGATAATATTTTTAAATGTATATCAAATCCCAATTTCTATTGGTTGTTAGATTCCTTGATGTGTTTGTCGAGAAAATTAAAGATAATTTGATAGGATCTTGTAGTATAACCACTATCCGACCTCGTATTGATAATTGTATAAATTAGTTTATTTTATTTTTAATTGTTGGGATATACTCATTTATATCTATGATGAGCTTATTTAATTTGATTATAATTTGGTTTGAATAATTTATATAATTGTGAATAATTGATTAATAGGTCAAACCTGGATTTAATAAGACTATATTGAAATATATGTTGGAGTCAGCATAATTAAAAGGTGCGTATAAACCAAATATATTTTTGAAAGATAATAGTTATAAATAATAGTGTAGATAAATCATTGATATTTAGATTACTTCTTATCTTTTAAAGTTGTTATTATCTTTTAAATTTGTAATCTTTTAAATTTAAAAATTCAAAACTATATTATCAATTCACCTTTAGTTTGTAGATAGGAATGCCACATGAATAATTATAAAGTAGACATGTGGAATTGTAGATAGGAGTTGACACATGTCAAAATTAATGAGGTGATGACATGAATCAACTTTGTTTTATCGTTTTGCTAAAAGAGTGCAAAAGGCAAGGAGCCAATGAGATGTTCCTGAAAACCTGCAGAGTTTAAGGAAAGGCTGCAGAGCATTAAATACAAGGTACAACCTATATCAAAGCTGCATGACAAGACAAGACAACAACCTACGAAATGGAGTTTGAAAGTGCTTCTATCTCTTCAATGGATACATTTTCAAACTGCCACTATAAAAGCTGAGGAATACATAGAGAGAAGGTAACGAATGCAAGCAAGAAATATCTCCCAAGCATTAAAATTATATTCTCAAGTATGAAACTCGACGGAACGATCCAACACATTTAGTGAAGGAAAAACAAACTCGAAGAGGACCCAAAGATCGAGGAGACTGTGTCGAACATAAGGAAGACCAGCGAGGAAGCTGCCATTTCCAAGTTCACTTTGGTTGATGGCCCACCCCTATGGTGCCATCACCAACCCATAATGTTGCTGAGACAACAGAGGAACTTGTAACCCAATAGGAAAAACAAACTGAGACCAATGAAGCTGTTGAGACAGCTGAGGATTAGTCAGCTCCGTAGGCTAACACAGCTGCAAATGCCGATGATGCTGAAACAACTGAGGCACATAGAGCTGAAGCCAGCATCAAGAGAAAAGAAAAAGCTCCAGAAGGAGAAATGAGAGATATTCCTTTGGTCCCAGTTGATTTATTTACTGAATACTTTCCGTTTGTGGCGGAAGTACCATTGGAGACATAGTCAGCTGCTGAAAGTGCCAAGTACAATGTGTACATTCCCCCTGAGGAATTTGAAACTCCAGACAATCTTACAATTGTCTTTGTTCGATTCGACTTTGATCTTTGTATGGCGAAGAAAAGCGGTTCTCGATTCATCGACTTCGAAAAACCTTCAAGACTATCTGTGCTGAAATAGAAAATATGGAGAAAGGATTTTCTGCTCTGAATCAACGGTTAGATAATCATGATGCAATGATTTCTGGAGATATCCGAGGGACAGTGCTCAGGATTAGGGAATGGACAGCTCATACTAAGGCACTAGGGGGAGAACAAGTCAACTACTTCAAATCGCTGTTTCCAAAATTAGTGATTTTGAGTGCTGAAAATGCAAAGTTTTAGCAGAGGCAGAGGGATCACATTTTCTGGATGGACTAGTTATACAAAATCGATATGGAGTTGCTGAAAGCTCAACACAAGGCAGACCCTGTAAAATCTAAAGCCAACATGCGCACTGAGATGATGGTGATGAACGCAGAGATTAAGATAATGGGTGCTGAAATGAAGGCTCTGCGATCAGAACACAAAACAACACACTCCTAGACTCATGAAAAACTGGACCTTATCTTGGGAAGACCCTCTCAGCCGACTCTCCCTGGTGATGATGATGCCAAAAAGGGGGAAAAGGAAGAAATTGATCAAAGGTGAAACAAGTAATGGGGAAGGTAGTGATGTGAAGAATCCCCCTCTGAAAATCATGCTTGCAAATCCTCAACAAAGCTCATCCACCAGCTCATTCCTCAGTCAGCTGCCACAAGGCTTATCAGCTGAAGAGAAAACTGAATTAGCCTTCAAGAAAAATAGAGATGCTATTGAAGCTGACTTTGCAAATGTAGAAGAAAGGCAACAAGGTCGTATTGATAGTCTAAAAGCAAAGTTCGACGGTCCCCCAACAGGTTACTCAAAGACTCTCCAGCAGTGAAGCCCCCTCAAGAGATTGCTCGTGCTCCTGATACAGGATCTGAGCCAAGATCATCAGAGGAATTCCAGATGCTTAAATTTGAAGGATTTTTCAAGGGAATGACTCTATAGCAGGCGTGGTATTTGTACTGGGAGAAAGGGTTGGAATTATGTAAATCAGCCAAGAAGAAACAAACTCCAGGAAGTGGTCAACAAACTTCAGGGGCTCAACCTGTGCAGTACACTCCCAGAGGAGGAGCAAACTCTGGATGAGAAAGGGGAAGAATAGGTGGAAGAGGCAGAGACACTCCACCATCAAGGCCTAAAGACGTTCAATTCATTAATCCCTAGAAGAAATGATTGCTACACTGGGCTGGACTGGACCAACTTGAAAACAGAAAAGTTGCCAGGAGGAATGAGGAGATGAGGAAAAGGCAAGAAGAAGCAAATAAGAGGCTTGGTTGTGAGTGGGAAGAAAGGCAGAGAAGGGAAGACCCAACTGCGAACAGAGTCTATGAAAACAAGAAGAATGAAGAGGAAGAGAAGAAAAAGAAGAGAGATGAAGATCGAAGAAGAGCTGAAGAAGATGAGAGAAGAACGAAGCAATAGAGGCATTGAAGACTGTTGTGAACCCCTTCATGTTGTATCTTTACTTAAATGTAAATACACATTCATTTGCAAGTGCTATGTAAATTGTTTTTTATACATTGTAAAGCTTTGTAAAGTGCAAGAATGATATGTTCAATAAAATTACATATTCAATACAACCATTCTTTGTTTATGCATAATTTACTTTGCTATTTTTATTTAAGTTTTGGCATCACCAAAAGGGGGAATTGTTGGGAAATTTATGTAATATATTTTGATGATACCATGTAAAATTAGATTTGGAAGGTTGCACTCTAATTCAACTGTATATCAACTTGTAATAGATAGAAATTTGTTAGCTGAGTAGAAGCAGCCAAGTTGAAGATTGCAGGACTTGACTGAAGATTGGAGAGAAGACCCAGCTTTACGGCAACTGAGTGAAGTGCAGAGAACTATCAGCCAAGTGACATAAAAGCTGTCTCAGTCAGCTGACTGACAACAATGTCATTATAAGATTATTGGAGTTGACTGTCAAAGGGGTTATGCAACATAAAAGATTAAAGAAAGCTGAAAAGATCCGTTGTCAAGTAAAGTCAAGTGTTTCTTGAAATAGGCATCTGCTAGACCGCCTACCTAAAAGCTGTTTTGCTGAAAGAGTGCAAAACGCAAGGAGCCAATGAGATGCTCCTGAAAACCTAAAGAGTTTAAAGAAAGGCTGCAGAGCATTAAATACAAGGTACAATCTATATCAAAGATGCAAGACAAAACAAGCCAACAACCTACAAAGTGGAGTTTGAAAATACATCTATCTCTTCAACGAATAAATTTTCAAACCGCCACTATAAAATACGCAGAGAGAAGGTAATGAATGCAAGCAAGCAATATCCAGTAACCTGCAAAGCAACGCAATATCTCTTAAGCATTCAAATCATATCCTCAAGCCTCAAAACCCGTAGAAAATCGATCCAACTCATTCAGTGAAAGAAAGACAACTTTATTTGTTGAAGAGAAAAAACTTGTTTCAAAGAACAAGGGGTTTACTCTCCAAGGTTGAAGAGTTGTAGTAAGGTTCCAGATCAAACCAGAAGGCTTTAAACTTGTTGGAGGGTTGTGTGAACAAATCCAAAAGTTTGAAGGAGCTGAAGTAATATGACAACCGTCTTGTTAAGAAGTTGATTCCCAGGAGAAGCTAACTGTGTAATCAATGTTGTCTCGGACTGCCATCCTTTTGTAACAAAGTTAACGTTACTTAGTGGATTACCTCTAGGGGTTGGAGAAGAGTGGATTAGAGAAATTACCCCATCCCCGAACCACTATAAAATTGCATGTGTCTTTTACATTCAACATAATTAATTTCTTGCACATTATTATTGCTGCCTGTTAATTTGCCAAGTCAATTGATAATAACTAAGCTTAAACAAGCATTGGAAACATATTAAGAACTAAGGATGAAAGTCTTCCGCTGTTAAAAACCAAGTCTACTGATTATTTAAAAATTCTACTGAATTAGCTGAGTTATACTATTAACAGCTCAGTCAAGTCTGTTGAGTGGCTAACTCTGCTGTGTAAGTAAACTAAGCTATCCACCAAAGACCCAACTGACTTGAGTACTCTGAATTTATAAAAAGGACTAAAATCAAAAAGTTGGTAAAGTCTATTCAACTCCCCTTTTAGACTTTACTTATCACCCCTTGGGACCTACAAGTGGTATCAGAGCGGTTGGTTCATTGAGCCTTTCGCACTGGTTACTGAACTAGATCTCATTCTTTTTCCAAAAGAAGCAACACTTGCAATTTTAAAGTTTTTCTTTTAAAGCAAGTTATTATCATGGAAGCAAATATAACTCTCATTCCTATGTTCACTATTGAAGAATTTGATGACTGGAAAATAAGCATGCAAGCATACCTTTCATCCTTATACGATGAAATGTGGTTTGTCATTGAGGATGGACTACTACAAATATTGAAGGTGAATACAGCTGTTAGGGCTTTTGCTCCTGAGGCTGCTGTTGATGCACCTGAAGGAGAGGCTGCTACAACTCCTGTTGCACGTGGAACACGTGCTGATGCTGCTGTACCAAGACTTGCTATAGTAGAAAAGCCACGATGCGAGTGGACCAATGAGGATAGAAAAAGATACAACTTGGACAATGTTGCCAATGATATTCTGTATTAAACCCTCGATAAAGCTATGTTCAACAAAGTTAAATATTGCAAAACGGCTAAAGAAATATGGGAGAAACTTACTTTAATTTGTGAAGGATATGATCAAATTAAAGAAAATAAACTAACTATTACTGTTAAAAAATTTGAAAATTTCAAAATGCTTGCAGGTGAAAGCCTGGATCAGCTGAATCCAAAAAATCCATTGACCAGGAACTACAAAAAGAGCAAGGGTGAATCATCCAGGAGACACTCAGCACCTTGCAAAGCAAGGAGAGACAAACCACCAAAGATAGCTGACCATCAAAGGACTGAATATCAGAGAGCTGAAAGAGCTGACGACCAGAAAGCTGAAAACCTGTGTTGGAATTGCAGACAACCAGGATACTTTGCCATTGACGGTCCTGATCCACCAGTCAACAAGTACATGAATGAGGAGGAAAGAAACGTTTTTAGAGAGAGAAGACAAGAAAGAAGAAAGCTATTTTGGCTGCTGAGACTGCTGACACAGCCAAGTGAAAGGAACCAACTGAGTCAGATAGTAGTGAAGCTGATTATTCCTATGACACTGAAGAAGAGGCTTTGATATGACTCATGGTCAAAGAACAAGACTCCAAAGATCAAGAAGATGAGGTACATTCTGACTCATCTCACGCTAATTCTGATGATACTGATAGTGACACAAACACTTCATCACCTACATAACTTTATGTTTTATTGGCAAAATGATGAAAGACTTTGAGCACATAAAAACCTCTCACATACTTTTAAATGAGGAAAACAGCCAGCTCAAAAGCGAGAACTCACAGCTGACTAAGGAGCTGAGTACTCTAAGTCACATAGCTGCTGAGAACACAGAGCTAAATGCAGAGATAACTAAGATCCAAGCTGACTTAGCTGCAACTGAAAAGAGGGAAAAGATTTGAAAAATGTGATTGCATCATTCATTAAGACATCTAAACCATTGGATGAACTTATAATGATACAAAAGTAAAGTGGAGATAAGACATGAATATGATTTAATTCCTTTGTACATGCCCTAGCTCCAAGAGTGGTAATGGAAAAAGGATCCTCAAGCAATGAGGGTGTCCAAAAATCCAAAGCACCATATGTTGCACCTACACCCACTCACAAACACAATCACAACCATGCTGGCCTAGGATACAAAGGTAAAGGCAAAAACCAGCTGAGTATGCTGAAAGGATAGCTGGAACAAAATTCAGAAAAGTCCATCAACAGACTCCAAGCAGAAAATATTCTGTAAAATCTTAATAGAACTACCAAAAGTCCCAGAGGTTTCAACAAAAAAAGCCATATGATGGGAATTATAGAAATTATCCCAGCCAAGTTGATTGGAAGAATCAAATGAGACATCAGCCAAGTTCTAAGGGATACAAGCCCAATTGGCAAAGACCTCAGACTCAAAATAGGTCATTTCCATGGCAAAGAAACCATTATTAGCACACATTTTCACACAAGCATAGTGCCCAATATGCACAAAAGTTTCAATACTATTCCAAGAGAGCAAATGCACAAGCTCACACACATGCATACATACAAAAGAGATAGCTGTATGAGCCTAAAGCTCCTAAGTAATTTGTTAATGTTTATTATGATTATGGAACTGATAGGTGGCAACCTCTTAGAGTTAGACCATTTGGCTATAGGTTGGTTGGATCACCTTATAGTGCTAACCCCTCAGGACCCAAGCAAGTATGAGTACTTAAAAACTAATTTTCTTGATTGCAGGTTCAAGGAACAACTGAGTGCCAGGGAACCTGGTACATGGATAGTGGCTGTTCCAGGCATATGACAAGCAACAAGAAAATCTTTCAAAGTTCACGGATATAAGAGGTGCTAAAGTCATATTTGGAGGAAATGAAGCTCCAGAGGAGATTAAAGGCACATGATCCATAAAGAAAAATGGATTAGAGATCACATATGTAGCCTATGTTGAAGGGCTAAACTTCAATTTGCTGAGCATCAGCCAACTCTGTAATAAGGGCTATAATGTTGGATTCAACATGGGAGTTTTACAGATCAAGGATGCTGAATAAAATGAAGTTGTGCTACAAGGATCAAGATAGAAAATATGTGTGTAATGGATTGGTCGACTACTACACCAAGCACATGTCTGCTCGCAAAGAGCACAACCGAATCAAGTTGGCTGTAGCATAAGAAGTTGAGTCACCTGAATTAAAAGACAATCAACAAGCTTGCAAGGAGTTATCTTGTGGAAGGATTGCCAGACTCAGTATACAAGAAGAAAAGCATTTGTGATGCATGTCAGATGGGATAGCAAATCAAGTCTTCATTCAAGGACAAGCCAAGTCATTCTTCAACCAGGATACTGCACTTGTTGCATATGGATTTATTTGGTCCTATTGAACCAACCAACATTAGTGGAAAGAAATACACCTTAGTGGTGGTAGATGATTATTCAAGATACACATGGACCATTTTTATGTGTAAAAAGAAGGAAACTTTGCAGAAGCTTCCTAAGTTGATGAGAAGAGTTCAAAATGAGAAGAGCCAAACCATTATCAAGATAAGGTCAGATAGAGGAACTGAGTTTGTCAATGGGATTATAACTCATGGGATTATAACTCAGTGTTGCATAGGAAATGGTATTGCTCATGAGTTGTCAGCTGCAAGAACTCCACAGCAGAATGGAGTAGCTGAAAGAAGGAACAAAACTCTCAAGGAAGTTGCAAGGACCATGTTAGCTGAAGCTGGATTGCCTAAAAGATTTTGGGTTGAAGCCATTAATACTGTTTGATACACTCTAAATAAGTGTATGATCAATAGGCAGCTGTCCAAAACCCCTTATGAAATTTGGACAGTAAGGAAGCCAAATGTTGTATGTTTTCATATCTTTGGATGTAAATGTTTCATTCACAATAATGGCAAGGACAACTTGAAAGCTTTTGATGCTAAAGCTAATGAAGATATATGTTTGGGATACTCAGCTGAGAGTAAAGCTTTTAGAGTGTTGAACAAGAGGACTATGGTCACATAAGAATCAATCCATGTGATTTTTGATGAACCCAATATTAATGGAGAAGATATTGATGAGTTAGCTGACAAGATGAATCAACCAACTATTCAGGAGAGTCCTTATGTTGAGGTAGATATCAGAAGAATCAACCCAAATGAAGATGAGATAGCTGAATCTTAGAGACATTTGGAAAGTCTGCAGTTGAATGATAATGAAGAAGCTTAGGGATGACAATGGGGCGGGGCGGGTATCTCAATACCCAGACCCGCCCCGTCCCCTCCACGGGGCGGGGCGAGGCGACCCGCCATGGGTCACGGGGTGGGACGGGTCGCCCCGTGTTGAATTGTTTTTTAAATATTTTTTATCTTATATTTTATATTATTAATAATTTTTTAATATTATATTTTGTATTGTAAATACATATTGTTTATAAAATTTGTCATCATATATGTTAAATATAATATTAAATACATAAAACTATATTATTTTATATAATATACATATAAAATATATATTAAATATATTAAAAAAAAAAAAATAAGCACGGCGGGGAGGGGGCGGGGCGGGTGCCCATGGGGTGGAGGTGATACCTAGACCCGCCTTGCCCCGCCCGGTGATGGGCGGGTACCCATCGGGGCGGGTCATTTTGCCATCCCTAAAGAAGCTGTTAAGACAACTTAGCTGCGAGACGGCTGAGTCCAACAGACTTACTCCAAACAGATGTGAGATGACTGAGAGACCATTCTCCAGAGCTTGTCACTGAAGATGTTAGAGAATGAGTAAGAACTAGATCCAGAACTCAACATGAAGCTATGTTCACTTGTTTCATTTCCCAGATTGAGCCTAAAGATGTGTCATAAGTATTGGATGACACACATTGGATTCTGGCTATGAGGGAAGAGCTGAATCAATTTGAAAGATATAAGGTTTGGGAATTAGTTCAAAGGCCTACCCACCATGTTATTGGTACTAAGTGGGTATTGAGAAACAATATGAATGAATAAGTATCTGTAGTAAGGAACAAAGCAAGATTGGTAGCCAAATGGTATTACCAAGAGTAAGGAATAGATTTTAATGAAACCTTTGAACCTATTGCAAGATTGGAAGCAATTAGGATGTTTCTTGCTTATGCAACACACAAGAACTTCATGGTTTATCAAATGGATGTGAAAAATGCTTTTCTAAATGGGACTTTTGGAAGAATAAATCTTTGTGGAGCAATCTCCAGGTTTTGAGCAGAAAACTATTGGATATAAAGTCTACAAGCTCAAGAAGACATTATATGTTTTGAAACAAACACCAAGAGCCCGGTATGATACACTGTCCCAGTTTCTTATTGATAATGTCTTCACCAAAGGCAAGGTTGATATGACACTCTTCATAATTCAAGATGGGGAGAGTATACTGCTTGTTCAACTATTTGTGGATGACATCATCTTCAGATCCACAAACAAAGAGCTGTGTGACAAATTCTGAACTCTCATGCAAGGGAAATTTGAGATGAATATGATGGGAGAGCTGACTTTCTTTCTAGGTCTTTAAGTCAAGAAAATGAAGGACGGAACCTTCATAAGCCAAACCAAATATACCATAGATTTGATGAAGAAATTTGGTATGGAAGAAAAGTCATCTGTGAAGATTCCCATGAATACTTCGGTCAAGATTGATATGGATGCAGAAGGCAAAGCTGTTGATCAAACAAGATATAGAACTCTCATTAGATCTTTGCTCTATTTGATAGCAAGTAGGCCAGACCTCACCTTTGATGTAGGAGTATGTGGCACATTTCAATATGCTCCAAGGGAAAGTCATTTGACTGCAACCAAGAGAATCCTAAGGTATTTGAAGGGATGCCAAGAAGTTGGCTTATGGTATCCAAAGGAAGGAGGATTCAAGTTTTCAGACTATGCTGGATGTAGGGTTGACATGAAGAGTACATCAGGTACCTGTCAAATGCTTGGAAATAGGATGGTTTCTTGGTTCAGTAAGAAACAAATTCAATAGCTACATCCACAGCTAAAGCAGAGTATATTGCTGCAGGCAGCTATTGTGCCCAAGTCTTATGGATGAGACAACATCTGAGAGACTATGATATAGAAGAAAGAGAGATTCCAATTATGTGTGATTACACAAGTGGCATTGCAATTACTCAAAATCCAGTATTGCACTTAAGAACCAAGCACATTGATGTCAGATATTATTTTATAAGAGATCATGTTGAAAAGAAAGACATCACATTGGAATACATATCAACTGATAAGCAGTTAGCTGATATATTCACTAAGCCATTATGTGAATCAAGATTTGAAGAGCTTAAGAATAAGCTTGGATTTATTGAGCTGAGTTAGAAGGCTCAGAACTCAATCAACAGAGTTGAAGAAGAGAGAAATGGAATTCAACAGAGTTTCACTTAATAGCCAAGTGAAACAGCTAAGACGGCTAGTTAGCTGCACAACTGAGTGATCATTAAGTCAAGAGAGAAGAAAAGTCAAGTCATAATGAAGATAGTTGATAAATTTATGAGCTAAGTGACAAAACACAGTTAGTTTTTGTGAGCGGGAATGTTTTTGGCTTGACGTCACCAGTAATTATGTTGTCAGTAAAAGCCTACGCCCGTTTTACCCATGATTGGATATAAATGCTGCTGCATTTAATGTGGGGAAATTAATGCAGTTTCTAAGATGTGATATCAATCGTTGATAAATTTCATCTTTATGAATTCCAAAAACATCCCCTCATATCCCATATGTAGAGAAATTGAATTTTCTCTCCCCTCACAAACACTCTTACACTCAAAGCAATCCAAGGCATTTTCTCTCTGCAACTAGAAGCTCTAACCCTAGTTTTCATTTTTGTTCAAATCGATAATCCAAACTCTGAAATGGCTCCATAATACAATTAAGCAAAGTTAGCTGAGAAGATCCATACATGGGCGACTGTGGACATTGATGGCCTGGTCAAGCATGGAGTAGACGTCCTTGTGAAAGAAGATAGCTGAAAAGATTGAGAAAGCTGGTCTAAAGCAGTTCCTTTCCATGGAGTTCTCGCACACCTATCTGGAAGAGGTTGCAATGTTTTACCTGAATGCCCAAGTTCACGACGATGAGATCCGCTCATCGGTCCACAACAAAGAAATCAAGTTGACTGCTGCTGACTTAACTGCTAACTGTTATCTCCCTTCTTCCGGTCTGAAGGAGATAACTGAGAAAGATATCGATTTGTTTGCTTCTTAGAAGGAGATAGCCAAACCAGAGGCTGCTGCGAAGCCTAACTACACTGCCAAGAAGTCACTGATCAAGGATGACTACCACAAACTGATGGATGTGGTGGCCAAGAGACATGAAATTTGGATATTTCAATCAGCTTTCTTGGACTAAGCTGACTATGATGGCGGTGATAATGAAGGAGAAGAAACTTAATTGGGCTGAGTGTCTTTTTAGCAAGTTGTGCCATAATGTAATGAACAAGTCCATTAATGGAGCAAGAGTTTTTGAGAGTTCTCTTGGTTATGGCCTGATCTTAGGCCACTTGATGGAGGTGAAGGGTATTCCTCCCCGGAATGGGAAACCCTTTCACGTTAACAAGAAGATGTTCAGGGCAAAGCTGTATGCTGCACAATGCCAGACCCATGCAAAGAAGGCAACTACGAGCGAGGGGGAATCCGCTGATTCCGTCCCCATGGACACAGATGCTTCCAAGAAAGCACCTTCTCCTAAGCCTGTTGAAAAGAAGAAGAAGGCACTTGCCCCAATAGCCAAGACAGTACCTACCCCTACAGCAGAGAAAGACCCAACACCTGCCCTCGCAGCCGAGAATGTGCTACAACTTTAAGGTTGCAAACCCAAGTGCAGGTTGTCTCAAGTAATAAATTTCTCGGGAGTCCGAGGTCAATCCTCAGGGAAGTTGATGGAAGTTTACAGGATATATCTTATTTAAGTGATGAGTAAATAGATTTTTAACTAGAAAGAATATATTTTTTTTACAAGAAATTTAATTAATAGAAATGTTGAGGATTAGTGATTCACTATTGATTTCAGATAAATGAATGATTATATTTTCTTACCTCTTAGATTGCCACTATTGGAATCCATACACAAAGAAGGTTCCAATGGGAAGATATTATACATATAAATCATGCAATGAGGTAATCATGTTGTATCATCAATTAGAATTTATCTTATAACATCAATACTTGTTTATGGGATCAAGTATTTATGTATTCTTTTGTCTACAATAAATCAAGGTATCCACATTAGTAGTCGGTTGAAATAAAACTAGACATTTAACTAAATGGAACCAAGTATTTGTTGTGCCAATAGATATACATAAATCAAGAAACACCACCAAACAAAAATGTATAAGCTAAAAACAAATTGTTGATACAAACAATGAAATTTAATATGAATCTACAATCATTCCTTATCCTTCATCAAGAGTTTCACCCTATTTTCTCAACAAAATAAACTTAGAATAACATGAAGAAATTAGAGAAAACAAAAGATTGAAGAAAAACTAAAGCAAATATTTTATAAAATACTAGAAATCTTACTATAATTTAAGAAAAGCAAGAAAGAAAAATTCTTTTGAACTTTGTAACTATAACTTTCTCTACATAAAACTTGCTTGGCTAATGCTAATTCCCTCTATTTATAGCCAACTCAAAATCAATTTACAATTATTTTATTCTTTATTTTTATTACAAGTAAGAAAATAAGGAAATCAACACCAACTTTGCCACCTTCTTTGACTGGTCATTTTGTCCATGATTTCAGCCATTTTTACTCAATTTTATTCCACAAATCAATTGTCACATGTGTTAGCTTGAATTTCCAACTTATTTCATTGAATTCCAACAACCATGGGCCAAGATATGGTTGAATAATTGAGATGTGGTTGGCATCTTTCGATTGACTAGTCACAAAGAGCTGACCTCTTAGTTTTTTTATAAATTCATCCAATACGAATATGACTTTTGGGGTCTTCATCAATGTTGTAGCTCTATAATTTGTACATACTCAATAAAAATTTCAGATACAAATAACTTGTATTTTCCGAGTTATGTCCAAAATACCAAACTTGGCCAAGTCTGGAAATTAAATGAGCAACCCTTCAATCTTCATTTTATGATGAATTTTTTATCCAAGAAAATATCATTCCAAACTTTGATTTTTGGTTTCAATATCTCTGAAAACTTGTAAATGAATGGATTGTGAATCCATATCTTCAAGAATCATCCCAAAATCATGTCGGAAATGAAAGTTATGCTCGTTGATCCGAACCTGCACTAAAAAATGCTTCCAAATACAATTCTATGTTGATTTCCTATTTTATTCCTAACATATTAATAATACTATAAATTTATTTTATTTAATAATATTAATAAGGTAAAATAATAATATAAGACAAAATTAATTATACATTTTTAACATTCATCAGAATGAATCTCCACCCCCCTCTCCAATTGTCAAGAAAAAGCGCTCAGATGTGCATCGCACTCCAGGTACAACTAAGAAACAGAAATTGAATGAGAAATTTTTTAAAGCTGATAAGCTGAATACATGGAACCTGAAGTTCCATTTAAAAAGAAGCCCAGAAGAAGATTGGTGAGACAGTCTGAATTAGCTGAGCCAGCTAAGTTTGGCACAGCTGCTGAAGCTGAGAAGGCTGCTGAGGATGCGCATCAAATTTCAAAAGAAAGAAGTGGTGTAGAACCACTGAGAAACAAGAGACTGCTGTTGGAGAACAACAAAGTTCGAGAGACCTAGCTGAGGAATCAGAACCAAACATAGTTGACAAGGTTCATGAAGAGTTAGCTGTACAATCCCCTCAAACCGATGCTATTATAGATGAGGAAGACAAGGCTGCTAAAAAGCCTGTGTAGAAGGATGATGAGGATGATGATGATCTTGTAATGCTATCTCCTATGTATCCCGATGTGCAGGAGAGGCTACAAATATAAAGATCCAGGAAGCTAAGTTTTGCCAGAGACCAATTCCAAAGCTCGGAGTTCATTGAAGAAGAGGAAGAACTCCTGAGTTTCTTAGGAAACCTCGCGGTCCGGTCAGCTCTGGACCCAGATTTCTGCACTACCATCATTTATCAAAAGAAGGATAGGGAAAAGTTGAAGGCAAAGACGAAGGCCATTGAGGAGTCCAAGAAACCTCAATCTTGTCCATTCGATAATGTTTCTGAAAGTGCTTTTCAGCCAGCCAACAGCAGTGACAGTGATGAGGAAGTGCTGGACGCTGCTGATCCAGTGGAGAAGGCTGAGCTGAAACAAGCCCTGAAAGAGTCCAAGGAGATGCATGATCATACCTTGCAGAGGGGGCCAGGAGAGTCATCATCAATGTAAATCTTTCCTAGCCTTGACATATTGGAGATAGTGAGGACCTATGCTTCAACCTCTCCAGCTCTCTCCGAAGGATAGAAAACTAGGGAGACTGGCGATGAAGCTATGGAAGATGATGAAGAGGGCGCCTTAGCTGAGCCTACCCCTGTGAAAGGCGTTGAGACACCTAACTATTCGGCTAATCACTCAAAAGGACAAGCAACCGAGTCTTAAGTTTCCAGTGACCACACTGCTCATGACTCAACTGGTGCGCCAGATGAGGGGGAAACGAACACCACAGCTGAGTTAGAGAAGACTGTGGGAGACTTCACTAATTTGAAGTTAGGAGTCGAAGACGTGACTATAATAGAACAATAGAGTGGGATTGATGAGGCTCAGATGGTTCATACTGTCTCAGCTAAATTCCAACTGCACTGCAAGCCGATGAAGCTGCTAATGCAGCCAAGGCAAATGATGGACATGAGGCCATGACAGTTAAGACTGTTGGCCCTAAAAGTGCAATCCAAGAACTTGAGACCTCAAAGGATGCTATTGAAGACCCCAAAGAAGCTCTATCTGCTGAAAGGATCGTCCACGACCCTGCTGCAGATGAGTCTGCTACGGGGATAGCTAAAGGACTCATAGCGGTTGAGACTGCTGCTGAGGTTAATGAAGGCCCAATGGAGGTTCAGAATTCCTTGGGTAAATCGATCGTAGAAGAGAAACAAATGCCAGCTCCTCAAACAAAGTCTACTAAACATGAAGAAATCAGTGCGCTGCATGACTCTCAAGAGAATGTCTTTGTGGAATTTCTTGACACAGATGACGAAGCTGAGTCCGCTCAAAAAGATAAACTAGAAGAGGACCCAGAGGTCGAGGAGACTGTGGCAAACATAAGGAAGGCCAGTGAGAAAGCTGCCATTTCCAAATTTAGTTTGGTTGATGGCCCACCCCCTATAGTGCCATACCAACCCATGACGCTGCTGAGGCAACTGATGAACATGTAACTCAACAAAAATAAAGCTATTGAGACAATCAGGATCGATCGGCTCAAGATGCTAACACAAATGGAGATGCCGATGACGCAATGAAAACAATTTGAGACATATAGAGCTGAAGCCAACATTAAGAGAAAAGAAAAAGCTCCTGAAGGAGAAGTGAGAGATATTCCTTTGGTCCTAGATGATCTATTTACTGAATACTTTCCTTTTGTGGCGGAAGTACCATTGGAGACAGAGTCAGCTGCTGAAAGTGCCAAATACAATGTGTACATTCCCCCTGAGGAATTTGAAACTCTAGACAATCTTACAATTGTGCTGTTTAGATTCAACTTCGATGCTGTATGGCCAGAAGAGCAGTTCACTAATTCATCTGACTTTCGAAAAGCCTTCAAGGCTATCTGTGCTGAAATAGAAATTATGGAGAAAGGATTTGCTGCTCTGAATCAACGGCTAGATAATCATGATGCAATGATTTCTGGATATATCCGAGGGACAGTGCTCAACATTAGGGAATGGAGAACTCAGACTAAGGCACTCGGGCGAAAACAATTCAGCTACTTCAAATCGCTATTTGCAAAGTTAGTGATTTGGAGTGATGAAAATGCAAAGTTTCAGCAGAGGTAGAGGGATCACGTTTTTTGGATGGACCAGTCATACAAAATCGATATGGAGTTGCTGAAAGCTCAACACAAGACAAACCTTCTAAAATCTAAAGCCAATATGCGCACCGAAATGATGGTGAGAACACAGAGATGAAGATAACGACTGCTGAAATAAAGGCTATGCGATCGGAATACAAAACAGTACACTCCCAGACTCATGAACAACTGGACCTTATCCTGGGAAGACCCTATCAGCCGACTTTTCCTGGTTATGATGATTCCAAAAAGGAGGAAACTGAAGAATTGATCAAAGGTGAAACAAGCATGGGGGAATGAAGTGTTGTGAAGAAAGCCCCTTTGAAAATCATGCTTGCAAATCCCCAACAAAGTTCACCCACCAGCTCAATTCTTAGTCAGCTGCCACAGGGCTTATCAGCTGAAGAGGAAGTTGAATTAGCCTTCAAGAAAACCAGAGATGCTATCGAAGCTGACTTTGCCAAGGTAGAAGAAAGGCAACAAGGTTGTATTGATAGTCTAAAATCCAAGTTCGACGGTCCCCCATTAGGGTTACTCAAAGACTCTCTAGCAGTGAAGCCCTCTCAAGAGATTGCTCGTGCTCCTGATACATGATCTGAGCCAAGATCATTAGAGGAATTCCAAATGCTTAAATTCGAAAGATGATGACTACAACATGCATGGGATTTGTACTGGGAGAAAGGGTTGGAATTATGTCAATTAGCCGAGAAGCAGCAGACTCGGAGAAGTAGTCAGCAAACTTCAGGGGCTTAACCTGTGCAGTACACTCTCAAAGAAGGAGCAGACTCTAGACGAGGAAGAGGAAGAATAGGTGGAAGAAGGAAATAAGAGGCTTGGTTGTGAGTGGGAAGAAAGGCAGAGAAGGGAAGACCCAACTGCGAACAGAGTCTATGAAAACAAGAAGAAGGAAGAGGAAGAGAAGAAAAAGAAGAGAGATGAAGATCGAAGAAGAGCTGAAGAAGATGAGAGAAGAACGAAGCCCCTTCATGTTGTATCTTTACTTAAATGCAAATACATATTCATTTTAAGTGCTCTATATACTATTTTTTATACATTATAAAGCTTTATAAAGTGCAAGAATGATATGTTTAATAAAAAGACATATTCAATACAATCATTCTTTGTGTATGCACAATTTACTTTGGTATTTTTATTTAAGTTTTGGCATCATCAAAAAGGTGGGAATTGTTGGGAAATTTATGTAATAGATTTTGATGATACCATGTAAAACTTAGATTAGGAAGTTGGTACCCCAATTCAACTGTAAATCAACCTATAATAGATAGGAATTCGTAAGCAAAGTAGAAGCATCTAAGTTGATGATTGCACGACTCGACTGAAGATTGAAGAGAAGACCCAGTGTTGGGAATTTATTGCTTAGATTTTGATGAATGCCATGTAAAACTTAGACTAGAAAGTTGGCACCCCATTTTCCTTGTAATTTGCATTGTAATAGATAGGGTCAGATTTAGCCGAAAGTTAAAACAAACTATGCCTGGATATGCAAGAAGTCAATCAAGACTAAAATGAAGACTCATTTTAAAAAAAGCGGTGAGTATGGCAAGAGGAAGAAGTCAAGAACTCGACTGAAGGAGTATCAGCTGGGATACAGCTGTGAGAAGTGTCAGTCAAGTCAACTCAAGATAACCAAGTCTCAAGTTGAAGTGACCGATGAGTCTCTCAATCATTGGAGTAGACTCAAGTCACCTGGCAAAAGGCAGTCAAGTCAAGACAACTGAAAAGAATCCGTTGCACAGAAGTCAAGAATATAACCTAAACAAGTAATACTTCCATACTGCCATGTCTTAAAGTGCTCAGTCCCAAAAGCGTGCAAAAGGAATAAACTAATGGGAAGCACTACACCTTATGTCAGATTATGAAAAGCTGAATGTTCATTTAATACGAGGAAATGTCAATATCAAGGACTGCAACAAGACAAGCCAACGAACACAAAGTGATTTTTAAAAATCAACCTATCTCTTCAACGGGCAGATTTTTAAAAGCTCACTATAAAAGGCTGAGGAATCACTTTGAGAAAAGGTTACCTGAACCACGAACATTCAAGCTATTATTCAAACTGTAACCTGCAAAATATTCTCAAGTTATTCAAGCAAATCCTCAAGCCTAAATTTCGAAGGAAATCAATCCAACACCAAGATGTGAAAGAAAGACAACTTCAAACTGTTGAAGAGGAAACTTTTGAAGAATCAAAAGGGGTCTACATTCCAAGGAGGACTGTAGAAAGGTTCAAGGTCGAACCAGTCTCAAGTTATTGGAGGGCTTCGTGATCAAATCCAAGAAGCTTGAGCAATTGAGTTGAAAGTAGCAAGCAAAAACCGCCCGTGAAGAAGTTGAGTCGTCACGAGAAGCCGTGTGTGACCAAGGCATCTCCGGACCGAGTCCTAAAGGATCAAGTCACCGTGTGTGATCAAGACTTGTATCTGGGCGATAACCACTCGTACTCTGATCAATACTTAGTGGATTCCTCCAGGAGTTGGAGAAGAGAGGAGTAGAAGAATTACCCCATCTTCGAACCTCTATAAAAACTATTGTGTCATTTACATTTCAGCATTTAATTTTTGCATATCATTTTATATCTGCTGATAATTTGCTATCCAACTGATAATTAACAAAGTGCTAAAACCAAATGTTAAAAACAAACTTAAACCAAATTCAAGGGTGTTAAGTCTTCCGCTGAAAATTTCATCTCAGCCAAGTTAAGTATTAGACTAAGCAGCTGAGTTATTCTATTAACAGCTCAGTCGAGTCTGTTGAGTAGCTAACACTGCTGGTTAACTAACTTAGCTGTCCATCAAGGACATAACCGTGGAATTAACTCTGAACTAATTTTAAAAGGACTAAATTCGAAAAGTTGGTAAAGTTTATTCACCCCCCCTTCTAAACCTTACTCACACCCTTTGGGACCTACAAGTGGTATCCGAGCGGTTGGTTCATTGAGCATTCCGCACTGGTTACTGAACTAGATCTCCAATCTTTCAAAGTAGTTTTTTTTAACACTTGTTCTTTCAAAAGCCATTTTTATTAACATCAAAATTATTATCATGGAAGCAAATTTGACACGCATTCCTATGTTCACCATTGAAGAATTTGATGACTGGAAAATACGTATTCATGCTTATCTATCAGCTTTACATGATGAGATGTGGATAGTGATAGAGGATGGGCCATTGCAAATAATGAAGGTGAACACACAAGGAGAGAGTCAGAATGCCTGCGGTGAAGAAGAGGAGGTCGCTCCTCTAGACCGACTATGGTTGAAAAACCAAGAGTGAATGGACTAATGATGACAGAAAAAGATAGAACTTGGACAATGTGGCCAAGGATATACTTTACAAGACTTTGGACAAAGCCATGTTCAACAAAGTCAAATCTTGCAAGACAGCCAAAGAAATCTGGGATAAATTAACCTTAATTTGTGAAGGATCTGAGCAAATCAAGGAAAACAAATTATCTGTTGTTGTTCAAAAATTTGAAAACTTTAAAATGCTTGCGGTGAAACGATGGACCACCGGATGCTAGATTCACCGAAATTACAAATGAGCTCTCAAAGACTTGGGAAATAATACACACGAAGGAGATGTGTATGAAGATACTAAGGAGCCTCCCAACTGAGTGGGAAATGAAGACCATGGCTCTAAGGCACTCGATGGACCTATCAAAAACATCCAATCATGAACTATTCTCGGACCTCAAAGCTTATGAGTTTGAGCCGAGAAGAAAGGATCAAGAGAGATAGTCAGTACCAAAACAATTTGCACTCATAGTCAAGAAAGGGAAGAGAGCTGAGACCAAAGAAATCATTGACTAGGAGGAAATTGCCCTGATGGTTAAAAGATTCAACAAGTTCTTCAATAAGAACTACAAAAGAAACAAAGGTGAATCCTCCAAAAGACATTCAGCTCCCTCCAAGTCAAGGGAAGATAGACCACCAAAGATAGCTGAGTATCAAAAGGTCGAATATCAAAGACCTGACAACCCAAGAAATGAGAGAGCCGATCAAAAATTTGAAAACTTGTGTTGGAATTGCAGACAACCAGGACACTTTGCTATTGACTGTCCATATCCTGTAGTCGATAAATACAGGAATGAAGAAGAAAGAAAAGTCTTCAGAGAAAGAAGGCAAGAAAAGAAAAGAGCAATGTTGGCTGCTGAGACTGACATGACTAAGTCAAAAGAAGCAACAGACTCAGAGAGTAGTGAAGCTGACTACTCAAGTGACTCTGAAGAAGAAGCCTTAATCTGTTTAATGGCTAAAGAACAAGATCAACCTAACCAAGAAGATGAGGTACACTCTAACTCATCTCATTCAGATTCTAGTGACAGTGATTGTGACACACAAACTTCATCACCCACTGATCTTTATGATTCATTAGGCAAAATGATGAAAGACTTTGAGCACATTACATCCTCTCACTCACTATTAATTGAGGAAAACAACCAACTCAAAAGCCAAAACTCACAGCTGACTAAGGAGCTGAGTACTCTAAGTCACATAGATGATGAGAACAAAGAGTTGAAGGCTGAAAATGCTAAACTAATAGCAGGGGTAACTGCTATAGAAAAGAGAGAAAATGATCTCAAAAATGTGATTGCTTCATTCACAAAGGCATCTAAATCATTGGATAACCTTATCATGAGCCAAAAAGAATGTGAAGACAAGACAAACATAGGATTCAATTCCTTTGTGCACTGCCAAACTCCAAGAGTGATCTGGGAAAAAGTATCTTCAAGTAATGAAGCATCTCAAAAATCCAAGACACCAAATGTTGCACACACATTCATTCCTAAGCACAATCACAAACAAACTGGCCTTAGATATAAAGGAAAAGGAAAACAGCTAGTTGAGTATGCTGAAAGGACAACTGAGAAGAAATCCAAAGAGAGTTTCTCAAAGAAACTCCAAACAGAAGTACTGTGAAGAAGAAACAGAGCTACCAAAATCCCCAGAAGTTCTATCAGAGGAACACAAATGATGGGAATGGTAGAAACTACCCAAGTCAAGCTGATTGGAATAATGTGAAATATCAGCCAAGACCTATGGAATACATGCCAAAATGGCAAAGACCTAGAACTCAGCAAAGGTCATTCCAAAGGCAACAGAGCTATCATCAGCACACATATACACCCAAGCACTACACTCGGAGATATCACAACTACCCAAAGAAGGCAATTGCTAAAACACACACACACAGGCATACAGACAAAAGAGACAGATGTATGAACCTATAGCTCCCAAGCAATTTGCCAAAGTGAATTATGATTATGGCACAGATAGATGGCAACCCCTTAGAGTCAGATCATTTGACTATAGGTTGGTTGGATCATCTTACATCACTAACCCCTCAGAACCCAGACAAGTATGTGTACCTAAAAACTAATTTCCTTGATTGCAGGTTCAATGAACAGCTGAGTGCCAAGGAACCTGGTACATGGATAGTGGCTGTTCCAGACATATGACAGGAAACAAGAAAAATCTGTCAAAGTTCAAGGAGATTAGAGGTGCAAAAGTCATATTTGGAGGAAATAAAGCTCTAGGAGAAATAAGAGGCACTGGATCCATCAAGAAAAATGGATTAGAAATCACAGATGTTGCATACGTTGAAGGCCTCAACTTCAACTTGTTAAACATCAGCCAACTCTGTGACAAGGGCTATAATGTTGGATTCAATATGGGAGTATGCCAAATCAAAGACACTGAATCAAATGAAGTAGTGTTGTAAGGATCCAGACAAAAGAACATGTATGTGGTAGATTGGTCGACTGGCACACCAAGCACTTGTCTGCTAGCAAAGAGTACAATCGAATCAAGTTGGCTGTGGCACAAGAAGCTGAGTCATCTGAATTTCAAGACAATCAACAAGCTTGCAAGGAGTAATCTTGTAGAAGGATTGCCAGACTCAGTGTACAAGAAAGAAAGTGTTTGTGATGCATGCCAGATGGGAAAGCAAATCAAATCATCATTCAAAGAAAAGTCAAGTCCATCTTCAACAAGAATATTGCATCTGTTGCATATGGATCTATTTGGTCCCGTTGAGCTAGCTAGCATAAGTGAGAAGAAGTACACTCTAGTAGTGGTGGATGATTATTCAAGATATACATGGACAATCTTCATGTGCAAAAAGAAAGAAACCTTGCAGAAGTTACCACAGCTGATGAAAAGAGTTCAGAATGAGAAGAGTCAAACCATTATAAAGATAAGATCTAATAGAGGAACTGAGTTTGTAAATGGAATAATAACTCAGTATTGTGTCAAAAATGGTATTGCTCATGAATTATCTGCATGACAAGGACTCCACAATGAGAATGGAGTAAGCGAAAGAAGAAGCGAGAACTCTCAAGAAAGCTCAAAGAACCATGTTAGTCAAGTGGATTGCCAAAAAGATTTTGGGCTGATGCTATCAATACTGCATGCTATACTCCAAATAGATGCATGATAAATAGACAGCTGAGAAAGACTCCCTATGAGATTTGGACAGGGAGAAAGCCAAATGTTGCATACTTTAGAATATTTGGATGTAAATGCTTCATCCACAACAATGACAAGGATAATCTAAAGGCTTTTGATGCTAAAGCTGATGAATGTATCTTTTTGGGATACTCAGCTGAAAGTAAAGCCTATAGAGTGCTGAACAAGAGGACTATGGTCACAGAAGAGTCTATCCATGTGGTTTTTGATGAACCCAATGTAAATGGAGAAGACATAGAAAAGTTAGCTGACAAGCTGAATCAGCCAACTATGCAGAATAGTCCCTATGTTGAAGCTGAAGCTGGAGCAATTAATCAAGGTGAAGATGAGATTTGAAAGATTGGAGATCTAGTTCAGTAACCAGTGCGGAAGGCTCAATGAACCAACCGCTCTGATACCACTTGTAGGTCCCAAGGGGTGTGAGTAAGGTTTAGAAGGGGGGGAGGGTTGAATAAACCTTACTCACACCCCTTGGGACCTACACCCAGTTGTATTGCAGCTGAGTGAAGTGCAGAGAAGTATTAGTCAAGTGACAAAAAGCTGTCTTAGTCAGCTGTCTGACAGCAAAGTCATTCCAAGATCATTGGAGTTGACTGTCAAAGGGGTTATGCAGCAGAAAGGATTAAAGAAAGCTGAAAAGATCCGTTGTCAAGCAAAGTCAAGTGTTTGCTGTAAATAGACATGTGTCAGACTACCTACCTAAAAGCTGTTTTTCTGAAAGAGTGCAAAAAGCAAGGAGCCAATGAGATGTTCCTGAAAACCTACAGAGTTTAAGGAAATGCTGTAGAGCATTAAATACAAGGTACAATCTACATCAAAGCTGCAAGACAAGACAAGCCAACAACCTACGATGTGGAGTTTGAAAATGCTTCTATCTCTTCAACGAATACATTTTCAAACTGCCACTATAAAAGGATGAGGAATACACAGAGAGAAGGTAATGAATGCAAGCAAGCAAAAACTTGTTTTAAAGAACAAGGGGTCTACTCTCCAAGGTTGACGGAATTGTAGTAAGGTTCCAGATCGAACCACAAGGCTTTAAACTTGTTGGAGGGTTGTGTGAACAAATCCAAAAGTTTGAAGGAGCTGAAGTAACAGGACAACCATCTTGTGAAGAAGCTGAGTCCCAGGAGAAGCTACCTGTGTGATCAAGGCTATCTTGGACTGCCATCCTTTTGTAACAAAGTCAACGCTACTTAGTGGATTACCTCCAGGGATTGGAGAAGAGTGAATTAGAAGAATTACCCCATCCTCGAACCACTTTAAAATTGCTTGTGCTTTTTACATTCAACATACTTACTTTCTTGCACATTACTATTGCTGTCTATTAATTTGCTAAGTCAACTGATAATAACTAAGCTTAAACAGATGTTGGAAAACATATTTAAAACTAAGGGTGAAAGTCCTCCACTGTTAAAAACCAAGTCTACTGATTATTTAAAAAGTTAACTGAATTAGCTGAGTTATACTATCAACAACTCAATCCAGTCTGTTGAATGGCTAACTCTGCTGTATAAGTAAACTAAGTTGTCCACCAATGATCCAGCAGACTTGAGTACTCTGAATTTATAAAAAAGACTAAAATTGAAAAGTTGGTAAAGTCTATTCACCTTCCCATTTCTAGACTTCACTTATAACCTCTTGGGACCTACAGAACTATTAGGAAAATATATATGTCTAAGTGTCAAAAGGAGACCTCACAAATGTACATCCCGTGTATCGCACGAGTTAAAGACTAGTTCAAATAGAAAGGCTGCTTGTTAAACCCACAAGACCACAAAAGTTGGGCTTCAGCAGCATCAACCCATTTGGAATCATGGTGCCTGTGGCACAGAATAACAACAACTCCAAATTAGGGGTTAACGAAGCGAATCTTTTAATGATTCAATTCGATATTCAAATTCGTATATTGACATTCGAATTCAAAAAATTATAATACAAATGTTAATAAAAAAATTTATTCCAATTTGTTTATTATGCGAATACGAATATGAATATCATTATAATCGATTTGAGTATTATAAAGAATATTCGAATAGTATCATATAAATTTTTTATTTACATAAAATAGATTCATATATAATAAAACGTATATTTACTTATAAAAACTAGCAATCCCATATTCAATTAGCAATATGCCCATATGCAGTTACAAGTAAAAGAAAGAAATTGAAAATAGGCGAATCATCTTAAGAAATCATCGGTTAAAAGATTTTTACATTTAAATTATTGTTGCAATCTTATTAGATACATGTTGTCGGAAAAAGAAAAAAATATATGTTAGGATATCAAATATGAATATTCGAATTGATTCGTATATATTCACATATATATATAATAAAATAAGAAACAAATCGATTTTTGTATTCGAGTATTAAAAGAATATGAATAAGAATATTATCTAAATTTGCCGAATACGAATATCTTGATATTCGACTCGATTCAATTCGTTTATACTCCTACTCCAAATCCTGGATCCCTGGCTCGTCTTTTAGGCCTTTGGCCTCTTTGGCATTTGGTTAAATCTATCTAGGCATCGTCCCTTTTCTTGATGTATGCATATTTTTATTTTAAAATTATTATTTTGTCATGCAAATATCTATTAACATGAATGAGTATTATTAATTTGTTTTTATAATAATATTTATATAAAGTAAATAAAAACTAAAATTTATCTATCAAAGATTCAAAGTAATAATTTTAATTATAAATTAAATGTCAAACTTACCTTGTTTATATTTATCCCTCAATCTACGCTTATCTTTATATTACTATTTAATCTCTATCTCTCTCTCCCCTCTCTCTCTAAACAATTATATATATATATATATATATATGTAAACACACACATATGGGGAGGGTTATATGAGACCACTGCCCCAAGTAAGTACTTAGGGACAAATCTAGGCCACATATCAATTTTTTTCAATGGCTTACATTAAATAGGCATAAAATATTAAATTTCTAATTATAATATAGGAAGGGTAAATTAGTCCAAATTAAAACAACCAATTTTCATCAAAATAGGGGCGGTTAGTGATATGTGTAAAAAATATACGTGCATTTAAGGGCTTATTTGATATATTATTGTTGCATTTGCATGTATATTAAGTGTATTTTACTTGGTTTCCTTAGAAGGGCATGATACTACATATTCTTGTAACTTTTTTTTTTACAGGAAATAGAGGTTAAATGAAAAGATATCAGCTGGAAGGCCCAAATAAGATTGACGAGTGCAAAGAGAATATAGAAAAACGAAGAAAATGGACAAAAACCAACCACACGGTCTGCCCGTTGAATGAAGATTTTATTTGCTTTCCCATCTGGCATGCATCACATACACTTTCTTTCTCGTACACTGAGTCTGGTAATCCTTTCACAAAATGACTCCTTGCGAGCTTGTTGATTGTCTTGAATTTCAGATGACTCAGCTTCTTGTGCCACAACCAACTTGATTCGGCTGTGCTCTTTGCTAGTAGACAAGTGCTTGGTGTAGCAGTAGACCAATCTACCACATACATATTCTTCTGTCTTGATCCTTGCAGCACTATTTCATTTGATTCAACATCTTTGATCTGGCACACTCCCATATTGAATCCAACATTTTAGCCCTTGTCACAGAGTTGACTGATGCTTAACAGGTTGAAGTTGAGGCCTTCAACATAAGCAACATCTGTGATTTCCAATCCATTCTTCTTGATAGATCCTGTGCCTTTGATTTCCCCTGGAGCTTCATTTCCTTCAAATATGACTTTTGCACCTCTAATCTCCTTGAATCTCGACATGTTTTTCTTGTTTCTTGTCATATGTCTGGAACAACCACTATCCATGTACCAGTTTCCTTGGCACTCAGCTGTTCCTTGAACCTGTAATCAAGGAAATCGGTTTTGGGTACCCATACTTGCCTGGGTTCTGAGGGGTTAGTGCTATAAGATGATCCAACCAACTTATAGCCAAAGGACTTGACTCTAAGAGGTTGCCATCTATCAGTGCCATAATCATAGTGCACATTAGCAAATTGCTTGGGGGTTTTAGGTTCATACAACTGTCTCTTTTGTCTGTATGCCTGTGTGTGTGTTTTAGCAATTGCTTTCTTGGGATAATTGTGATGATTATGAGTGTAGTGCTTGGGTGCATATATGTGCTGATAATTGCTCTTTTCCCTTTGGAATGGCCTTTGCTGAGGTTTAGGTCTTTGCCATTTAGGCTTGTATTCCATTGGTCTTTGCTGATATTTCACATTGTACCAATCAGTTTTGTTTGGATAGTTTCTACCATTCCCATCATATGTATTTCTCTGATGAAATTTCTGGGGTTTCTGGTAGCTCTGTTTGCTTTTTACAGAGTATTTTCTGTTTGGAGTTTGCTGAGGAACTCGACTGGATTTCTTCTCAGCTGTCCTCTCAGTCCTTGGTTTTTCAACCATGGCTGGTCTTGCTTCAGCAGCATCTTCTTCTCCTTCAGCAGCTTCTCTTCTTACAACCGTGTTTACTTTCAATATTTGCAGTGGCCCATCCTCTAACACAAGCCACATCTCATCGGGTAGAGCAGATAGATGAGCCTGCATACGAATTTTCCAATCATTAAATTCTTCAATAGTGAACATAGGAATGCGTGTCAGATTTGCTTCCATGATAATAACTTTGCTTAAAATGAAAGATTTTGAAAATACAAGTGTTTAAAACCTTTTTGAAAAGATAGAGATCTAGTTCAGTAACCAGTGCGGAAGGCTCAATGAACCAACCACTCTGATACCACTTGTAGGTCCCAAGGGGTGTGAGTAAGGTTTAGAAGGGGGGATTGAATAAACCTTACCAACTTTTTCGAATTTAGTTCTTTTAAAATTATAACAGAGTTAACTCAAACAACTGTGTCCTTGAGGGACAATTAAGTTGGTTATTCAGCTGAGTTAGCCACTCAACAGACTCGATAGAGCTGTTGATAGAATAATTATGCTGTTTAACCTTAACTTTAACTTGGTTGTATTGGTTTTATCAGCGGAAGACTTAACACCCTTGATTTGTTCTAAGTTTGTTTTAACACTTGATTCTTTAGCACTTGGTTATTAATAAGTTGGATAGCAAATGTGAGTTTTATCAGCAGATATGATGTAAGTATGCAGAAGTGTAAATGTGCTAAAAAATAAATGAGACAGATAATTTTTATAGAGGTTCGAAGATGGGGTAATTCTTCTAGTCCTCTCTTATCCAACTCCTAGAGGAATCCACTATGTAACAGATCAGTTTACAACGTGGTGAACAGTCTAGAGACAGCCTTGGTCACACAGCTAGCTTCTCTTGTGACTCAACTTCTTCACAGGGCAGCTGCCTTGCTACTTCAGCTCACTTCTCAAGCTCTTGGATTTGATCACGAAGCCCTCCAATAACTTGATACTGGTTCGACCTTGAACCTTCCTACAATCCTCCTTGGAAAGTAAACCCCTTTTGATTCTTCAAAAGTTTCCTCTTCAACATATTTGAAGTTGTCTTTCCTTCATAGTTTTGTGTTGGATCGATTTCCTTCGAGTTTCAAGCTTGAGGATTTGCTTGAATATACTTGAGAATATTTGCAGGTTAATTGCTTGAATATTGCTTGCTTGTTCATGGGCCAGATAACCTTTTCTCAGTAAATTCCTCAGCCTTTTATAGTGCACTTTTGAAATTTTGCCCGTTGAAGAGATAGGCTAATTTCAAAAGTCACTTAAGATCGTTGGATTGTCTTGTCTGCAGTTCTTGATGTTGACATTTCCTCGTATTAAATGTCTTGCAGCATTTTAGACTTTTTGACACACGGTGCAGTGCTTCCCATTGGTTTATTCCTTTTGCACAATTCTAGGACTGACACTTTACACTTGACAACTTTGACATGTTACTATTTGGAGTAACATTCTTGACTTTTAATCAACGGATCTAAGTCAGTTGTCTTGACTAGACTGCTGTCTTTACCCCAGGTGACTTGAGTCAACTTCCAGTCATTGGATGACTCAACTATCACTTCAACTTTGAGACTTGACTCCTTGAGCTAACTTGACTGACATTTCTTACAGCTGTTCCTCAGCTGACACACCTTCAGTCAAGTCCTTGACTTCCTTCTTGGCCATACTCAGCTGACACACAGCAGAGTCTTCAATCCAGTCCGTAGTTGACTTCTTGTATTTCTTGGCGTAGCTGACTTGACTCAACTTTTCCAGCCCTATCTATTACAATACAAATTACAAGAAAAATGGGGTGCCAACTTCCTAGTTTAAGTTTTACATGGTATCATCAAAATCTACATAATAAATTTCCTATCAGTTCTGGATCTACCAAACCAATACCCATTGATTTAGAAATCGAAAAGACATAAAAACAATTAAGGAAACGATCTAAAGTAATGGTGGATGGAACTAATCAGAATGCCAAAAATAACAGAAACAATGAGGAACGCCCACCTGGGGCGGATGTACAAGACCAGATCATGGAAAGGCCCACGAGAAGGGCAGTTAGGGACTACTTCTAGCCGGAAGTTAGTTGGACTTATGGGGGTGTGGCCCGTCTACCGATCGATGCAAACAACTTTGAACTAAAACCTGCATTGATCCAGATGGTTTCACAAAATCAGTTTGGAAGAAGAGCCGTTGAGGATCCAAATGTGCATCTGGCGCAATCTTGGAGATCTGCGATACTGTTAAGATGAATGGTGTTTATGAGGATACCATTCAATGCTGCCTTTTCGTATTCTCTCTGCGTGATAAGGCTAAGAGATGGTTATATTCTCTAACACAACCTGCAACAGATTGGGCTGAACTAAGTCAGCGGTTTTTAGCAAAATACTTTCCCCCCTAGTAAAACGCTGCAATTGAAATCTGAAATCGCCAGTTTAGGCAGTTGGATGCGGAGCCATTACATGAGGTATAGGATAGATTTAGAGAATTACTAAGAAAGTGCCCTCAACATGGATATCCCGACTACCAATATATAATGGTTTAAGTGGCAACACAAGAACTATTATAGATGCTGCATCTGGAGGTGCACTGCTCGGGAAATTTCCATATGAGGCACTATAATTGTTAGAGAAGACGAAAAATAATAGTTACCAATGGCCATCCGAGAGATCCGATGATAGATGTGTCATGGAAATTCAGGATGAGTATAAGATAACCATACTTACAGAACAAATATCCATGCTAAGTATGAAACTAGATGCGATGCAACAGGTAACTTAAGAGAATCATCAGTTGTTGTGGAAGAGGGAAATTTTGTGGGATAGCAAGGCTACAACAACAACTACAATTACTCAGTCACAATCATACTATAATCCAGGGCTGCAACACTTGCAACCACTTTCGGGTTTTCATAGGAGTAATCAAGGTAGAACAGAGACAAATGAACATAAACCATATCTGGAAGAGATGTTAACTTCATTTAGTGGGGAGCTCGAGCTCGACTAAACTAGGATGAAGCCAAGATAGACATAATCGAGGATCAGGTAACTCAATTAAATACTAACATGAATGAAAGATTAAAATCTTTGTAAAAACAGGTGGGACAAATTGCTTTATCAATAGGTGGCTTACACCAGAAAGACAAACTCCCGAAAGATGCAAGGATAAATCTAGGAGAATAGTGCCAATCCATTCGTCTGAGAAGTGGAACAAGTTATGAAGGTCTAAAGATGCCAATTGAACAAGAGGTAGAAGAGGAAACAATTTAGGAGCTAGACACAACAGTGGAAGCTACGCCAACACTAGTGGAAAAGCAAAAGGTAAATTATGCTCCAACAATTACGAGAACTGAGGTACCTATCCATTTTTCGTAAATGTTTCAGAAAAAGAATTAGATGATCAATTTATTAAATTTCTGGAAATTTTTAAGAAAATTCAAATCAATATACCTTTTGCGGATGCTTTAGAACAAATGCCAAATTATGCTAAATTTCTTAAAGATATTATGGAAAAGAAAAGAAAGATTTCGGAATATGAAAAGGTAAAATTGACAGAGGAGTGTAGTGCGATTTTTCAAAGGTAAGTTACCCCAAATTAGCGGATCGTTCGATAACATATCCAAACGGGGTGATTGAAGACGTTTTAGTGAAGGTAGACAAATTCATCTTTCCAGCAGACTTTATTATGTTGGAAATGAAAGAAGATCGCGAGGTCCCATTAATTCTGGGAAGAACATTTTTAGCCACAGGTAGAGCATTAATCGATGTGCAAAAAAGTGAATTAACATTGGAGTAAATGATGAACACATATTACTATTGATTTACAAAGCTATGCAATTCCATGAAAATGTTGAACATTGCAACCTGATTGATGTACTAACACCATGCATGGAGGCTGAGTTTGAACATTTTGTGATGAAAGACGCGTTAGAATGGTGTTTGAGCCACTCACAAGAGTTCAAAGGTACGTGTTTTGATATTACTAATGATGAACGTTAAAAATATATAATTAGTTTTGGTTTATATTATTATTTTACCTTACTAATACTATTAATAATATAAATTTATAGTATTATTAATATGTTAGGAATAAAATAGGAAATCAACATAAAATTGTATTTGGAAGCATTTTTAGTGCAGGTTCGGGTCAATGATCATAACTTTCATTTCCAACATAATTTTGGGATGATTCTTGAAGATATGGATTCACAATCCATTCATTTAAAAGTTTTAAGAGATATTGAAACCAAATTCAAAGTTTGGAATGATATTTTTCTTGGATAAAAAATTCATCATAACTTGAAGATTGAAGGGTTGCTCATTTAGTTTCCAAACTTGACCAAGTTTGGTATTTTGGACATAACTCGGAAACTACAAGTTATTTGTAGCTGAAAGTTTAACTGGGTATGTAAAAATCATGGTGCTACAATATTTATGAAGACCCCAAAGTCAGATTCAGATTTGTTGAATTTTAAAAAAATCCAAGAAGTTGCTGCACTAGTTAATCCCGTATGCCAACCACATCTCAATTATTCAACCATATATTGGCCCATGGTTGTTGGAATTCAATGAAACCAGTTGAAAATTCAAGCTAACACATGTGACAATTGATTTGTGGAAGAAAATTGTGCAAAGATAGCTGAAATCATGGACAAAACAACCAATCAAAAAAGGTGGCAAAGTTGGTGTTGATTTTCATATTTTCTTACTTGTAATAAAAATAAAGAATACAATAATTGCCAATTGATTTTGTGTTGGCTATAAATAGAGGGCATTAGCATTAGCCAAGAGCAGTTTTATGTAGAGAAAATTAGAGTTATAAGTTTAAAAGAATTTTTCTTTGTTGTTTTTCTTAAACTATAGTAAGATTTCTAGTATTTTATAAAATATTTTATTTAGTTTTCCTTCAATCTTTTGTTTTCTCTACTTTCTTCATGTTTTTCTAAGTTTATTTTGTTGAGGAAATAGGGTGAAACTCTTGATGAAGGAAACAGAATGATTGTAGATTCATATTAAATTTCATTGTTTGTATCATCAATTTATTTTTAGCTTATACTCTTTTTGTTTAGTGGTGTTTCTTGAATTATGTATATCTATTGACACAACAAATACTTGGTTCCATTTAGCTAAATGTCTGATTTTATTTCAACCGATTACTAATGTTGATACCTTGATTTGTTGTGGACAAAAGAATACATAAATACTTGATCCCATAAACAAGTATTGGTGTTATAAGATTAATTCTAATTGGTAATACAACATGATCACCTCATTGCATGATTTATATTTATAATATCTTCCCATTGGAACCTTCGTTGTGTATGGATTCCAATAGTGGCAATCTAAGAGGTAAGAAAATATAATCATTCCTTTATCCGAAATCAAGAATGAATCCCTAATCCTCAACATTTCTATTACTTAAATTTCTTATAATAAAAAGATATTCTTACTAGTTTAAAATCTATTTACTCATTACTTAAAAAAATCTATCCTGTAAACTTCCATCAATTTCCCTGTGGATTGATCTCGGACTCCCGAAAAATTTATTACTTGAGAAAACCTGCACTTGGGTTTGCAACCTTATAGTTGTAGCAAGTTTTTGGCGCCGTTGCTGGGGAAGGCAAGGTAAGTTTCCAGTTTTGTGAATATTTTTAACTGTAAATATTGTGTATTTGCATGGTTACATGGTGTCGCAGTCCAAATTCTCGTCGTTTAGTTGGAAATAATTCAGAAAACTTGATTGAAAATTTTGATTCACCTCGACACACACCAATTATGGCTGAAAGTAAAGTTGTTCATGATGAGATTCAATGAGCGGAAAATCAAGAAGTACGTAATATGCGTTACTACTTGCAACCCCCTCGAAATTATACTCCTTCGTGTTTTATTTTTCCACTAAATGCAAACAACTTTTGATTCAAGCTAGGGATGATTCCTTTACTTCCTAATTTCCATGGTATGGATTTTGAAAGCCCATATTTACATGTAAAGGAGTTTGAAGAAGTATGTGCCACATTTGATGATGAAAATTGTACAAATGAAATTGTTAAGCTCAAATTATTTTTTTTCTTTAAAAGATAAGGCAAAAACTCTGCTTAGCTCTTTGAAACCCAGATCAATTGGCGCTTGGCAAGAAATGCAAACTGAATTTTTGAAAAAGTTCTTTCCAACTCATAAAACTAATGCTTTGAAAAAACAAATTCAGAATTTTTCTCAAAATCCTAAAAAAGTTTTCTTTGAATGTTGGGAAAAGTTTAAAAAATTGTTGAATTCCTGCCACATCATGGTTTTGAAATTGGCGTATCATCAGTTTCTTTTATGAAGGTTTAACTCCTGAAATAAAACAATTTATTGAATCAATGTGTAATGATCAATTTCTTGATAAAGAACCCGATGAAGCGCTAGAATATCTTGACTATTTGGCAGAAAATTCTCAATCTTGGCATAGTGTTGATGAAAATGAATGAAAATTTCACCTTAATCAAGATGATAGTTTAAGTGCTAGGCTTGCACTTCGGGCTAAAATAATCGAAAAGTTAAGAAAGTAAAGGAAGTAAAATCTGTGCAAGATAAAAAAGTTTGTGACATTTGTGGAATTAATGAACACTCCACTAATGATTGCCCTCTCATATTCCTGTTGAGGCAAATGTCAAGAATGGATTCAGAAAATCTTTTCAATCTCCATATTCTGAAACTTACAATCCACAATGGAGAAATCATCCCAATTTCAGTTGGCGTGATGATAATCAAGCTCAACCTATGAATTCGCAAAAGCCATCGAATTTCCTTCATATCCAGCCCCACATGTAAAATCACTTGAGAGGACTTTGCAAGCATTTATGCATGAGCAAACAAACATCAATAATAAAACTTCTCAGACCATCAATGAGATCAAGAATTCACTTTCAACACTCACAGCTTCTTTGCGAACTCAAGAAAAGGGTAAGTTTCCTACTCAACCTCAACCTAATCCCTCCATGCAGTTTTGTGTTTCTACTTCAGGTGAAAATCCAGTCAATGAGTCTAATTCAGTCACAACACTCCGAAGTGGGAAAGTTGTTGATTAAACAATCCATCCCAAGAAAGTTATTAGTTCATCTTCATAAGTGAAGAATGAAAATAACGATGATGAAGAAGGTAAGTTGAATGGAGGTAAGTTTGAAAACGATGAAACATATTCACCTCCTACCCATTTTCCTCAAAGGTTGCAACCAACTCAGAAATCGAACTCAAATTCTGAGATTTTTGAACTGTTTAAACAAGTCAAAATTAATATTCCTTTGTTGGATACAATCAAACAAGTCCCACCTTATGCAAAGTTTTTGAATGATTTGTGCACAATCAAAAGAAAGCATCATGTGAAAGGAAGAGCATTTTTAACTGAAAGTGTGAGTTCAATTATCCAACAATTGGCTCCACCTAAATATAAAGATCCGGGTTATCCAACAATTTCATGCATCATAAGAGACACTAGAATAGAACGTGCTTTGTTTGATCTAGGTGCTAGTGTAAATGTTCTACCATTTTCAGTCTATGAACAACTAGGTTTGGGTGAACTTAAAGAAACTCCAATTGTACTCCAACTAGCTGATTGGTCGATTAAAGTTCCAAAAGGAATAGTAGAAGACGTCTTGGTACAAATTGACAAATTTTACTTTCATGTTGATTTCATTATTTTGGATACTCAGCCGGTTGTAAATACAAAGACACAAATTCCTGTCATCTTAGGTCGTCCATTTCTTGCAACTTCAAATGCTTTGATAAATTATAGGAATGGTATTTTGAAGTTATCTTTTGGAAATATGACTTTGAAATTAAATGTGTTTAATGTTTCCAAACAACCTACTGATGATGCTGAATTACATGAAGTGATTCAATTGAAGAACTTGTTCATGAAAGTTTCACTGATTCTTTTGAATTTGCTGAAACATGTTTTTGAAAGTGAGGGTATTTCTGAAGAGAAATGTTCTGATGTTCCAACTGAATTTTTACAAGCACTGGAAAATCATTTTTGGAAACCAAAATTTGAAGAGTTGTCATCATCAAAAGTGCAATATGTTCCTTCAAGCATGCAAGATCCAAAAATTGATTTGAAACCCTTACCATCTGATTTGAAATACTCTTTTCTAGGTGAGAATGAGACTTTTCCTGTAATAATTTCTTCCAAGCTTGATGCATCTCAGGAAGGTAAGCTGATCGAGACTTTGAAAATGCATAAAAATGCTTTAGGATGGACCATTGCTGATATAAAAGGTATTAGTCCTCTGATTTTCACACATAACATTTATTGAGAGGAAAATGTGAAACCCTCCAGAGAAATGCAGCGGAGACTAAATCCTAATATGAATGAAGTAGTGAGAAATGCAATCATTAAACTCTTAGATAATGAGATTATTTATCCTATTTCTGATAGTAAATGGGTAAGTCCTATTCATGTTGTGCCAAAGAAGTCTGGTGTTGCTGTCGTCAAAAATGAAAATAATGAGTTAATTCCAACTAGAACTATTACTGGTTGGCGCGTGTGCATTGACTACAGGAAACTTAACTCACTTACTCGAAAAGATCATTTTCCATTACCTTTTATGGATCAAATCTTAGAAAGAGTTGCAGGTCGTAAATTCTATTGTTTCTTAGATGGATATTCTGGGTATAATCAAATTGAAATTGCACTTGAAGATTAAGAGAAAACAACTTTTACGAGGCCTTTTGGTACATTTGCATATAGAAAGATGCCTTTTGGATTATGTAATGCACCAGCTACATTCCAAAGATGCATGCTTAGCATTTTCAGTGACATGGTAGAATGTTTTCTTGAAGTCTTTATGGACGATTTTTCAGTTTTTGGTGAATCATTTGAAGATTGTTTGTTGAACTTAGAAAAAGTTTTGATCAGGTGTGAAGAAAAGAACCTTGTGCTTAATTGGGAAAAATGTCATTTTATGGTAACAACTGGTATTGTTCATGGACACATTAGTTCAGTAAGAGGTATTGCGGTAGACAAATCCAAATTGGAATTAATTGCCAATCTACCAGTACCAAAATCTGTCAAGGAGGTAAGATCATTTTTAGGGCATGATGGCTTTTATAGAAGATTTATCAAAGACTTTATATAATCTCTAAACGTTTGTGTAATCTTCTAACAAAAGATATTGGTTTTGAATGAACCGAAAACTGTGAAAATGCTTTTGTCAAACTTAAAAACATGCTTACATCTGCCCCAATTATCCAACCTCCTGATTGGACTTTGCCATTTGAAATAATGTGTGATGCTAGTGACAATGTCGTTGGAGCTGTGTTAGGGCAAAGAAAGGAAAAGAAACCATATGCTATTTACTACGCAAGTAAAACTTTGAATAGTGCTCAAATCAATTATTCAACCACCGAAAAAGAATTACTTGTTGTGGTATTTGCATTGGAAAAATTTCGATCCTATCTTGTTGGTTCACCAATTGTCATTTTCAGTGATCATGCACTTTGAAATATCTTTTGTCAAAAAAGGATTCTAAACCAAGATTGATTAGGTGGATTCTCTTACTCCAAGAGTTTAATATTACCATTTGTGATAAGAAAGGAGTAGAGAATGTTGTAGCTGATTATTAATAAATACTTATTTGTGATGATTCGTTTCAAACTCCACCTATCAATGATACCTTTCCTGATGAACAATTGTTTAATGTTACTGTGGTGCCTTGGTTTGCGGATTTTGTTAATTTTCTTGTGACAGGAATGATGCCATCAAATTGGAATTCACAAGACAAAAAGAAGTTTCTAACTGAGGTAAAAAGGTTTTACAGGGATAATCCCTACCTTTTCAAATATTGTCCAGATCAAATCTTTCGTAGATGTGTACCTGACAATGAGGTAGGTAGCATTATCAAATTTTATCATTCTGAAGCATGTGGCGGTCACTTTTCAGTAAAGAAAACCAGTGGAAAGATCTTGCAATGTGGATTTTATTGGCCAAATCTTTTCAAAGATACTTACACTTTTTGCAAAAGTTGTGAAAATTGCCAAACGTTAGGATCAATTGCAAAACGAAACATGATGCCTTTGAATCCTATTTTGGTGATTGAAATTTTTTACTGTTGGGGTATTGATTTTATGGGGTCATTTCCAGTATCATTTGGTTTTGTTTACATTTTAGTTGCGATAGATTATGTTTCAAAATGGATCGAGGCAATTCCTTGTCGAAACAATGATCATAAAATTGTGATAAATTTTTGAAAGAAAATATTTTGAGTAGATTTGGAATTCCTCAAGTCATTATTAGTGATGGGGAACACATTTTTGTAACAAAGGTTTTGCAACTTTAATAAAAAAATATGGAATCACACATAAAGTTGCAACCCCTTATCACCCACAGACAAATGGCAGGTCGATCTTGCAAATAGGGAGATAAAACAAATTTTGGAGAAAACAGTTAACCCAAACTGTAAAGATTGGTCTCTTAGACTTATCGATACACTTTGGGCATACAGAACTGCTTTTAAAACATCATTGGGAATGTCTTCTTATAGAATAGTTTACGGAAAACCTTGCCATTTACTTGTGGAACTTGAACATAAAGCTTATTGGGCAATCAAAATGTTTAACCTTAACCTCGATGATGCTTCGAAATTGCGAAAATTGCAAATCAATGAGTTTGAAGAATTGAGAAATGATGCATACGAGAATACAAAAATTCATAAAGCAAGAATCAAAGAATTTCATGATGGAAAAATTGCAAGAAAAACATTTGAGATTGGTCAAAAGGTTTTGCTTTATAATTCTTGATTGCATTTATTTACTGGAAAGTTGAGATCAAGGTGGAGTGGTCCTTTAATTGTGAAAAACGTATATCCTTATGGGGCTATTGACATTGAGAATCCTAGAAATGGTAATGTATTCAAAGTTAATGGAAAAAGACTTAAACTGTTTCTAGAGAATCAATTTCTTCCGGAGGTTTTCTTTCTAATACTTGTTACAATTAGTGTACATATTTGTTTTCTGTAAATTTGTTTGTTTTGTAAGATTTCTTTATTTCTTTTCCCGGTTAAATGGTGGATAACGGTACTCTGTGACTATTAAAGTCAGACTAATCAGTTTCCCACAAACACTGATATTTGTACATAAAATATTTTGTTTTATTTTCTCTCAGTAGATTTTTCTCATCTCAAAAAGCATTTTTTTTTCTTTCTAAAGATAAAATTTTAGAAATATATGAAGTCAGGCTTGAAAGGTTAAGAATGCTTATGCACAAAGGCATTCCAGAGGATATACGTTGGATCATTGAAGCAAATGTAAGATTAGGAGGTGAATTTTCAATTTCTCCTACCAAATGCATGCCTGATGTAGGGAAAAGTTCATATTAAAAAAAACGAAGGGCCAAAAGACTGCAAGTTTATCACAAATGTGCTCGATGGACTTGTGACACAAAATGTCATTCTTTAGGTATGGTTTCTAGAAACCGAGAAGATAAAATTCAATTCATAACGGATGGACTGAGTAAGGAGTCTTTAGATAACATTCTACCGACTCTTGATATGCATCCTTGTGGATTCGTGCACCGTGAAATTCTTCGTTTGTGGAACCAATTTCTAAATGAATGTGAACATAGTCTTGGGAATCTGACGTTAAAAAACCCTGTTTGCTAATTTATAAGAAAATAGGATGGGAAGCATATCCCCGACCCATAGAGGGTGTTTAAGCCATTTCTGGACGTAAAACCAGAGGAAGATGTGAGCCACAATCACAACTACTTTTCTGTTCATTTACATGTTAGCATTTTATTTTGAATTTATTGTCTTTATTTTCAAACTTTTTGACAAAAAAAAAGTTCCAATAATTACATTTACTGTAGCATTCCCTATTCATAGCTCAATAAATAGCGTTGCATTCACCCTTTTTTACACCATCCAGTTTATATCAGAGAAAAAAGAGAGAGAGAGAGAGAGAAAAAAAAATGGAGGGATCTTCTTCCCATAGATTTAACTGTATTGCTGTATTCTGTGGTGCAAATTCTGGGAAAGATGGTTGTTTTCTTGAGGCAGCCGATAATCTTGGTAAATTTCCAGCAGAAAAGCACATTAACTTAGTATAGGGGGGAGGTAGTTTGGGGTTAATGGGGCGTGTTGTTGGTTCTGCGTATTTGGGAGGAGTCAGAGTCTTAGGAGTTATCTCAAAACCTTTAGGTGTCCGACAAATCACCGGTCAAACCATTGGAGAACCATTGGAGATGAGTTAAGAGTATCAAATATGCAAGATAGAATGGTGAATATGATGCATAATGCAGATGCCTTTATCACCCTACCTGGTGGTTTTGGTACACTGGAGTAGTTATTCCAAGTGATCTCATGGGCACAACTGAACATTCACCAGAAGCCTATAGGTATTCTTAATGTTAATGGTTTCTTTGATGGTTTGTTATCTTTCATAGATTATGCAGTCGAGAAAGGTTTTATTTCACCGTCTGCCAGATGAATCATAATTTGTGCAACAACACCAAGTGAACTAATCGATCAACTCCAAGCATTTGTTGCTGAACCTGATCCAAAATTGGCTCATGTTGTTTGGTCCGAGGATAGAAGTAAAAAACGTAAGTTGGATTTGTCTCTGACGTTGTGAGATTTATCCTTCATGGGTATAACTTCTACTGTGTTCTTTCAGTTTTATTTCAATAAGCCATACATCAGGTGATATCTTCTAAACTTTACTTTCCTATTTATTTTTGACATTGAGGGCAATGTTTTAGATAAGTTTGGGGGGGGGGAAGGGATAATTGATATTATTTTTGGTAAACGTGTTTTTTTTAGTTTGCAATGTGTAATTTAAAAAAAACATTGATGACAGAGTAAAGAATGTCATTTTGATATTTTTGAGGCGCATCCCTTTTTTTTTTATTGATATTGTGTTTGTAGTAATTCCCTTCTCAAACATGGCATGTTGTTAATTTTTTTTTAAAACAAATATTGTGAATTGTCAAAAAATGAAAATAATTTTTATTGTTGAATTCAATGATGCTATCTTGATTAAATTAAAAAAAAAACAACAAAAAAAACTAAAAAAAAGAGAAGAAAGTGTTGTAGCAACTAACAATGAAATTATCGATTTTGTGCTTGTCATAGAATCAACAGAGGAGAAACTACCAGAAAAATATGCGCTGGGCAAACCACACGATCGTGTGACCTCACACGGCTAGGCCGTGCGATCAGCCTCCAAAGATAAAAACCCATACGACCATGTGGTATCACACAACCTGACCATGCGTCAGGCTTTGCTGAAAACTCGAAGGACGATCTCCCGGCTTCCCCATAAAGTAAACCACTTTCGGATCATCTTAAATATGCATTCTTGGGCGAAAACAAAACCTATCTGGTAATAGTTTCTTCTTTCCTTACTGCAAATCAATTGGAAATTAAGGGAACATAAAACTGCTATTGGATGGTCCATTTCTGATGTAAAAGGTATAAGTCCTTCGATTTGCATGCATAAGAAAAGAATGGAAGATGACTGTAAACCTTCTGTGCAACACCAACATAGACTTAACCCAATTATGCAAGAGGTCGTTAAGAAAGAAGTTCTCAAATGGTTAGACAATGGGATTATATTTGCTATATCTGATAGTAATTGGGTAAGTCCGGTATAAGTCGTACCGAAGAAATGAGGGATGATGATAGTAAAAAGTGAAACTGATGAAATCTAAGCTACTAGAGTTGTTATAGGTTGACGTATTTGTATTGATTATTGAAAGTTAAATGCAGTAACTCGTAAATATCACTTTTCCCTCCCTTTTATGGATCAAATGTTAGATCGCCTTGCAGGTTACGAATATTATTGCTTCCAGCATGGGTACTTGGTATATAATTAGATTGTGATTGCTCTTGAGGACCAAGAAAAAATAGCATTTACATGTCCTTATGGTGTTTTTGCATTTCATAGATTATTGTTTGGGCTATGTAATGCACCTGCAACATTTCAAAGATGTATGATGGCGATATTTCATGGAATGATTGAAAATATAATGGAAGTCTTCATGGATGACTTCTTAGTTTTTGGTAGTTCGTTTGATCATTGCTTGCATAATCTAACTCTTGTTTTGCAGAGGTGTGAGGAAACGAACTTAGTATTAAATTGGGAAAAATTCCATTTTATGGTAAAAGATGGTATTGTACTCGGTTATCGTGTTCTTCTGCAGGTTTAGAAATTGACAGAGCAAAGGTGATCGAAATTGAAAAGTTTCCACCTCCAAAGAATGAGAAAGCAGTAAGGAGTTTTGTGGGCCATACGGGTTTTTATAGACGCTTTATTCGGGATTTTTCAAAAATAACTAAAGCCCTTTCTCACTCACTTGAAAAGTATGTGCCTTTTGCTTTCACCCTGATTGTTTGTACGCTTTTGAAACACTGAAAAAGTCTCTAGTGAGTGCCCTAATTTTGATCACACCCGATTGGAGTCGGCCATTCAGGATAATGTGCGATGCAAGCGACTATGTAGTAGGAGCCGCATTGGGACAAAAGCTTAAAAAGCTATTTCGTGTTATTTACTATGCAAATCGAACATTGGATCCAACACGACAAAATTACACCACAACTGACAAAGAATTACTTGCAGTAGTAATTGCGTTTGATAAGTTTCAGGCATACTTGATTGGGACATAGACAATAGTCCATACAAACCATGCTGCTATCAAATACCTATTCACAAAGAAGGATGCCAAGCCAAGGCTCATTCGGTGGTTACTTTTTTTACAAGAGTTTGACATCAAAATTCGGGATCGGAAAGGATGTGAGTACGTGGTAGTTGATCATCTCTCACGACTTGAGCAAATGGCTAATAAGAACACAAAAGGCACACCCATCAAAGAAACATTCCCAGACGAGTTAATTCTGATGGCTAAGACAACCATCCCCTAGCTAGTACGCTGATATTATAAATTATTTAGTAAGTAGGGTTTTACCACCATATAACACATATCATGCCAAAAAGAAATTTCTTCATGATGTGAGATATTTTTTGTGGGATGAACCTCTATTATTTAAAAGATATGAAGATTTAGTTATTAGGAGATGTGTACCTCAAGAAGAATGGGCAAGCATTCTAGAACAATGCCATTCATCACCATGTGGGGGCCACTTTGGCCCAACATGCACTGCGACTAAGGTATTACAGTCCAGTTTCTTTTAGCCTTCTATTTTCAAAGATATTTATAAGTTTTTTGCAGTGCGATAGGTGTCAACGTATGGTAAACATTTTAAGGTGACACGAGATGCCATTAACTACAATAATGGAAGTGGAATTATTCGACGTTTGGGGTATAGATTCCATGGGATCATTTCCAATGTTAAATGGGTACATATACATTCTTCTTGCAGTGGATTATGCATCCAAATGGGTAGAAGCAATTCCTACTAAAGCAAATGATGCCAGAATAGTTTTAAATTTTTTTGCAAAAGAGTATTTTCACTAGGTTTGGAATAAATTATATAATAATATGATGGAAAAATTCGGAGTGAGACATCGAGTGGCCGCCTGTTAGGAAATTTATTTGTTTGATTTTGATTATACCACTAAAACTTAGAATAGGAAGTTGGCACCCCATTTTCCTTGTATTTTCTATGTTGTAATAGATAGGACTGAAAGATCTGAGTGAAGTCATCTATGTCAAAGAATACAAGAAGTCAACTGAAGACAAGAGTGAAGACTCCTCTGTGTGTCAGCTGAGTATGGTCAAGATGGAAGGCAATGACTCGACTGAAGGAGACACGACTGAGGAACAACTGTATGAAGGATAAGGAAGTGTCAGTCAAGTTGATAAAGAAGCCAAGTCTAACAGTTGAAGTGGCAGTTGAGTCATTCCCATACATTTGGAGCAGACTCAAGTCAAGGGGTAAAGGCAGCAGTCAAGTCAAGACGACTAAGATTAATCCGTTGCGCATAACTCAAGGTTATTACTTAATTTAGTAATACCTCCTTGCTGCTAGGTCTTAAAGTATTCATCCCAGAAGCGTGCAAAAGGAATAAACCAATGAGAAGCACTGAATCATGTGTCAGGCTCTGAAAAGATGGAGACTTCATTGAATACGAGGAAGGGTCTCCATCACATATTGCAAATCAAGAAAAGACAAGCCAACGAACAAGAAGTGTCATTTGAAAATAGCTTATCTCTTCAACGAGCAAATTTTCAAATGAGCACTATAAAAGACTGAGGAAACACTTGAGAAAAGGTGACCTGAACCAAGCACGAACGAATCAAGAAATTATCAAGCAAGCATAACCTGCAATATTCTCAAAGCTCATCAAGAAAATTCCTCAAGCCTAAAACTCGAAGGAACTCGATCCATCAAATGTTGTGAAGGAAAGATTACTTCAACCAGTTGAACAGGAAAAGTTTCAAGAACAAAAATGGGTCTACTCTCCAAGTTTGAAGGAACTGTAGTGAGGTTCAAGGTCGAACCAGAAGTTTCAAGTTTGTTGGAAGGCTTTGTGATCAAATCCAAAGACTTGAAGGGAGGCTTTGAAGTAGCAAAGCGGTATCTTGTGAAGAAAGTAGTCGCGAGGAGAAGCCAACCGTGTGTGATCAAGGTTGTCTCTAGGCGAAGAAGCGCTTTGTAACCTGATCTGTTACTTAGTGGATTCCTCCAGGAGTTGGAGAAGAGTGGATTAGAGGAATTACCCCATCCTCGAACCACTATAAATTTGCTTGTGTCATTTACTTTCAGCATTTACTTTCTTGCTTATATTTTGCATATCTGCTGATTAGTTATATTGCTATCCAACTGATAATAACAACTGCTAAAACAAGTGTTAAAAATGAGCTTAAAATTAACAAAGGGTGTTAAGTCTTCCGCTGTTAAAAACCAAATCATCTAAAAAGTTAAGTATTAGCTGACGCATCCAAGTTATACTATCAACAACTCAATCGAGTCTGTTAAGTGGGTAACTTAGCTGTAGATAGACAACCTAGCTATCCCCCAAGGACTTAGCTGATTTGAGTTAACTCTGTTGAAATTCTTAAAAAGACTAAAAGTGAAAATTTGGTAAGGTTTATTCAACCCTCCCTTATAAACCATACACCACACCCCTTGGGACCTACAAGTGGGTATCAGAGCGGTTGGTTCATTGAGCCTTACGCACTGGTTACTGAACTAGATCTCATTCTTTTTCAAAAAGGTTTAACACTTGTGTTTTCAAAGTTTTTCATTTTTAAAAGCAAAGTTATTATCATGGAAGCAAATCTAACTCGTATTCCTATGTTTACTGTAGAAGAGTTTGATGGCTAGAAGATTCGTATGCAGGCTCACCTATCAGCTTTACACGATGAAATGTGGCTTGTGATAGAGGATGGGCTATTGTAAATACTCAAGGTTAACATTGCTGTAAGAAGAACACCTCAAGATGGATGAGAGGATGCTGCAACAGAGCCTAGACCAGCCATGGTGGAAAAACCTTGCTGTGAATGGATAAACGATGATAGAAAGAGATTTAGCCTGGACTTTGTGGCCAAAGATATTCTCTACAAGACATTGGACAAAGCCACGTTCAACAAAGTCAAATCTTGCAAATCTGCAAAAGAAATCTGGAATAAACTGACTTTAATTTGTGAAGGATCAGAACAAATAAAAGAAAATAAACTAACTGTTGCTGTACAAAAAATTGAAAATTTCAAAATGCTTGCAGGTGAAAGTCTGGAACAGTTGGATGCCAGATTCACTGAGATCACAAATGAGCCTTCAACTATTGGGAAAGAATACACTCAGAAGGATGTTTGATAAATGGTTTTATCATGATTTTAATGATTTTGTTTTTATACCAAAATAATGGTTTTAAAGGTTGTCCAAATACTCCTAAATGATTTAAAATGGTTTTAATATTTTCGGAGTATTTCTTCAAGTTTTATTTTCGACAAAATTGGACAACACTTTTAATGATTTTGATGATTTTGTTTTTATATCAAAACAATGGTTTTAAAGGTTGTCCAAATACTCCTAAATGATTTAAAATGGTTTTAATATTTTCCGGAGTATTTCTTCAAGTTTTATTTTCGACAAAATTGGACAACACTTTTTATGAATTTTTGTTAATGAATTTTTACACCAAAACAATGTTTCTAAATGTTGTCCTAATACTCCCGATTGGTCTAAAATGTTTTCACTATTTTTCGGAGTATTTCTTGAAGTTTATTTTCGATATAAAATTGGACAACACTTTTGTTTTGAGGTCAACCTGATCGCCGTATATAGGCAACCCGTACACGAAAGTTGTGCAAAACGAAAAACTTCATGTTTGCAGAAATTGGTGAGGGTGACCGGTCACCCTATAGGGCGACCGGTGACGTAGACCGGTCGACCTATAGGGCGACCAGTACCTGAAGGTTGGTTAAAATAATAATGTTTTAAATGAAAATGTAAAATTATAAATATATGCTATTTCCTTCTTGTTTTTTAGTTTTTGTTAGAAATAATTATTATTAATAGTATATGAAATACATTTTACATTTTAATTTAAATTTTTATCTTTAGACCATATTCAAATAATCATTTTTTATGCTAAAAAATATATTTTAGGTAAAATCTATTTTGCTCTTACAATCTCACGTGGAGGGCATGTGGTGAAATAATCTATAAGAATATTCCACCATCTATGTCCATTGTATGGAAAAGTACAAAACTTGTGTACAAGCACTATACAACATACATTATACATTTATACAATATAGTCTTTGACTTTTTTCTTTGTTTTAAATTCTTATTACAATATGCATTATACATTATACATTTGTACACTATATTACATATATTTATCTTCAGATCATATTAAAATAATAAATTATATGATAACACGCACTATAACTCTTTATCTACACACATACACATTGTCAATTTGATATCTTATACTTGAGTATAAATTTTTTTTACCAAGTAACTAGTACTGGTATAAAATTGGCACAAAATAATTTATTAAATTTATATAAGGGAGTTTGTTATGAATTTATGATAATCTTTAGTTAAATTAAACAATAAAAAATGGTTAGTCGATAATTTGTAATTTTGAAAAAATAAAATCTGGAATTTTATTGGGTATAGCCCAAAAATATTATGCTATGAATCACTATCATGTGCTCACACCACCACACCTGACAGGGTTAGAAACCTTGAAAAAGAAAATAGTACTCTTGTTGAGGATATTAATTGCATGAAAAAGGATTTATCTAAATCCAACTTGAGTACCGATGAAATTGTTGATTGTTGTGATAATTCGAAACTAGAACTTGATCATAAGTTTAATATTGTCAATCATATGAAAAAGAATCAAGTCTCTAAGCATGTTGGTCATTATGCTCCTAGAATTATTACTTGCTTTTATTGCGGTAAAAAGGGTCATACGGTAAATACTTGTCGGGCTAGAAATAGCCCTAATTATTGTTGGAGACCTAAAAGTCTCAAAGCTAATCCTAAAGGACACAAGCACTTGAGGGTACCACAAAATAATGTTTTATTAGGTACCCGGCGAAATAATAATCGGAGAAAATTCATACCGCCAAGAAAACATCAAATGACCAATTCATTTGATCAAAGGAGAAAACATTTTCAACAAAGCCAATTTCCAATAAGAGGATATAATCAAAAATGGGAAAAACACAATCCTTGGAAATGGCAAAGACATCATCAACAAGATGATTTTCAAAGAAGAAGAGACTATCAACAATGGGAAGGACAAAAATCTTGGAAATGGAGTAATCAAAGGAGTCATCATCAACAAAGTGACTTCTCAAGGGGAAGATATCATCAACAATGGGAACGACACAACCCATGGAAATGGCGTAATTGGTAACCCGTATCTCCCTAGTTAAATATGCATTTTATTTTGTTATTATTCATGCTTTTATTTGTGTCTTAATTGCAAAATGAGTTTTCAAGTATTTATTTTTTAATTAAGGTCTTCAATATATATTTGTGCTTTTAAAATTTTTTTGAAAAAGAAGACCTTATATGATGTTTTTAAAAACCCTTGTGCATTTTTGTAGACTAAAGTGTGTTATCATCTCTTATGGATTTTTATGGCATGAGCTTACTTGTGATATCTCTTAGCCTACACTTTTATCATTATGATTTGTGCTAGATTTGTTTTAAGAATTGTGTAGGATTTCAATATTTTCACAAATGGTCATTTACGTCATTACTTGTCAAGAAAGGCATAAATTATCGAGGTACGTTTACTTGTGTTACTCTTACTCTTATAGACTCGATATATGTATTGCCATATGCCTATGTGCTTGTTTCTCATAGTATTTCATACAAGTGCCATTAAGAGGATTTTTAGATTTTTTGAAAGGCACTATTCGATATTTGATTGCACATATTTACTTTGTCAACTCTTGTTCAAATACTTCTTTTAAATGAGGTCTCAACTATATGCTATCGGATTTTCAAATTTCAAAAGAGACCTTTTGTAGCTTTCTTAAGCTTTTTTGAACTTGCATGATTTATTAGACTCTTGATGATCTTCTAAATTCACAGTATGTGTTTCTTGCTTCATGGTCTATATATATATAGTGTCTATTTCTACTATGCTCTTATACAAGATATTTTGTGATTGATGATTGAGGCATGTTCTTACACTTGGGCTATTTTTTCTTGCTTATATAAGCGTTGCCGTTAATGAGTTTGTTAAGTTGTATAGATGAGAAATGAAATACTCCAAATATTAGTTACCTCAAAATATTTGGATGTAAATGTTCTATTATGAACACCTTAGATCAATTGGATGCCCTATGATGATAGTGATGAAGAAGACAAAAAGGGTATTCCGGAACAAACTCAATAACCAAGGCAACATTGGTCGAACTAAGGCGAGGTTAGTAGCTCGAAGGTATTTTCAAGAAGAAGGTAATTAATTTTGATGTAACATTTGCACTCATAGCACATTTAGTAGCTATTTACATTTTACTTACCCATTCTTGTTTTAAGAAAATTTCAAGCTTTACCATATGGATGTTAAATCCAACTTTCTAAATGGTTTTATTCAAATATAAGTCTATCGGAGTTTAAAATTTTAGGTCAAATGATTTTTATAAAAGGCCTTGTACGGTTGATAGACTTAGCTATTTTTGCAAAATGATTTTACAAAAGGTAAACTTGATACTACACTTCTTGTTTTGAAAAAGGGCAAGGTTGTTTACTTGTGCAAATTTATGTTGATAATATTTATGGTGCTACTAATAAATATTTGTGCAAGATATTTTTCCAAGTCAATGCAAGGTGAACCTAAGATGATCATGATGAGGGAAGCTCAATTGATCATTGGAATTCAAATTACTCAATGCCAAGAAGATGGTTATATTTCAAAAGAACTCTTGAAGGAGTTAAGCATTGAAGAAAGAAGAACTATCTCAACCTCTATGTCTAAAGATTGACAAAGGTTAAGAAAGGCATATCGGCCGACAAACAAATTCGAGGTATGTTTTCTTGTATTATTTCTCTAGACTCGACATTCCATATGCCTTATGTCTATATGCTCGACTTCAAAAACTATCTCAACGAATCTCATTAAAGTGCCGTTAAAAGAAATTTTCAAATATTTGAAAGACACTTCTTCTTCTGACTTGTTTATCCAAAGTTTTAAAACGTTATTATTTTTCGGGATAACAAGTCCGGTGTAAATTTTATTTTTCAAAATATGGTTCGTCATAATCAAACTAAACATATTGAGATTCAATATTTTTTTTTGGGGGATTGCATGGTTAACAAAAACTTGAGATGTGTTTAATTCCGTCTCAAGGATAACTTGCGGATTTTTTTTTTCGTTCACCGCCGAGTATATTACCTCATTTCGAGCTTGATTATGACATAATGTATATTGAATGAGGTCTACGTTTGCATTTTGCACGTTTTCAAAAATTAGGGGCGAAAAATCGAATTTTTGGATCAAATTCGGAATTTCAAAACAGAAAGAAGCAGTGGGATGAAGAAGTTGAGGCCGACCCGTCGCCCTACCCTCCGACCGGTAGCCCAGCCCTCCAACCGGTCGCCCCTGCTGATTTTTCAAATAAAATGCTTTCTGTTTCCAGACTTGGCATTTTGGCGTTTTTCTTCCTTTCTTCGTCCCCTTTGTCATTTGCACACACAATTCACTCCAAATGAGTTTTGTTGCATAAATTATATATTTTGGGGATTATCTAGCTCGACTATCATCATCATTGTTCATCTTTACCGATCGAATGGTAAGAATTTCATTCTCTTTAGCTCAATTGGGTTGAACCTTTGAGAACTTGGTTTAAATGTATATTTCTTGATGCAAATTATATATGTTTGTGATGAGCTTATTGATTGTTGATGAATGATATTTGTTAAATTGCATTTGGTGATAAAAAAAAAACTTGGCTTGATTACATTTACAAGGGCTATATATATATCTTTCTAATTTTGACGCCCGCCAAGTGTTTGATAAAATGTCTCAATGAAAAATTCATCACCTACATGATTCTCTCGATTTCAAAAGTCTCATATATTTATAGAGATCATGTTTTTTTCAAATGAAATGATTTTTTATAAGCTTCTACAAGTCGTATGAACGACTCTTTCCTCCTATTTGATATATAAGCTTCAATGTTCAAATAGCTCGATACATCGGTTTAGTTACGCACTTTGATATGATTATATGATGTTTATATCGTGCTAACATTCTTTTTGATGATTCCAAAGGGGGAGAAACATGTTATAAGCTCATTAGCTCATAAAAGCTAAGTTAAGCTAAACAAAAGAAGCTATAAGCTATGACTTCCTAAAGTCATAAGTTGTGCATTATACTTAGTCCAATTGTTGTATGATGGACTCATATACTTGTCTAATGATGTTTTGTTGACAGGGGGAGCTTATAAGCTCTTGTACTTAAAATCAATATGTAAAAGCTAAGCTTTTAGCTTGTGGTTGATTGCTTTTACATTACTCTTGTTGTGCATATTGATAGGGGGAGCTTTCACTATATATGTTTGAATATCTCTACTCCCATCCTTGTGTTTTTTGCATGGAATGTTGTCGCTCACAACGGATAGTTCTCTTTAACCGGTAAAATTGTTTTGTTTTCAAAATCGACCTCGTTAAAATTGTTTTGGTTTGTAATCATCAAAAAGGTGGAGATTGTTTGATAAATGGTTTTATCATGATTTTGATGATTTTGTTTTTATACCAAAACAATGGTTTTAAAGGTTGTCCAAATACTCCTAAATGATTTAAAATGGTTTTAATATTTTCCGGAGTATTTGTTCAAGTTTTATTTTCGACAAAATTGGACAACACTTTTAATGATTTTGATGATTTTGTTTTTATATCAAAACAATGGTTTTAAAGGTTGTCCAAATACTCCTAAATGATTTAAAATAGTTTTAATATTTTCCTAGTATTTCTTCAAGTTTTATTTTCGACAAAATTGGACAACACTTTTTATGATTTTTTGTTAATGAATTTTTACACCAAAACAATGTTTCTAAATGTCGTCCTAATACTCCCGATTGGTCTAAAATGTTTTCACTATTTTTCGGAGTATTTCTTGAAGTTTATTTTCGATATAAAATTGGACAACACTTTTGTTTTGAGGTCAACCTCGCCGTATAGGGCAACCCGTGCACGAAAGTTGTGCAAAAAGAAAAAACTTCATGTTTGCGAGAAATTGGTGAGGTGACGGTCACCCTATAGGCGACCTGGCGTCGACGATCGACCTATAGGCGACCGTACCTAAAGGTTGGTTAAAATTTGCAAACTTCTCTGTTTCGTTTTTTTTGAAGAGGGCAACCGGTTGGCCCCTAGGGTGACCGGTCGGACCCCCCGTCGACCGGTCGCCCTATGTTAAATTGTGTTCTTATTTTCAAACGTCTATTTAAATGCGTGCGACCCCGCGCCTAATGTTTGACAACAAAATTCTAACCGTTGTGCGTGACGACTTTTCCCTAAATTGTGGGATTGATTTCTAACAGCTATAATCTTGATTTTAATTGCAATTTTTTTGTAGATATGAGATTCCAAGAGGAGCCTATCAATGATCAATCATCTCCTATAAATAGAGGAAGATTTGAAGCACAACAAAAAGAGAGAACAACACAACACAACAAGATATACTCAAGCAAACACTTGGTCTTCTATTGTCATTATTCTTGTTGTAATTTGCCTAGCTTATCACTTTCACATCCTTGAGGTCTAGGTTATTCTTGATTACACTTGCACTCAATTGTATAATTCGTTATAGAGTTGTAATCTTGAATTTTTGGGTTATCATTCAACACAAGATATCCTTGTGAGTGTTCTTGTGGCAAGAACACACTTGGGTGATCTAGGTGTTAGGTGTAAGAAGATTGTGGTAATCTTCTTGTTGAGGTGTTGAAGAATTTGGTATTCTTCAAGGTTGAAGATTGTGGTAATCTTCACAAGGTGCCATTGGAGATTGTGGTAATCTTCAAGAGAGATTGTGGTAATCTCAAAGGTGGTGTTGAAGAAGAGTGTGGTGCTCTTCTAGGTGTTGTTGTAAGTTGGTGTTGTATTAATTTTGGTAATTAATAAAATTCTTTTTCTTTTTGAAATCCATCCTGGATATAATGGGGTGGTAGAGGATTAGGCCCTAGGTGGGTTGAACCTCTATAAATCGACGTGTGTTGTTTACATTCCGCACCTTTATTATTGTCTTTGAGCATTCGGTTTGAAAAAGAGGGTAAAATCGAAAAGATGGAGATAATCTATTTACCCCCCCTCTAGATTATCGTAGCCGCTTGGACTTACAAAGGAGACGTGCATAAAAATTCTAAGAGCCCTCCCAACTGAATGGGAAATGAAGGTCATGGCCCTGAGATATTCAATGGACCTCTTAAAAACATCAAATCATGAGCTATTCTCAGACCTCAAAGCGTATGAGTTTGAGTTGAGAAGGAAAGAGTAGGAGGAAACAACTGTACCTAAGACAACTGCATTAATGGCCAGTGAAGGAAAGAAAGCTGAGCCAAAGAAGACCATTGATCAGGAAGAAATTGCTCTCATGGTTAAAAGGTTCAACAAGTTCTTTAACAAGAACTACAAAAGAAACAAAGGAGAGACCTCCAGGAGACATTCAACACCCTCCAAATCAAGAGATGATAGGCCATCTAAGAGAGCTGAACATCAAAGAGCTGACTATCTGAGAGTTGATAATCCGAGAACTGAGAGAGCTGATCAAAGAGCTGAGAACCTGTGTTGGAATTGCAGAAAACCAGAACATTTTGCTATTGACTGTACCTATCCACCAGTCAGCAAATACAGGAACGAAGAAGAAAGAAGACTCTTCAGAGAAAGAAGACAAGAAAAGAAGAAAGCCATGTTGGCTGCTGAGATTGCTGAGCCAGCCAAGTGTAAAGAGCCATCAGACTCAGATAGTAGTGAAGCTGACTACTTAAGTGATACAGAGGAAGATGCTTTGATAAGCCTCATGGCCAAAGAATAAGAACAAGATGATGAGGTACATTCTAGCTCATCTCATTCTGATTCAAGTGATAGTGATTATGTTACACATACTTCATCACCCACATATCTTTATGATTCATTAGGCAAAATGATGAAATATTTTGAGCACATTAAAACCTCACACACACTTCTAAATGAAGAAAACAGCCAGCTTAAAATCCAAAACCCACATCTGACTAAAGAGCTGAGTACTCTGAGTCACATGGCTGATGAGAACACTAAGCTAAAGGCTGAAAATGCCAAGATCTTAGCAGAGTTAGCTGCTACTAAGAAAAGAGAAAAAGATCTTAAAAATTTGATTGTCTCATTTACAAAAGTATCCAAATCATTGGATGAACTTATTATGAGCCAAAAAGAGTGTGGAGATAAGACAGACATATGATTCAATTCCTTTGTGCATAGTCAAACTCCCAAAGTGATTTTGGAGAAAGGATCCTCAAGTAATGAGGGAATCCAAAAGCCCAAAACACCATATGTTGCACCAACACCCACACCAAAACATAATCACAATCATAGCGGCCTTAGTTATAAGGGAAAATGAAAGAAGCCAGTAGAGTATGCTGAAAGGACAGCTGAGAAGAAATTCAGACAGGTCCATCAACAGACTCCAAACAGAAAATACTCTGTGAAAGCCAAACAGAGCTACCAAAAACCCCAGAGATTTCAGCAAAGAAATACATATGATGGGAATGGTTAGAAACTACCCAAACCAAGCTGATTGGAATAACCATGTGAAGTATCAACCAAGACCAATAGGATACAAGCCAAAATGGCAAAGACCTCAACCTCAACAAAGATCATTCTCAAGGCAAAAGAGCTATTATCAGCACACATATGCACCCAAGCCCAACACCCATAAATTCCACAACCAGCCCAAGAAAGCAATTGCTAAAACAAACACACAGACATACAGACAAAAGAGACAGTTGTATGATCCTAAAACCTCCAAGCAATTTGCTAATATGCATTATGATTATGGAACTGATAGATGGCAACCTCTTAGAGTTAGATCATCTGGCTATAGATTGGTTGGAACATCTTATAGCACTAACCCCCCAGGACCCAGGCAAGTATAGGTACCTAAAAACTGATTTCCTTGATTGCAGGTTCAAGGAACAATTGAGTGCCAAAGAACTGGTACATAGATAGTGGCTGTTCCAGACATATGACAGGAAATAAAAGAAATCTGTCAAGATTCAAGGAGACCAAAGGTGCAAAATTCATATTTGGAGGAAATAAAGCTCCAGGGGAAATCAAAGGCACATGATCCATTAAGAATAATGGACTGGAGATCACAGATATTGCATATGTTGAAGGTCTCAACTTCAACTTGTTAAGCATCAGCCAAATCTGTGACAAAGGCTACAATGTGGGATTCAACATGGGGATATGCCAGATCAAAGATACTGAATCTAATGAGATAGTGCTACAAGGAACGAGGCAGAAGAACATGTATGTAGTATATTGGTCTACTGCTACACCAAGCCCATGCCTGCTAACAATGAGTACTGCCGAATCCAGTTGACTGTGGCACAAGAAGCTGAAATTAATTGAATTTCAAGACAATCAACAAGCTTGCAAGGAGTTACCTTGTGGAAGGATTTCATGACTTAGTGTACAAGAAAGGAAGTATATGCGATGCATGCCATATGGAAAAGAAAATCGAATCATCATCCAAGGATAAGCCAAGTCCTTCTTCAACAAGATATTGCATCTGTTGCATATGGACTTATTTGGTCATGTTGAGCTAGCTAGTATCAATGGAAAGAGGTACACCTTAATGGCGGTTGATGATTATTCAAGATATAAATGGACAATTTTCATGTGTAAAAACAAGGAAACATTGCAAAAATTGCCTCAACTGATGAGAAGAGTTCAAAATGAGAATAGTCAAACCATTATAAAAATAAGATCTGACAGGGGAACTGAGTTTGTCAATGGGATTATAACTCAGTATTGTGTTGGTATTGCTCATGAGTTATCTGCAGCAAGGACTCCATAGCAGAATGGAGTGGCTGAAAGAAGGAACAGAACTCTCAAGGAAGCTGCAAGAACAATGTTAGCTGAAGTTGGATTGCCTAAGAGATTTTGGGCTGAAGCCATAAATACAACATGCTATACTCAGAATAGATGCATGGTAAACATGCAATTAACTAAGACTCCCTATGAGATTTGGATAGAGAGAAAGCCAAATATTGGATATTTCAAGATATTTAGATGCAAATGCTTCATTCACAACAATGACAAGGATAATTTGAAGGCTTTTGATGCTAAAGCTGATGAAGGTATCTTTTTGGGATACTCAGCTAAAAGTAAATCCTATAGAGTGCTACACAAGAAGATTATGGTCACATAAGATTCTATCCATATGGTGTTTGATGAACCAAATGTAAATAGAGAAGACATTAATGAGTTAGCTGAGAAGCAGAATCAACCGACTACGCAGAAGAGTACTTATGTTGAAGCAGATGTGATGAAAGCTTTGCTCCTGTTGCCAGACTAAAAGCAATTAGGTTGTTTCTTGCTTATGCTGCACATAAGAACTTCACTGTATATCAAATGGATGTGAAAAGTGCATTTCTGAATGGACTGTTAGAGAAAGAAGTCTATGTTGAACAACCTCCAGGTTTTGAGTAGAAATCTATTGGAGATAAAGTCTACAAGCTCAAGAAAGCACTGTATGGATTGAAACAAGCACCAAGAGCATGGTATGATACATTGTCTCAGTTTCTAATTGACAATGGATTCACCAAAGACAAGGTTTACAGAACACTCTTCAGGATTCAAGATGGAGAGAGTATATCGCTTGTTCAAATATATGTGGATGATATCATTTTTGGATCCACAAACAAAGAACTGTCTGACAAGTTCTCAAACCTCATGCAAGGCAAGTTTGAAATGAGCATGATGGGAGAGCTGACTTTCTTCTTAGGACTTTAAGTCAAGCAAATGAAGGATGGAACCTTCATAAGTCAAACCAAGTATACTAGAGATTTAATGAAGAAGTTTGACATGAAAGAAAAATCATCAGTGAAGATTCCTATGAATACATCAGTGAAGATGGACATGGATGCAGATGGCAAGGCTGTTGATCAAACTAGATATAGAGCCCTCATTGGATCATTTCTCTATTTAACATCAAGCAGGCCAGACATCATCTTTGCTATAGGTATATATTCTAGATTTCAATTTGCACCAAAAGAGAGTCACATGACCGCAACTAAGAGAATCCTAAGGTATTTGAAGGGATGCCTAGAAGTTGGCTTATGGTATCCAAATGAAGGAGGATTCAAGCATGTAGGATACTCAGACTCAGACAATGCTGGACGTAGAGTTGACAGGAAAAGTACACCTGGTACTTGTCAAATGCTTGGAAATAGATTAGTTTCTTGGTTCAACAAGAAACAAAATTCAATAGTTACATCCATAGCTAAAGCAGAGTACATAGCTGTGGGCAGCTGTTGTGCCCAAGTCTTATGGATGAGACAACAACAGAGAGACTATGATATAGAAGAAAGAGAGATTCCAATTATGTGTGATAACACTAGTGCCATTGTAATCACTCAAAATCCAGTATTGCACTCAAGAACAAAACACATTGATGTCATATATCATTTTAAAAGAGATCATGTTGAAAAGAAAGACATCACTTTGGAATACATCTCAACTGATAAGCAGTTAGCTGACATATTCACAAAGCCCTTATGTTAATCAAGATTTGAAGAGCTTAAGAATGAACTAACATCTGAATGTCTAATGTGAAGAGACAAGCAGAGTTAAGTCACTTTTGGATAATAGCTGAGTTATTTATGAGCCAAGTGACAAAAAAACGCAATCATTTTATACGAGTGGGAATGTTTTTAAGGATGATGTCAGCATAATTATGGCTGTCAGAACAAAAGCTGCAGGATTAAGCATATGATTGGATATAAATGCTGCTGCATTTAATGCGAGAAAATTAATGCAATTTCAAAGGTTAAATCCTGACCGTCGATTTTGATCAAGTTTTTCAAATTCCAAAAACTGTCCTTTCAAGTCCAATATAAGCCAAAAACACATTTTCTCTATCCTCACAAAAATTCTCTCGTCTTCAACAAGTAGGAATACTCTCTGCAAAAGTTCTAAAACCCTACTTTTGAAAATCGAGATCTTACGCTTCTTTCACCATTTATCTTCTTCAAAAATGGACGCTACATATGATATTGTTAAGTTATCTGAGAAGATCCACTTAGGATCAACAGTGGACTTCAAGGGGATGGTGAAACAGGGTGCTGATGAAGAAAATTGTTGAGAAACTTGAGAAGTCTGGTCTGAAGGACTTTATCACCATGGAATTTTCTCACACTTACTTAGAAGAGGTCGCAATGTTCTATGTCAACGCGGAAGTGCATGATAATGAGATTCACTCATCTGTTCATAGCAAGGCCATCAAGATCATTGCTGCGGACCTTGCTGAACATTGCAAGTTGCCTACTGATGGGCTGAAGGAGATAACCGATAAGGATGTCAACATTGCTGCTGCTTGGAAAGAGATAGCCAAGCCTAAGTTAGCTGCGAAGACTGTCTATACAACAAAGAAGGAGTTGATCAAGGAAGATTACCACAAACTGATGGACATTGTGTCCAAGTGCGTGGATATAAAGTTTGGAAGCTTCAACCAACTATCTAGGACTAAGCTGGTGGTGATGGCTGCGATCATGGAAGAAAAGAAGATTAACTGGGCTGCGTTTGTCTTCGGCCGTATCTGCCAGAACATTATCAACAAGTCCTTTTAGAAAGATCGGACTTTCAGATGCTCATTGGGGTATGGACTAGTTATTGGCCATTTGATGGAAGTAAAAGGGATTGCCCTGCGTCATAGAAATCCATTCCATGCGAACAAGAAAATGTTCAAGGCAAACCTCTCTGGAGCTTAGAGGAAGGCGCATCCCAGGAAAGCTGACACGAGTGAGGGTGAGTCAGCTGACCCTGCCGAAGACACAACTGCGACCGCTCCAGCTCTCTCTCCCAAGCCTACTCAAAAGAAGAGAGCTGCGGCAACTAAGCTTGCACCTGCCCTTGCAGCCAAGTCCAAGAAGGCTCCTACCCCTGCAACCAAGCCACAAGCACCTGCACCAGTAGCCGATCCAGAAGCCCCTGCCCTCGCAACCAAGATCGAGAAGGATACGCCTATGCCTTCTCCGGTTGTGAAGAAAAAGCGCACAGTTGTGCCCTGCAAGCCAGCTGTTGAGAAAAAGATAAAGATGGTGGAGCCAGAAGCTACCACCGAAACAACTGAAGAGGATGTTGTTCCTCTTGTCAAGACCAAGAGAAGAAGACTTTTTAGGAAGTCTGAACTTGAAAAGGCTGAGTCTGCCATACAACCAAAGAAGCCCGAAGAGACTGTGATGCTCAAGAAGAGCAGACTCAAGAGAAAAATGGTGGAGATATAGCCACCATGGATGCAGAGAAGACTGCTGATGCCGATCAACAGAGTGTAGAAGACCCATCTGCTCGTGAGATAGCTGTGGAGAAGCAAAGAGCTGAGACAGCTGAGACTCGTGAGGAAAGAGCTGTCTCAACCCCTCAGACTGATACAAATGAACCTGAGGAAGAGCAAGCTCCACTTTCTACAATTCTAGAAGACAGAGATGATGATGATGACGTGATAATGTACTCTCCAGTCTACGCGCATATTCAGTAGAGATTGAGGGAGTGGAGACGATGGAAGCTGGACTACTCTCGACAACAATTTGAGCAACCTGAATTTATCGAAGAAGAAGAGGAGCTCTTACACTTTCTAGGAAACGTCTCTGTCCCCTATGCCCTAAATGAAGAATTCTGCATGGATGCCCTTCGCGCCATCAAAGAAGATGAAAAGGAGAAAGCTTTGGAGAAGGCCAAAACTCTTATAAAATCAAAGATGTGCATGTTCACTGGAGGCCATGAACATCACATGGAATCAACTGACAGCAGTGACTTGGAGAAGATCGACCCTGCTGAAGCAGTTGAGAAGGCTGAGTTCAAATAGGCCATCAAAGAATCCAAAGCTATGCATAAACAACATTTGCAAGATGGACTGTGAGAACCTCTCTCCCAGCACTAACTCTTAGGGGAACGGTGATGAAGCTAGGGAAGGAGACGAAACGGACACCCTAACCAAGCCAACCCCCGACGAAGGTGTTGAGACACCCCCCACAGCTGACTACTCAAAAGGAAAAACAGTCGAGTCTCAGGAGCAGAGTAACCCCACAACCGTTAAATTAGCTGGTGCACTATCTGAGGGGGAAGCTCTCTCCACCAAAGCTAGATCAGGGGATGCTGTGGGAGACCAAACTATGAATTTAGGAGGCAAAAGTGAGAAATCTATGGAACAATAGAGTGAAGTTGACGAAGCTCGGACGATTGCGACTGTCTCAACTGAAACTTCTTCTGCACTAAAGGCTGATGACGCTGCTGCTGCAGCTAAGGGGAAGGATGGAAAATAGGACATGGGAGTTGAGACTTCTGGCCATGAAAGTGCAATCCTAGGAGTTGAGACTCCAACGGATGCCACCAAAAACCCCAAGTTAGCTGAGTCTACCGGAGAAAATCTGTCTAAGACCCTACTGCAGTTGAGACTGCACATAGGGATGTTGAAGGCCCTACATTGGTTGAGACTGCTGGGGGTAATGAAGGCCTAAAGGAGGTTGAGGATTCCTTAGGTAAAGATGTTGAGAAAGAGAAAATTCCTCATGTAGAGACGGCTGATGAAGAAGCCAGAATCAGCGCTCTCAGTGATTCCCAAGAAAACATTGACACAGAATTTCTGGAATCCGACAATGAAACCGAGTCCACACCCATTGACGAATCTGCAAAGGACAAGTTTGAGGATGCTCAAGACTCTCGAACTACTGTCAGTGATAAAACAACTCCGATTATGTTCGTATTTGTTGATGAGCCAACCCCCATGGCTACATCATACTCTGATGATGCTGATAAAATAGTTGAAGACCAATTAACTCAAAAGGGAAATCAAACGATCTGATGAAGCCGTTGAAACAATGAGGTCATTCAAATTGAGCGAGACGATTGCTCTAGCTGAAATCGATCGGTGGCGAGCTACCACGCTTGCATTAATCTACTGATGAAACTGGTTCAGCCGAGGTGAATAGAGCCGAAGAACTGCGAAAGGAGAAGAGAAAGGCTCCACAATGTGGTCCTACGAGAATCCCTCTCGTTCCAGACAATATGTTCTAAGAAATTTTCCACTTTGAAGTGGAATTGCCACATCTGGATGCTGAGTCTGCTAGAGAACAAGTCAAGTACACTGTGCAAGAGGAGCCCGAAGTTCCACCTGATTCCACTACGGTGCCTATAGGGTTCAACTTCGATGCTCTTTGGCCTGAGGAAGAGTCCACTTCTACGTCCGCCTTTCGAAAGGCGTTCAAGTACATTTGTGAAGAAATTGAGAAAATGGAACATCATTTAGCATCATTAGACCTAAGGCTGGACAACCGTGATGCCAATATCAATGGAGATATTCGAGGTGTTGTTCTACGAATCAGGGAATGGGCTGCACAGACAACTGCTATGAGAATAGAGCAAGTCCGTTACTTCAAGACACTCTTTGCAGAGTTGCTCGTCTGGAGTGCAGATAATGTACAGTTCAACAGAGGCAGAAGGAGTATATGGTGAGAATTGAAGAATCCCATAAGTCGGACATTGAGTTATTTGAGCTGCAACACCATAGCGAGATTGCATGACTGGAGACCAACATGAACCAGCAATTCAATATTCTCCAGGTAGAAATGAAATTAATGGCAGTTGAGTCAAAGGCTACATGGTTAGATTTCCGAACAGCCTACTCCAAAACAGATGACAAGCAAAACTCCACTAACAACCGACTTGACTTCATTCTCAGTGGATTTTTCCCTGGCCTAACCCTATCTTTTGGTGATGATGCCAAAAAGGGGGAAGATGAGGCCTTGAAGGAACTGAAGGAAGGGAAAACAGAGTCATAAGGTGGAGAAGAAGGAGTTACCAGCTAAGGGGGAAGGAAGCTCGAAAAACCCCCCATTGAAGCTTATGTTTGCCCAAACTCCTCAGCAAGGAGAAATTACAGCTTCACTTCTTAGAAAGCTACCGAAAGAGCTGTCAGTGGAACAGAAATCTAAGATGGCAGTGAAAGAATCAAGGAAAGCCATCGAAGGTGAGTTCGAAAAGGTGGCTGAGAAGCATTCTGCGTGGATTCAGAACATAAGGACGCAATATGATGGTCCTCCTGCAAGAAAGGATTTCCCTGCAATCAAGCCCCCAAAAGACATTGCTATGCCTGATGCTGGGTCTGAGCCCAGATCACTAGAAGAGTTTCAAACTCTGGAGGCAGAAGGTTACTTCCAAGATATGACTCTGCCGCGAGCCTGGGATATGTAATGGGATAAAGGTCTTGATGTGTGTAACCTAAATGATGTGCGTGAGAGTTCAAAGATCACTCAATTTGGAAAATCAAAAGCCCAAGATCTGATACACTCCTAGAGGAGGATGAGCTGAGTCAGGAAGAGGAAGGGGAAGATCAGGTGGAAGTGGAAGAGATAGATGCTATCAATCACAACCCAAACCTCAGGACATAAGTATATTAATCCACAGAAGAAGGGATTAAACTACTGTGATGGATATGATCATCTTGCTAACTTGGAAGTTGCACGCAAGAATGTTGAAGCTGTGAGAAGGCAAGAAGCTGAGAACAAAAGGCTAAATTGAGAATGGGAGGAAAGGCAGCGTAAGGATGACCCTGCTGATAGGCGAGCCTATGAGAAGAAGAATAAGGATGAAGAAAAAAGTAAGAGAAGAAGAGAAGATGAGGACATAAGGAGAACTGAAGATGAAGAGAGAAAAAGGAAGCAGCCAAGGCATTGAAGACGGCTGCAACCCCTTTATGTATTTTACTTTATTGCAAATACAGAACTGTATTTAAGCTCTGATACCTTCTTTGTAATTTTGCTCAGATACCAGTTGTAGCTTAGCTTTGATACATGTTGTAATGCAATACTTGTATAGGCTTTGATACATTTTGTAAACAGCTTTATAAAGGACAAGAATGCTATGATCAATAAAATTGATTATTCAAAGCATACATTCTTTGTTACTGCATTACTTGTGGTTGCTGTTTATTTTATTTAAGTTTCAGCATCATAAAAAAGAGGGAAATTATTAGAAAATTTATTTGTTAGATTTTGATGATACCATGTAAAACTTATAATAGGAAGTTGGCACCCATTTTCCTTGTATTTTCTATGTTGTGATAGATAGGACTGAAAGAGCTGAGTGAAGTCAGCTATGTCAAAGAATACAAGAAGTCAACTGAAGACAAGAGTGAAGACTCCGCTGTGTGTCAGCTTAGTATGGTCAAGATGGAAGGCAAAGACTCGACTGAAGGAGACATGGCTGGGAAACAGCTGTATGAAGGATAAGGACATGTCAGTCAAGTTGATAAAGAAGCCAAGTCTAACAGTTGAAGTGACAGTTGAGTCATTCCTATAAATTTGTAGCAGACTCAAGTTAAGGGGTAACAGCAGCAGTCAAGTCAAGACGACTGAGATAAATCCGTTGCACGGAAGTCAAGGTTATTATGTAATTTAGTAATACCTCCATGCTGGCAGGTCTTAAAGTGTTCATCCCAGAAGCATGCAAAAGGAATAAACCAATGGGAAGCACTGAAGCATGTGTCAGGCTCAGACTTCATTAAATACGAGGAAGGGTCTCCATCACATGCTACAAATCAAGAAAAGACAAGCCAACGAACAAGAAGTGTCATTTGAAAATTACCTATCTCTTCAACGGGAAAATTTTCAAATGAGCACTAAAAAAGACTGATGAAGCATTTGAGAAAAGATGACCTGAGCTAAGCACGAACGAATCAAGAAATTATCAAGCAAGCATAACCTGCAATATTCTCAAAGCTCATCAAGAAAATTCCTCAAGCCTAAAACTCGAAGGAGCTCGATCCAACACACGCTATGAAGGAAAGATTATTTCATCCAGTTGAAGAGGAAAAGTTTCTAGAACAAAAAGGGGTCTACTCTCCAAGTTTGAAGAAGCTGTAGTGAGGTTCAAGGTCGAACCAAAAGTTTCAGGTTTGTTGGAAGGCTGTGTGATCAAATCCAAAGACTTGAAGGGAGCTGAAGTAGCAAAGCAGCTGTCTTATGAAGAAGTTGAGTCGTAGGAGAAGCCAGCTGTGTGATCAAGGCTATCTCTAGGCTGAAGAGCTGCTTTGTAACCTGATCTGTTACTTAGTGGATTCCTCCAGGAGTTGGAGAGAGTGGATTAGAGGAATTACCCCATCCTCGAACCACTATAAATTTGCTTGTGTAATTTAGTTTCAACATTTACTTTCTTGCTTATATTGTGCATATCTGCTGAATAGTTATATTGCTAACCAACTGACAATATCAAGTGCTAAAACAAGTGTTAAAAACGAGCTTAAAATTAACAAAGTGTGTTAAGTCTTCCGCTGTTAAAAACCAAATCATCTAAAAGTTAAGTGTTAGCTGACGCAACCAAGTTATATTATCAACAGCTCAGTCGAGTCTGTTGAGTGGGTAAATTAGCTATAGATAGGCAACCTAGCTGTCCCCAAAGAACTTAGCTGATTTGAGTCAACTCTGTTGAAATTCTTAAAAAGACTAGAAGTGAAAATTTGGTAAGGTTTATTCAACCCCCCTTCTAAACCTTACACCACACCCCTTGGGACCTACACCGCCGCCTACCACCCATAGTCAAATGGGCTAGCCGAGGTATCTAATAGAGAAATTAAGCAGATCTTAGAAAACACGATTAACACAAATCGGAAAGATTGGGCTCTAAAGTTTGATGATGCTTTATGGGCTTATTGTATGGCATACAAAACACCTCTGGATATGTCCCCGTATCAATGGTTTTCGGGAAGTCATGCCACCTTCCAGTGGAATTAGAACATAAAGCATTTTGGGCAGTGAATAAACTTAACTTGGACATGACGACAATAGGAGAACAAAGAAAACTGCAAATAAGCGAATTAGAAGAATTTTGCCAAGATGCATATGAGAATGCCCAAATCAACAGAGATCGCACAAAATGACGGCATGATAAGAGAATTTTAAGACGAGAATTCTTACCCGGACAAGTAGTACTTCTGTATAACTCAAGATTGAGATTGTTTCTGGGTAAACTTAAATCAAGGTGATCGGGTCCGTTTGTTATCAGAAAGGTACTATCACCATGATCAATTGAATTACTAGCAAAGGATGGTCGAGCTTTCATAGTAAATGGGCAAAGGATTAAACATTATTATGGACAAGAAATGCCACAAGAAATTTCGACCATCTATTTGATTTAGTCAAAAGACAATTGGGAGTCTGGCTTAAGACATAAAACTTAGCGCTTGATTGGGAGGCAACCCGAGAAAATATATATGTATTTATATATATATATATATATATGTTACACAGCCGTGTAGTGCCACACGGACCGTGCGACTCAAAAATAGAAACCACCACACGACCGTGTGGGATTGCAGCAACAAATGATATTCAATTCAGTAAGTATTTTCTACACATTTCTCTTTCTTTTTATAATTTCCTCATATGTTCGGGAAGCATATTTTAAGTTTGGGGGGTTGTCAAGAACGTGTAAATTAGTACTGTTACATTTAAGATTGCATGTAGAGCATAAAATTTGAATTCATTTTTTTTCAAATTTTTGATTTTCTGATTTATTTATTTTTATGTTTGCATGCTTATTGCTTTAGCACGTTTAATTGCCTTTGTGTGTGATTTTGATCAAGATTTCGAAAGAGTACAAAGCTTCCGTATGAATTTACTATGAGTATTTGATTTTATGAGATGACATATATTTGTGAATAATGCAATGAATAGTTGAGGAGATGTCTGTTACTTGATTGACATTGATTAAGAAAATTGGGTATTTGAGCATGTTGCGAAAAAATAAGACTGTGAGCTTTTGAGCTTTTAACTGCTTTCATATTATGCAGTCTTATTTTTTTTCTTGAGTGTGTCATTCATAATTGTTAGAACTCTAGAACTTGCTTTGGTATCTTCATTGAAGTCATGCGTGTGCAATTTTTGAAAATAATTTAAGGCCATCTTTGTTTTAGCCTACTTAGCCTAAAAATCCTACCTATGAACTCATGATTCCCTAGTTAGTCACATTGAACCGTAACTTGTTATTGTTGGCCACATTGTGATATATAATTGAAAAATAATTTTATCCATTAAATTACGTAAGCTTATAGGAGATGAATAGTTTAAGGGAGATGTGGTGAAATTGTGAAAAAGAGAGAAAGTTGGCAAAAGAATGAGGGATGAGCAGTATTTGGATAAATAAAAAAATAATGAAGCTCGAAAAAGAAAGAAAAATCTCTGAAAAAGAAAGAGAGAAAAATCGAGCAAAAGAAAGAAAGAAAGAAAAAATCTGAAATTTTGAGCAATTGAGAGTTTTGAGGCTAAAGAAAAAGAAAAGAAAAAAGACAAAAGGCCTAAAAATAAGAAAGGAGAAAAAGGGTGGAGTTGAGGTGAAAAGAAATATCATGAGCAAATGAGTTTTATGATAAAATTGGGTTGGTGAATTGCAAGTCTGTGTGCTTAAATTCTATTTGCTCAAGTCAAGTCACTTAATCCAAATTTTCCCTACCCTTACTGAAGAGCCTACATTACAACTAAATGAAAGCCCTTTTTGATTCTTAAGTTGTGTACACTAAAGTGGTAGAGATGTTAGACGATTTGCAAGCCTATAGTAGTTCTACATTCATTGAATTAAGTTTGAGCGTAACACTTCCTATATACTTTGAGAGATGAGTGATACACTACTACCTGCGAGTCGCGATGTCAAAGCCACAGCTGAATTACATGATCGTGAGAGTATTAATTATGCCGAACTTGTGATTGATGACTTATTAATAATGAATTGCATGGTTTACTAGAATATGGAGTCAAATGAGATTAAATGTTTATAGTGTTCTTGTGTATTTTTTGTACGCTTGATATTAGTTTTCTTAGTTTGCTCGAGGATGAGCAATGCTTTAGATTTTGGGGTATGTTCAGAAACGGCCTTATTTTAAGTTTGATTTACAACTATGGCCATCCTTATTAAAAGGATTCAAATATGCACTGAAGTTCCCATTATACCCTTTATAACAGAATAAGGAAATATGATTAATTCGTACCAGATTTCACAGAATACGAATACTTTTCAGTTTCTATTTCCTGTTTCATTCGTGGCATTGTTACACCTACTTAGATCCAGTCTCCATACGGAGGTTTTAAAAGATCATGTCAGGTTTCCAGCCGATAAACTTAACAGGTTATAGAAATTTTTTTTTTTTTTAAAAAAATGTTCGATTCTATGTTATCAGTTCCAAACCAAGGTTTACAGGTGAAAATGGAAATAGTCCATTACGACCATATCAGGCCCAACATGCTTCCGTAAAATTAATAAATCCCTTAAAATTCATACCTCTTTTGACCAAACAAAGACCGGGTTAAGTGGTTCGCAACGCCACCGGTCGGAAAATTACGCCCCTTTGGATCGTTTGACAAACAGCTCCTCACTGTTCAACCTCACCCTCAGGGAAGATGATCTGCAAGTTATCCGACTCCTTCAGAAACCGCTCAGCACAGCCTTGGTTCGTTTCCTACTCCAAGGCGTAAAAGTAATTCTTCGAAGGGATGAATCAATAGTACATTATGAACACATGTTGAACAAACAACCTTTATTTTATTAAGAACTTAAAGAAAAATTTATTACATCAGTAATCTCCTTTTGGGAGGAGAAAACCTGTTTAGCCTCTCATAAAGGCTATTACACTCTTGTACATAAAATTAAAAAACTAAACTCTAAAACTGAAAACACTATGAATTTCTTAAACACTCAATATTACAGAAGAATTTTTATTGTAGAAGACTTAGGAGAATTTTCGATGTCCTCAGCCTCCTTCAAACTCTGGTTTAAATAGATGTAAGTCCGGATTTCAATTTCGGACTTCAACTCTTGTTGGAATGTAAGACGTCACTGCTTACATCAAATTCTTGAATTATTGCTTGCTTCCACTTGCAGCAATTAGTTGGCCTTTCCCTTTCTTCACATGGACTGGCCCCATCTTGTCTGGTATCCGAAGTTCTTTATGCAAACTTCCAAATCCTGCTGACTCGTCCTTTGTCTTGTAATACGTTGGACGGCATCTTTTATGGACCCACTTTTCGTCTTTTTTCTAAGTGGGTTGTTACCTGTCTGGAGTCACATGTCTCCACTAGCTTTGTTGGGGAATCTACCTTTTTGGTGGTCCCCGAAACTTTGGATACTTCTGTGACTTTTCTTCTCCGTCGCCGGGTCTTCTCCGATCGACTTTTGGCCGGAATCCTTTGCCAAATTCCGGTTCCTTCTGGTTTTGACATTCGGGACAGACCCGAAGTTCCCAATGGCCGATATGAGCCATGTTACAATATTTCCGGCGAGTTTCTTTACTCCCCGGCAACTTATTTTCCCATAGAAGATTTCTTTTCTTTTCGAATAGATCTTCTGCGAACCTTGTAGTTTTTCCTGTCATGGTATTTAACAGGAATGACCCATTCACCGAATTCTGGTAGAACATGAACGGAAACTTGACTTTGTCCATCTCCATGAGACAGACCCACAATCCCCATGCCCTTCTTGTGGTGATCTGATCTTAAGTGAAGGTCATGGCCAATTGTACTTCTTCTGAACTTGCCTCCTTGATATTTCCGAAGGCTCTTTCATCTGGTCTTCGAAGCCTAATGTAATGGAAGGCTTCATGTCCACCTTTTCCGACGGGCTCGGTTCCTGCACTTATGAAATACAGCTCCAATGTATCCCCTCGTCTTAGGTTGTCATTGTTGGACCAACACTCGTAAACGGCTTCCTGGATCCACTTCGGTAATTTTGTGATCTCCGGGAATCCTGGTGAAGTAGTATAGACTGAGGCCAAAGCCCCAAACTCGTACCACCTCTTGACTTCTTGAGGGCTGGAATTTGGTAGCATCCAAACCCTTGGATATTTTCCAGAAACATCAATCTTTGTTTTTTCTGGAGATATCCCATGCCTGGTAATTAGTTTCTCCCAATTTGCCTGGTATTCCTGCCAAGAAGAAGAAACTTTAATCTCGTTAATATCAACCTTAGAAGTGCCCATCATAGGCCTAAGATTGATCTCTTCGTCCTTTACCCCGACGTCTTTGGGTTGATGTGATAACTCGGGATTTGACTCCGGAGTATCAGTTTTTCCTTGGGCCAACATTTCTGCCAGCTTAGGACTTGTGCTAGAGGTACTTGAATCCTCTGCTGCAGGTTGAGGAGCCCTGCGCTCTAAACGCTCCGTTTGCTTATTAGCGGCCCGGAGGAGTGGCCCTTGAAATGCCGTTCTCAACTGAGAGTGAGACCGGACACATGCTCGTATACGATCGGTTACTTTGTCCCGATCATTCCTTTGTAATTTCCCGCCAAATCGATTGATGACCAGGGTATCAAATTCTCGGAGTAGCATTTCCAAATGGTCTCCAAGATGTCTTGATCTTTGTGAGGATGGAATCACCTTCAATTCCTCCATCTCTTGTTAGAAAATCTGCAAGAATATTTTCATGAGATTTTATAATGACAATATCATAATCATAATATTGACATTGACTTGCCATCTAAGTATCCTAGCCTTTTCTCGGTTTTGATTCAATTTTGTTTTTCGAAAAGCTTTGACACTTGAATTATCAATTTTTAAAATAAACTTTTAGCCAAAGAGAAATAAAGGCCATTTTTTGAAAGCCTTTCTCGATCGCAAAAGAATTCTTTCTCGTTGATATGCCACCGAGTCGATTCACTTTGGTGTGAATAAACCACCGCAGATTTTGCATGGCACTTCTCCATTTGGTGTAGCTTTTGTAAGTACCGCTTCCCACCAATAATCACGGCATCAGTATAAAGAACAGTTCATCTTCATCCTGGAATTGCAAGTTTCGAAGATTTTTGCAAACCTCCTTAAGTTGCTTGATTCCTTCTTGATGTTCATTCTCCCATTTGAATCTCGCATCTTTTTTAAGCAATGGGCTAAACACCTTCCGTAATGTGCTAGATTGTTTATGAACATTCCAAAGAAAATTGACAACTCAAGAAAACTCAAAGTCGCTTGTCTTTCAATGTATCTGAAATCCTCGTATCTTTTCTACAATATGACTTTGTAGGATTATTCCAGATTTGTCGATCTCAATTCCTAGGAATTCAATCTGTCTTGTTGCAATCACTGCCTTCTTCTCCGAAAGCACTAATCCTTCCTTGTGACAAACATCTGAAAATATTTCCAAATGTTTGAGATGCTCCTTCATGTTCTTTGATGCGATTAGAATGTCATCGATATACACGAACATGAAACTGAAATAATCTTTGAAGTGATTATCCATCTTCCTTTGATATATCTGGGGTGCATTAGCCAATCTTATAGGCATCACATTCCAAATATAGTGTCATTGTGGTGTAGAGAAAGCTGTGAACTTCTTGCTTTCTTCATCCATCTTAATCTGGTAAAATCTAGACTTGCAATCGAACTTTGAGAATATCTAAGCACCTTTGATACAATTAACCAGATGTTCTCTGCTTGGGATATAGTATCCGTCGAACTCCAAAATGTTATTAATTCCCTTGTAATTAATAACAAGTCTTAACTTTCCTCTTTTGATTTCTCCATGGTTTCGACTAAGAACCCGGATCATGGGTATGGAGAAACTCCTGGTGAAATTAACTTAAGGTCAAGATGTTCCTTAAGTATTTTCTCGCATATCCTCACGATCTTCCCCCGGTTCATAAGGATTGGTTTGAATCTTACGAACTCGTACTCCTTTCTGGCTTAACCTTCAAGGATGCTTTAAGCTCGTTCTTGTCCCACCATGCCAAAGGATCTTCATTATAATTTCTTTGGATCTTCTTCTTGATATCCTCGAGTGTTATTTGTTCCTCAATGGTCACATCACTCTGTGGATTCTCCATAAGACTTATCCATAATTCTGCAATGACTTCGGAGTAACTCGTTCTTCACCTTGTACTCGAATGAATACAAGTTGTTATCCCATATTTTTGATCCTTTTGAATCGAACCAAATTGTCATAGGATAATAATGCTTCACCAAATTTTCTTCGATCCGCCATTTTTGGATTGCGAAGTTTGGCTTCATCACCACGCTTTGCTGCGAAAAATAATAGGCATTTTTCTCGTAAATGCTTCCCATGATCTGGACAATAATCTTATGATCACATAAGGTTGTGAAAATAAGTCTTCTCGTCTCATTTTCTTGTGTGAATCGCTTGAATGTTTGTAGGAAATTGTTTCCTAGCAAAATATCTCGCACTGTATCATGGAAATAGATTGGTGGCGTCTTTACTTTGTACCATGGGGTACGCCCGTGCCTCCGATCATGATTTCGACTTGTTTAATTCCTCGATTAAGGATAAGAATCCTTTTAGAGAAGTCTCTTCCTGCAATAGCTGGCAAATCTTCTCCAATGTCTTTGGGAAAGACATCCGGCTTTGCAAGACATATTCCTAGACTGAATCAATATAGGCGGTGAAATACTCGGCCTTGTATTCAAATATAACATTCCAATAGAAATGTATATGGAGAATGGACTAGTGGTCATCTCGATTCTATATATTTTATTAGCCACTGAACTCCATTCCGTCTTGTAATCTTTCCCAAGGTTTATGATCCTCGAGAAATTCAATTCCCGGTGTTAATTGTTCTCGGATTTTCCCGCAACTCCCGTGATAGTAAGCTCAATTTCTCCTATCTTCAGGCTTCCTTGATACCTTCCAACGATTGGTTGTTGGAGATAATATAGAACATCACAAGGAAAAATGTTATCCTTTTGAGTGATGTCAAATATTACTTCAACTTCTCGCCATCCTTCTGGACATTTCAGCTCTCCTGTTGTTTTGAAAACATCCGGGATGCGCCGAATCGCATTTCTGGTCTCTTTTCTTCCCAACGATCGCTACTACTCGTCATTCTGGTCTGTTGGAAAGACATCCTTCTTGGCTCAACTCTGAGACTTCGACTTTTGTTGAAGACTGGTTGATCTTGTATTTTCATATCAATCTCCTTTATAGTTGGAGATTCAATAATTTCTGGTAAAACCACCCTGGCAAAGTCCTCAAAGATTCTTGGGACTTCAATAAATTCCTTTCTCAAGAATACTTCGGAATGATGGGTATTCGAGAGAGCATAGGAAATCTTGTATGTGATCGAGTAGGGTCGATTCCCTTCTTTCATCAAATCATCTCTTTTGAAATCTTGATGAAGGGTTAGGACTCTACTGAAGTCTCGATCTCCCATTGTATGCAATTCAGGATAGACGTTAAATGCCAATTTCCCAAAGATACAAATTTCACTCAGAATCGCTCCAAGGCATGAATCCTTGAGATTTGAGATTCGCTTATCAAAGATAGCCGATTAGTGGCGAATCTATCCCTTCTTTGAATGTTGCTTTAATAATGACTCTTATGGCTCGATATGAATCCATGAGAGTGTATTTGCAACTTCTCTTTTAACTCGCTTTTGATCTCCTGGATTTCTCTAATAGGGACCAACCGCATCTCGATCAGTTACCGGTAAACTCCATCGAATGGCCAATTCTCCGGTTGTTACCCCCGTGGATAATTTGGTGTTTTCATTCGAAACCCAATTTTATCCAATGCTTTTTCCATCGCTCCGATCGTAAATCCATCATAGACTTGAAGCTTTGGATCTTCCTTCATGATTCTCATAAGAGTCTTATGAGAAACTATCGTGAGAGAGAAATCGACATATCCTCTCTCGACTGTCTTTGAAGAATTTCTTCTTCACTCCGATTCTCGAGCCGAGTCACTTCCATCGTCCGAATAGATTTCTTCTTCATAGATGCTTTCATCCGAGGAATATCCTCAAATTGATACACTGTATAAGATCTTGATAATAGACAACTTCTTCGATTTCGTGTAGCCTCGAACTCGTCCGACTCCTCGTTTTGTTTTTGGACAATCGAGATATGTCCTCTTCTTTCTCGCATGTCCAGCAATTACTGATCTTTGAAACTTTCATTAGCTCTAGTGTGAGCACGCCTGAAAGTTCTCCTCCTGGATTTCTCGCTAGTACTTGCTTGATTAGAACCCGATGATGAGGATCTACTACCTCGCTTGGTCTTTGGTCTCGCCCGATTTATAACTTCGGGCTTTTTGTTTTGACCAAAACCTTCTAGGTCTCCATGAAGACCTACTTCTTTTCTTCTTACTTCCTCGGCGGTATGGATGGCTTCTCTCCTTCTTCTTCTTGTGCCGCCTTGGTTGACCTCCCACAACCGTTGGGATATCATTATCCACGCAACATAGAGGAACCGCTTTGTTAATTCCTCTTAATCTCTTGTAATTCTGTGTAGAGTCGCTGATAGCACCATTCGATAACTTGGCCTTTAGGAAAGACATTTTTCCTCGCCACGCTTTCTACTTGACTCCACCCTTGTATTCCCCGATAAGCATTTCCCTCCAGGGACTCGGAATTTTGGCAAAGAATAGCCGTGCGGCTTCTTTTTCCTCAATCTTGATTTCCACCGTATTCGGTGAACAACTTGATATATTCACAATATGACAAATATCCAAGAACTCAAGGTCAGAGAGGGCTTGTTTATATCTCTTTCTTTTTCATCCTCTAATCCTCGAAATAACCCGTGCCGATGAATTGGATTTTGAATAATTTCGCCATACCATCGACAATTCCTTTAAGTGATTCCCGATGTGACCGAACTTTTCGTGCGGCATCGGTCATATCCTGCAATCTTCACCGATCCTTCAAGACTCATTTCAAGAAGTAAAATGAATGAATCCTTTGTAAGATCGAGGGTTCTCGCTGAAATTCTCATAGTCAAGCCCATTCATCAATGAGAACTTCTCTGTTTTTAAAATCGGGATGTCCAGTTTAACATCAACCCATAAGGATGTATTGGGTCGAGGTGCGATCTTCCATAAGGCGTCGATAAACATTCGGCCTTCCAAAGAGGTTGTCTAGTCCCCGCAAGAGGTTTCATCCTCCTCGTCCCCCGAAAGTGGATCACTCCCGGTCGTGAAATCTCCAAAGATGTGGCATCCTCTCGTCCCGAGCTCCATGATGCGAACCCGTATTTCTTCGACATTAGGATTAATCGGTGGCGGTGGTGGAATTGGTCTACCTTGTGGGTCATAGGTAACCAAAGCGATTCTCACCGCGTTCATCTTTAAATCTACAATACCTAATCCCGCCAAGGATTCTCCGCCAGTCATGTAGATCTTTAAGATTCATCTTTTCAATATCCATCTTTTTTAATTTTTGATGGATTTTCCTTTGATTAAAGCAATGAGCTTTTCCTCATCTCATCATCTTTCGTATAACTTCGGTTGGTTTCCCCTTTTGGTGTAAATAGGTACCGTCCCAAAATCAATACGTTTCCTTCCTCCCGATGAACTTGGCCTGCCCTCCGGGTTCTTGACTCGTTTTCAATATCATGAAGGAGTTCAAGAGTTTCCTTCGATATTTCACCATCGTCTCCATCCGTTCGGATTTGATGAACTTGTCTTGGTAGATGAATATGGCGGTTGCCATAATTCCGCACTTGTCTTACGATTTCTCTAAGATCTTCGGAGATCTTAGATTTATCTGGAAGTATCTCGTTCCACTCCTGGTCCACCATCGAATCATTGTTAATGGGAATTTTCATGAACCGTTTCTTGAAGGTTCATCAAGTGAACATATAAGTGCCGTTAAGCATCCAGAATCGCTTATAATATTCCACTCGCATTTTGCATTGCCTTTAAGGTTTCCCCGTCGGCTCCTGCCGCTCTTTTTCTTCATGTTGGTATTCCCAATATGAAACCTAGTCAAGGTGTTCTTGTGCATACATCGTCAAAATTTGACGATATCTCCTGTAAGGGGTACATCTCGGACATCGGTCCGGATCCATAATCTCGGAGTAATTTCTCCTCACCAATTGTTAATTACATAAATATAATAAATTTAACTAAAAGTTCTTAATAAACCTAGGCTCGATACCATTTTTATGCGCCCTAAAACCTTTAAAAACCATTAGTTTACCTTTAATTCAATATAAGGGGTATTTTGGGGTTTTATCAAATAAGAAGGCCATTTTTGAAACTTTTGAATAAGTAAGGCCATTTGTGTATATATGGTTTAAAATTAGGCTATTTCCAATCATTTCCCTTAGATTTTGGGGATTTTGATACGTATAAAATATACATCATTTAAGGGCTTATTTGATATATGATTGATGCATTTGCATGTATATTAAGTGTATTTTACTTGGTTTCCTTAGAAGGACATGATACTGTGTATTCTTGTAACTTTTTTACAGGAAACGGAGCTTAAATGAAAAGATATCAGTTGGAAGGCTCGGACAAGATTGACGAGTGCAAAGAGAAGATCAAAAAGACAAAGAAAATGGATGAAAACTAACCACATGTTCTGCCCATGCAGGACCACACGGTCGTGTGGTGTGGCCGTGTGAAACCACACGACCGTGCAATCTGTCTGCGGCTGATTTTGGGTCCTAATCCCGTCAGAACTCTACGAGTGATCTCTCAAAGCACTTATAAAAAGTGACCAAGGGTTGTACGAAACTTCGTTCATACAACATACAACACACCAAAATACACAAGATTACACATATCAAAGGTCTTCTGAGAGAGGAGGGCTAGGTTATGAAGAACACCACAAGGCCTTTCACATCTATGGATGCACAAGAGCTTTAAAGGCTTGGAAAGAGGATCCATCCTAACAAGAATGTGTTTTCTTTCTTAGTTTAGATCTCTTGTCTATACTTAAACTATGTCACAATGTTGTTTTCAAGTTTGTCTATGAATTTGTTATCAATATTTGGCAAATCTTTTGGATCCTAGGGCATAATCAAAACTGTGGATTCATGTTAAATCCTGATTGATTGTTTTCTTAATTGATTCATGTTTTCTATTTTATGAATCCAAGTGCTTATTCTTAATTTCTTATTATCTGGTCAATAATTTGCATGTCATATTTGTTAGTGTGAAATTTGGGAGAGGAGTTCTAACAAAGACAGAAATCGAATTCAGACATAAACGGGTGTAACGAGTTGGGAGAGTTACAACTGTTTGTGGGGAGTCATTCAATTCATTGATATTTTGGGAGTACATAATAGTTTTAATGTATCGCGAGATCTATAATTGTTATTAATCTACTGTTGATGTGCCGCCCGGGAGGAAGAATAAACTAACTTAGGAATTGAACCCATAGAATTGCATGAATTGGTTTTGTGAAACATTAATTGGATTTAATGTTGAAGAAGCATGTTGAGATTATGTGCGTAGGGTTGCTTTTGTATTTGTTGAAAATATTTGTGAGGCTCGAAATTTATTTTTTTTTATTTTTAATTTTTGATTTTATAAAACTCGTGATATTCGTTCACTTCAATAAAATTAGAATACGATGTTGTTATAGCCTAAGTGTTTCATAGTCAATCCTTGAGGATGCGACATTGTTTGCCATTATCCTATAAACTACACTGTACACTTGCAGTATAGAGATCCAAATATTTTTTGGCGAACAAGTTTTTGGCGCCGTTGCGGGGATTGAAAGATTCTAATTAGATATAGCAAAAGGTAGTACAATCTTAATTGAAGCTTTTTGTACATATTTCTATTTTTTTATTTTTTGATTTTTGTAATTTTTTTATTTTCCATTTTTTTGTAAGTAATCTTCGTATTTTTTCGATTTTTTTATTTTGTAAAATTATTTTATTTCTTCGGTTTTAATATTATTTTTGTTAAGTGCAGATAGTGCATGATCACACGTTACGGATCTACCCAAACAATACCCATTGATTTAGAAATTGAGAAGACATCAAAACAAGTAAGGAAAAGATCCAAAGCAATGGCGGATGGAACTAATTAGAATGCCGGAAATGACAGAAACAATGAGGAACACCCACCTGGGGTGGATGTACAAGATCGGATCATGGAAAGGCCTGCGAGAAGGGCAGTTAGGGACTACTTCTAGCAGGAAGTTAGTTGGACTTATAGGGGTGTGGCCCGTCTGCCGATCAACGCAAACAACTTTGAACTAAAACCTGAATTGATCCAGTTGGTTTCACAGAATCAGTTTGGAGGAAGAGCCGTTGAGGATCTAAACGCACATCTGGCACAATCTTGGAGATCTGCGATACTGTTAAGATGAATGGTGTTTATGAGGATACCATTCAATGCTGTCTTTTTGCATTCTCTCTGTGCGATAAGGCTAAGGGATGGTTATATTCTCTAACATAACCCGCAACAGATTGGGCTGAACTAAGTCAACGGTTTTTAGCCAAATACTTTCCCCCTAGTAAAAAGCTGCAATTGAAATCTGAAATCGCCAGTTTAGGCAGTTAGATTCGGAGCCATTATATGAGGCATGGGATAGATTTAGAGAATTACTAAGAAAATGCCTTCAATATGGATATCATGACTACCAACAGGTTCAATATTCTTATAATGGTTTAAGTGGCAACACAAGAACTATTATAGATGGTACATCTGGAGGTGCACTGCTAGGGAAATATCCAGATGAGGCACTAGAACTATTAGAGAAGATGACAAATAATAGTTACCAATGGCCATCCAAGAGATCCGATGATAGATGTGTCACGAATATTCGAGATGAGGATAAGTTAGCCATACTCACAACACAAATATCCATGCTAAGTCTGAAACTAGATGCGATGCAGCAAGTAACTTCAAGAGAATAATCAGTTGTTGTGGAAGAGGCAAATTTTGTGGGACAACAAAGCTACAACAACAACTACAGAAATACTCAGTCACAATCATACTATAATCCGGGGCTGCAACACTTGCAACCACTTTCGGGTTTTGATAGGAGTAATCAAGGTAGAACAGAGACAAAGGAACATAAACCATCTCTGGATGAGATGTAGCTTCATTCATCGGGGAACTTGAGCTCGACTAAACCAGGATGACGCCAAGATAGATAGAAGAGAGGATCATGTAACTCAATTAAATACTAACATGAATGAAAGATTGAAATCTTTGGAAAAACAGGTGGGGCAGATTGCTACATCAATAGACGGCCAACACCAGAAAGACAAACTCTCAAAAGATGCAAGGATAGATTGGGGAGAATAGTGCCAATCCATTCATCTGAGAAGTGGAATAGGTTATGAAGGTCCAAAGATGCCAATTGAATAAGAGGTAGAAGAGGAAACAATTTAGGAGCAGGACACAACAGTGGAAGCTGCGCCAACAATAGTGGAAAAGCAAAAGGTAAATTATGCTCCAACAATTACGAGAACTGAGGTACCTATCCCTTTTCCGCAAATGTTTCAGAAAAAGAAATTAGATGACAAATTTATTAAATTTCTGGAAATTTTTAAGAAAATTGAAATCAATATTCCTTTTGCGGATGCTTTAGAACAAATGCCAAATTATGCTAAATTTCTTAAAGATATTATGACAAAGAAAAGAAAGATTTTGGAATATGAAACGGTAAAATTGACAGAGGAATGCAGTGTGATTATTCAAAAGAAGTTACCCCAATTAGCGGATCGTTCGATAACATATCCAAAAGAGGTGATTGAAGACATTTTAGTGAAGGTAGACAAATTCATCTTTCCAGCAGACTTTATTGTGTTGGAAATGGAAGAAGATCGCGAGGTCCCATTCATTATGGGAAGATTATTTTTAGCCACAGGTAGAGCATTAATAAATGTGCAAAAAGGTGAATTAATATTGCAAGTAAATGATGAACACATATTATTTTCGATTTATAAAGCTATGCAATTCCATGAAAACGTTGAACATTGCAACATGATTGATGTACTAACCTCATGCATGGAGGTTGAGTTTGAACATGTTATGATGAAAGACGCGTTGGAATGGTGTTTGGGCCACTCACAAGAGTTTAAAGGTATGTGTTTTGATATTACTAACAATGAAATTATCAATTTTGTGCTTGCCTTAGAATCAGCGGAGGAGAAAATACCAAAAAAATGTGCGCTGGGCAAACAAGACGATCGTGTGACCTCACACGACCATGCCATGAGATCAGCTTCCAAAGATAAAAATCCACACGACCATGTGGTATCACATGACCTGACTGTGCGGCATGCTTTTTCAGCTGAAAACTCAAAGGACGATCTCCCGGCTTCCCCAGAACGTAAACCTCTTCCGGATCATCTTAAATATGCATTGTTGGGTGAAACCGAAACCTATCTGGTAATAGTTTCTTCTTCCCTTACTGCAAATCAATTGGAAATTAAAGGAACATTAAACTGCTATTGGATGGTCCATTTCCGATTTAAAATGTATAAGTCCTTCGATTTGCATGCATAAGATAAGAATGGAAGATGACTGTAAACCTTCTGTGCAACACCTACATAGACTTAACCTAATTATGCGAGATGTTGTTAAGAAAGAAGTTCTCAAATGGTTAGACAATGGAATTAGATTTGCTATATCTGACAGTAACTGGGTAAGTCCGGTACAAGTCATACCGAAGAAAGGAGGGATGGTGATAGTAAAAAGTGAAACTGATGAAATCTTAGCTACTAGAGTTGTTACAGGTTGACGTATTTGTATTGATTATTGAAAGTTAAATGCAACAACTCATAAAGATCACTTTCCCCTCCCCTTAATGGATCAAATGTTAGATCACCTTGCAGATTACAAATATTATTGCTTCCTAGATGGGTGCTCGGGATATAATCAGATTGTGATTGCTCCTGAGGACCAAGAAAAAATAGCATTTACATGTCTTTATGGTGTTGTTGCATTTCGTAGATTATTGTTTGGGCTATGTAATGCAACTGCAACATTTCAAAGATGTATGATGGAGATATTTCATGGAATGATTGAAAATATAATGGAAGTCTTCATGGATGACTTCTCAGTTTTTGGTAGTTCGTTTGATCATTGCTTGCATAATCTAACCCTTGTTTTGCAGAGGTGCGAGAAAATGAACTTAGTATTAAATTGGAAAAAATGCCATTTTATGGTAAAAGATGGTATTGTACTCGGTCATCGTGTTTCTTCTGCAGGTTTAGAAATTGACCGAGCAAAGATGGTAGCAATTGAAAAGTTTCCACCTCCAAAGAATGATAAAGCAGTAAGAAGTCTTCTGGGCCATACGGGTTTTTATAGACGCTTTATTTGGGATTTTTCAAAAATAACTAACCCCTTTCCCACTTACTGGAAAAATATGTACATTTTGCTTTCACCCCTGATTGTTTGTAGGCTTTTGAAACACTGAAAAAGGCTCTAGTGAGTAGTGAGTGCACTAATTTTGATCACACCCGATTGGAGTCAGCCATTCGGGATAATGTGCAATGCAAGCGACTATGCAATAGGAGCCACATTAGGACAAAAGCTCGAAAAGCTGTTTCGTGTTATTTACTATGCAAGTCGAACATTGGATCCAACACAACAAAATTACACCATAACTGAAAAAGAATTACTTGCAGTGGTATTTGCGTTTGATAAGTTTCTGGCATACTTGATTGGGACAAAAACAATAGTCCATACAAACCATGCTGCGGTCAAATACCTATTCGCAAAGAAGGATGCCAAGCCAAGGCTCATTTGGTGGATACTTTTGTTACAAGAGTTTGACATCAAAATTCAGGATCGGAAAGGATGTGAGTACGTGGTAGTTGATCATCTCTCACGACTTGAGCAAATAGCTAATGAGAACACAAAAGGCACAACCATAAAAGAAACATTCCCAGACGAGTTAATTCTGATGGCTAGAACAACCATCCCCTGGTACGCTGATATTATAAATTATTCAGTAAGTAGGGTTTTGCCACTAGATATCACTTATCATGCCAAGAAGAAATTTCTTCATGATGTGAGATAATTTTTGTGGGATGAACCTCTATTATTTAAAAGATGTGAAGATTTCAGTTATTAGGAGATGTGTACCTCAAGAAGAATGGGCAAGCATTCTGGAACAATGCCATTCATCACCATGTGTGGGCCACTTTGGCCCAACACGCACTATGTCTAAGGTGTTATAGTTTGGTTTCTCTTTGCCTTCTATTTTCAAAGATTGCTATAAGTTTGTTTTGCAGTGCGATAGATGTCAACGTATGGGAAACATTTCAAGGTGACACGATATGCCATTGACTACAATAATGGAAGTGGAATTATTCGACGTTTGGGGTATAGATTTCATGGGACCATTTTCAATATCAAATGGGTATATATACATTCTTCTTGCAGTGGATTATGTATCCAAATGGGTAGAAGCAATCCCTTCCCTACTAAAACAAATGATGCCAGAATAGTGTTGAAATTTTTGCAAAAGAATATTTTCACTAGGTTTGGCACTCCACGAGCCCTTATTAGTGATGGAGGATCTCACTTCTGCAATAAATTATTTAATAATATGATGGAAAATTCAAATTGAGATATCGAGTGGTCGCCGCCTACCACCCACAGTCAAATGGGCTAGCCGAGGTATCCACTAGAGAAATTAAGCAGATCTTAGAAAAGACGGTTAGCACAAATCGGAAAGATTGGACTTTAAAGCTTGATGATGCTTTATGAGCTTATTGTACGGCGTACAAAACACCTCTGGATATGTCCCCATATCGATGGTTTTCGGGAAGTCATGCCATTTTCCAGTGGAATTAGAACATAAAGTATTTTGGGCAGTGAAAAAACTTAACTTGGACATGACGGCAGTAGGAGAACAGAGTAAATTGCAAATAAGCGAATTAGAAGAATTTTGCCAAGATACATATGAGAATGCCCAAATCTACAAAGATCGCACAAAAAGACGGCATGATAAGAGAATTTCAAGATGAGAATTCTTACCCGGACAAGTAGTACTTCTATATATCTCGAGATTGAGATTGTTCCCGGGTAAACATATATCAAAGTGGTCGGGTCCGTTCGTTATCAGAAAGGTACTATCACTAGGAGCAATTGAATTACTAGCAAAGGATTGTCGAGCTTTCATAGTAAATGGGCAAAGGATTAAACATTATTATGGGCAAGAAATGCCGCAAGAAATTTCGACCATCTATTTGATTTAGTCAAAAGACAATTGGGAGTCTGGCTGAAGACGTAAAACTTAGCGCTTGATTGGGAGGCAACCTGAGAATATATATATATATATATATATATAAATATATATATATATATATACGTTACACGGCCTTGTGGTGCCACACGGATCGTGCGACTCAAAAATAGAAACCACCACACGACCGTGTGTGATTGCAGCAACAGACGATATTCGATTCAATAAGTACTTTCTACGCATTCCTCTTTCTTTTGATAATTTCCTCATATATTCGAGACAAAGCATATTTTAAGTTTGAGGGTTTTTCAAGAATGCGTAAATTAGTACTGTTGCATTTAGGATTGCATGTATCGCATAAAATTTGCCTTAATTTTTTTTTAATTTTTGATTTTTCAATTTTTCAATTTTTATGTTTGCATGTTCATTGCTTTAGCATGATTAATTGCTTTTGTGTGTGGTTTTGATCAAGAATTCGAAAGAGTACAAAGCTTCCGTATGAAGTTTACTATGCGCATTTGATTTCATGAGATGACATATTTTTGTGAATAATGCAATGAATAGTTGAGGAGATGTTTGTTACTTGTTTGGATTGATTAAGAAAATTAGGTATTTGAGCATGTTGCGAAAAAATAAGCATGTGAGCTCATGATTCCCTAGTTAGCCACTTTGAGCCGTAACATTTTATGGTTAGCCACATTGTGATATTTAAATTGAAAAATAATTTTATCCCTTAAATTACTTGAGCTTATTGAAGATGAATAGTTTAGGGGAGATGTGGTGAAATTGTGAAAAAGAGAGAAAGTTGGCAAAAGAATGAGGGATGAGCAGTATTTGGGTAAATGAAAAACAAATCGAGCAAAAGAAAGAAAGAAATAAAAAATCTAAAATTTTGAGCAATTGAGAGTTTGAGGCTAAAGAAAAAGAAAAGAAAAAAGGCAAAAGACCTAAGAATGAGAAAGGAGAAAAAGGGTGGAGTGGAGATGAAAACAAATATCTTGAGAAATTGAGTTTTATGATAAAATTGGGTTGGTGAATTGCAAGTCTGTGTTCTTAAATTCTATTTGCTCAAGTCAAGTCACTTAATCCAAATATTTCCTATCCTTACCAAAGAGCCTACATTACAACCAAATCAAAGCCCTTTTTGATTCTTAAGTTGTGTACTCTAAAGTGGTAGAGATGTTAGACGATTTGCAAGCCTATAGTTATTCAACATTCATTGAATTGAGTTTGAGTGTAAACACTTCCCATACACTTTGAGAGATGAGTGATACACTACTATATATTGCTTTGGGATTAAATGTATAAAAATTATGCTTTATGATCATTTTATGTAATAATCATTTGAAAGTATTTTAAAATTCATGTTTATCTTGATATATTTATTTGTGTGATATTTACGTATGTTGGAGAATTGTCGAGAATAAACATAATATTTATTCGTCCTTCTTAATCCTTTCAAAATAGTAGCAACATATCCTATCGGTCATTGTTTTTTATTTAATTTTATTGAATCGAAGTTGATAATTTGTAATAATATAAATTAATATAATATAATTTAAAGCAATCATGAATACAATAACAAAAATAAAACCATGAACTAATACAAACCAAATTTCATTGGGCCTTGTATCACTAAATCATCCAAATTGTATAACATAAAACAAATATCTAACAAAAACAATTGTTTCTTCATTCGACTCATAATGAATTATGTGTTAAATAATCTTCCAGACCCTTTCATTCTATCATTATTTTGGAATGGATTTTGTGTCGTCTTCAAGGGGACTCCACTTCCATTGAAGTTATCTCAATCTAGACTTAAGATTCATAATCTTCGTAAAGAAAATAATTTTTGTTTTTACTCTAAATGAGGTTTGATGGTTTCTAGGTTATGAACACTTGAAATTTATTTTGATCGATTTAATTTTTGTTTGATTGAATATATTTTTATAATAAAATATAATTTTTATGAAATTCTAATTTTCGTTCTGAATATTTTCTAGGTCATTGATACACAAGAGACTCGGTGTACAAATTTTCCAAAATATAAGTTACAAAAACCCATCTTATTATTTTATTATTATTGTGAGACTATGTTTATTTTTAACACATGTTATATTTTTATGCTATGTGAACCAGACTATTTTTTATCATAAATTTGTGTGCTTTGGATAAACGATTCATATCTTTTACGACCCATTTTCCGCTATCTGTCAGGACAAAGAGACTCGCCATTGTACGTAGTCCATCATCTAAAATCACCTAACATGATTCTAGAATGATCTAGAATAGTATAGAAGAGTCTATAATGTTCTAGAAGAGTCCATAATGATGTGGAAGAGCCTGAAATGTTCTAGAATGTGTAGAATAATATAAAACGTTCTAGAATAGTCTAGAATATTATAGAGTAGTATGAAACTATATAGAAGACTGTAGACTAGAGTAGAGAATTGTAGAATACTTGTAGAATATGTAGGAATTATGTCAAGAGTTTTAGAGAGCTTCTCCCAACCGTTGAATCAAATGAATCACCACCGTCCATTAAGGAGGAGGGGTAATATAAATAGGTGGATGGACTCATTTGTAAACAATCAAGAAATTGTAAGCAAGTTGAGTTGAGAGAGTGTTCCTTTCCAAACTTTCTCGTGTTCCTATTACTTAGCCATCTTCTTACACTTCACACACAAATACTTGGGAGAGGCTGACGTAATCGCAAGAGGCGATTGAAGGAGCTAAGGCCGCACAATCATTGTTAAGGGAACAAGTCCTTGACAACGTGCTGGCATCAAGACGACTAATTGAATCTCGAGATAAAGTCAAACGTTTCTTTGCCAAATCAAATCCAACATCAAGCCTACTATTAGCCTCTACCATACTTCGCATATCCACTAAACTTCTTATAAAGTTGGGACTTTCAATTGGAGATAGTATTAAAATATGATTAGTTATATACCGATCAATACCCCTACAAAAATAACATTTCAACTTCAAATTAAAAAACAAAAAATCAACAAAAAAGGAAAAAAGGAAAAAAATATACTTCGGGTATTTAAACATCTATCAAGCATTTTTGGGCGTTTTGGACCACTAAAACCAGGGCTAAAATCAGGGAATAGTTTTTCAATCAATCGTCTAATGAATTGGAAATCGTCGATTTTCGTCTCTTCTGAAGCCTCACAGTAGGCTACTCCCATCACCATCACCCTTGTGAGGCCCCAACTTTTATCAACATAAATACAATGTTAGGTAGTGATGAAATTGTGGTTAAGCGTCAAAATACCTATTATAAATATAATGTGACACTCATTTAATTATTCCTTCCAACGTCAACTACTCATTTTTTTATTTTCGAGCATACCGATTATATTTCCTCCTCAAGTATATTAATACTTGATCGATTAGTTATGACTTTAGTAATATTGGAATCCTTAAAAATTTAGGAGGCTTATTCATTAAGTGTCATTTATATCCGATAGAATTAAGAACTCGACTTTAGAATAAGTAATTTTGGGACTTATTATCACTTTGGGATTTATAATATTTTACCTTATTCTATAATATATTCCAAAATAACTTCCAATTTATTTTGAAATATACACATTATTGTTATTATATATCCTTATTTTTTATCCTTCTATATATTATATATATTTATATGTTTGTTTTTCTCAACTTCAATAAAAGAAAAGCAAAATAATTGTTTTTTCATCCTCAAGACATACTTTTCGGCCATAGGGGGATAGTAGGGAATCAACCCCAATTTTTTTACCCTACAATATTTATTTAACACCAAAAATTTTATTTTATAATAAATAATCACCAAAACAGAATAATTAATCTCCTACCCCCCTTGTAACTTTTGGCCATGGCATGCATTTAGGGGGAATCAATATTTTTTCAATTACATCCCAATAAGCTTTGATAAATATTTAGACAAAAAAAATTATATCATTTTCATCTTTGCACTTATTCAAAGTCTCCCAACACTCTCTCATTTTAATACTTAGACAAAACAAAACTCACAAACTCTCCTCCATTCTTCGTGAGGATGAAAATATAAGAACCATGGTGAGAGTGCTGGCATCAAGACGACAAATTCAGTCTCCAGATAAAGTGAAACATTTCTTTGCCAAATCAAATCCTAACATAAAGCCAACTATTAGCCTCTACCATACTTCGCATATCCACTAAATTTTTTTGGGGCTTTCAAATGGAGATAGTATTGAAATATGATTAGCCATATATCGATCAATACCCCTACAAAAATAATATTTCCACTTCAAATTAAAAAACAAAAAATCAACAAAAAAGGAAAAAGGAAAATAATATACTTCGGGTATTTAAACATCTCGTTGAAAACACTGTCAAGCATTTTTGGGCGTTTTGGACCACTAAAATCAGGGAATAGTTTTTCAATCAATCGTCTAATGAATTGGAAATCGTCGATTTTCGTCTCTTCTGAAGCCTCACAGTAGGCTACTCCCATCACCATCACCCTTCCTTCTTTAATGACTAGGTTTTCTAACTTGAGATCCTGATAAGTTCTTTTCTTGGATTTATGTTCCATACATGGCAATGCCATGTATTGCCATGTTGGGGCTCATTAATATATGACGTCAAATATTGATCGAACCACATATAAATCACAATCTTTCATGCTGCGTCTACCATTAGACATGGTAGTATATTATTCACGTGTGACAAAGAGAGAGCTATGGAAGTGGCCAATGTCGAGACCTTCTATTTTATACATGAAAACTATAGTGCAGTATCAACTAATCTTCCAGAACATGTTGTACTCAAAAATTGATAGCGAATCGATGGATTACCCTCTTCATCCATTTCCATGTCATCCATGTTTTGTCACAGGGTGTTGCAAAGATATCTAATGCACCAGTCACATCCAATTCTCACAGAAATAATACCACTTGTGAGGCCACGACTTTTATCAACATAAATACAATGTTGGGTAGTGATGAAATTGTGGTTAAACGTCAAAATACCTATTATAAATATAATGTGACACTCATTTAATTATTCCTTCCAACATCAACTACTCATTTTTTTTTTATTTTCGAGCATACCGATTATATTTCCTCCACAAGTATATTAATACTTGATCGATTAGTTATGACTTTAGTAATATTGGACTCCTTAAAACTTTAGGAGGCTTATTCATTAAGTGTCATTTATATCCAATAGAATTAAGAACTCGACTTTAGAATAAGTAATTTTGGGACTTATTATCACTTTGGGATTTATATTATTTCACCTTATTCTATAATACATTCCCAAATACTTCCAATTTATTTTGAAATATACACATTATTGTTATTAAATATCCTTATTTTTTATCCTTGTATATATTTATATATACTTATATATTTGTTTTTCTCAACTTCAATAAAAGAAAAGAAAAATAATTGCTTTTTCATCCTCAAGACATACTTTTCGGCCATATGGGGATAGTAGGGAATCAACCCCAATTTTTTTACCCTACAATATTTATTTAACCCCAATAATTTTATTTTACAATAAATAATCACCAAAACAAAAAAAATTAATCTCCTACCCCCCTTGTAACTTTTGGCCATAGCATACATTTAGGAGGAATCGACATTTTTTCTATTAAATCCCAACAAGCTTTGATAAATATTTAGACAAAAAAAAATTATATCATTTTCATCTTAGTACTTATTCAAATTCTCCCAACACTTCCTTATTTTCATACTTAGACAAAACAAAACACACAAACTCTGCTCCATTCTACTTGAGGATGAAATATAAGAACCAAGGTGAGAAAATATTTACTTCTTCCATCTTCAATTTTATCTTCCTAAAAACTTCAAACATATACCTCCATTTTCTAACTTAGTGAATCCTTCTTGTTAAGGGTACAAGTCCGTGACAACGTGCTGGCATCAAGACGGCTGATTCAGTCTCCAGATAAAGTCAACGTTTGAACTTTTAATTGGAGATAATATTGAAATATAATTAACCATATACCGATCAATACCCCTACAAAAATAATATTTCAACATCAAATTAAAAAACAAAAAATCAACAAAAAAGGAAAAAGGATAAAAAAAATATACCTCGGGTATTTAAACATCTCGTTGAAAAGACTGTCAAACTTTTTTGGGCGTTTTGGACCACTAAAATCAGGGAATAGTTTTTCATGCAATCGTCTAAGGAATTGGAAATCGTCGATTTTAGTCTCTTGTGAAGCCTCACAGTAGGCTACTCCAATCCCCATCACCATTCCTTCTTTAATGACTAGGTTTTCTAATTTGAGATCCATCACTGATCAGTTCTTTTCTTGGATACTCACAACGAAAGATATTAACCCAATGTCGAGCCTTCTATTTTATGAAGGAAAACTATATTCCTAGTATGAGCTAATCTTTCAGAACATGTACTCAAAAATTGGTAGCGAATCGCTGGATTACTCTCTTCATACATTTCTATGTCATCCATGTTTTGTCACACGGTGTTGCAAAGGATATCTAATGCACCAATCACATCCAATTCTCACAGAAATAATACCAGTCGTGAGGCCCCGACTTTTATCAACATAAATACAATGTTGGGTAGTGATGAAATTGTGGTTAAACGTAACAATACCTATTATAAATAAAATGTGACACTCATTTAATTATTCCTTCCAACGTCAACTCCTCATTCCTTATTTTTGAGCATACTGATTATATTTCCTCCTCAAGTATTAATACTTGATCGATTAGTTATGACTTTAGTAATATTGGACCCCTTAAAAATTTATGAGGCTTATTTCATTAAGTGCCATTTATATCCGATAGAATTAATAACTCGGTTTTAGAATAAGTAATTTTGGGACTTATTATCATTTTGGGATTTATAATATTTCACTTTATTCTATAATACATTCCCAAATAACTTCCAATTTATTTTGAAATATATACATTATTGTTATTATACATCCTTATTTTTTATCCTTCTATATATTTATATATACTTATATATTTGTTTTTCTCAACTTCAATAAAATAAAAGAAAAATAATTTTTTTTTCATCCTCAAGATATATTTTCGGCCATAGGGGGATAGGAGGGAATCAACCCCAATTTTTTTATCCTACAATATTTATATAACCCCAATAATTTTATTTTACAAGAAATAATCACCAAAACAGAAAAATTAATCCCCTACCCCTTGTAAATTTAGGCCATAGCATGTTTTTAGGGGGGAATCAAACATTTTTTTCTATTACATCCCAACAAGCTTGATAAATAATTAGACAAAAAAAATTATATCATTTTCATCTTAGCACATATTCAAACTCTCTCAACACTCCCTTATTTTCATACTTAGACAAAACAAAACACACAAACTCTGCTCCATTCTTCTTGAGGATGAAAATATAAGAACCAAGGTGAGAAATTTTTTATTCTTCCATCTTCAATTTTATCTTTCTAAAAACTTCAAACATATACCTCCTTTTTCTAACTTGGTGAATCCTTCTTGTTGATATACATGTAGAGGTTGATTTTTGAAGAATTAAAATAGACCTAGACTTGACTCCAAGCTTGAAGAAGAAATTCAAGACAACACACATTTAAGGTGAGAAATTATGGCTTTAGCAATTTTCCTCTTGACAACTTGAGGAATTAATTTTTGACTCAAGGATATGAATTTTTGGAGTTTAGGGACTGACCTATACAAGTTCAAGTTGAAGTTAGAAGCTTGAAGAGAAAATTTCATTTTTATAGACTTGAGACTTTAATTTTAACACCAAAATATAGTGACCATTTGATCCTATTAAATTTCTTTAAACTTGAGACTTTAATTTTAACACCAAAATATAGTTTGGATGCCATATAGGGGCTGACCTTCAAGAGTTTGAGTCACGAAGTTGATACCAATAAGAAGAGTCCATTTTAGATCACAACCCAAAAAGCTACCACGAGGTGGGTGAAAAATCTTTCGAAAATAGGCAAATAATTTTGATAAAATGCATGTAGTACATATAAATGTTTTATTTACTATATTTATATTGCGTGTATATTTTTTATATGTATCAAGTTTAAGAAATTTTACAAAAATGAACATGATTTATATTTCTTGCACAATAGGGACATACGTGCATATATATTTTAATTTCTTGCTCATCTCTTGATTAATGTTAATAAATGTGTTATATGCTCAAAATCATGTTTTATACTTGATATATATTCTGAAAATATGATCTTGTGCTCGAATTTGGACTGTATTAATTGTAATATTTAATATTTTAAGTTAATAATAATAGTGTGAAGGTTTTGAGATAATAAAACTCATCCTTGGAATTTTAGGGACTCAAATGTGGAAACTTGAAAGTTTAAGGGCCAAAAATCGAATTTTCAAAATTGTCCAGGGACTCGTCTGAAAATTTCGAAATTTTGACTTCCTCAAACTGAAAAACTTATATTTTGAGAAATTTTAAAAGGTTAAAATGATTTGGGTTGAGAAAACCAAGTTTTGAAACTTTAAGTACTAAAGTGCAAAAATTCCAATTTCTAAGGGCCAAAATGAAATTTCCAGAAACGAAACATCCCAGACACCTGTAAATTTACATAATCATAATTATATAATATTTTGAATCCATGGTGCAAGTTTCATAACAAACGAACACCAAATAAGCCCTAAAGGACAAAAATCAGATTTTGGACTAGAAATGGAATTTGTGAAAGTTAAGGGACTTAACGGCACCTTTTCCAAAATTGCTTTTGACCCAATATCCTACTGTCCTATGCGATATTTTAAAATTAGAATCACATCAAAATTCCTACCGATTAAGTTCGGGTCCAAAAATAACAATATTGATAAAAGAAGGGACTAAACTGAAATTTTCTTAAAACTCGACTCAAACTCTTTGGAAAACTGAATCACTGAATAATTTGAAGAATTTAAAAACTGACCTTATATTTTTCTGAGGTCGAAACCATGACTTATTCAATTTCAGACTCGATAAGCACTATTCTTTCCAAAACGAGACTGTCTATAAAACTTTCTTTTTATCAAGGACCCCAAAATAAATTATTTTTTTTACAGTCCTGGAATTGATGTGTAGGTCCCAAGGGGTGTGAGTGTAAGGTTTAGAATGGGGGTTGAATAAACCTTACAAACTTTTCGATTTAGTCCTTTTAAAATAGTTCAGAGTTAATTCTTCACAGCTAAGTCCTTGATGGACAAAGTTAAGTTAGTTAGCCAAGAGTTAGCCACTCAACGGACTCGAGCGAAATGATAGAATAACTCACCGCTTAGTCTAAAGCTTAACTCGACTGTGATATATTTTCGCGGAAGACTTAACACCCTTGAATTTGGTTTAAGTATGTTTTAGTACTTGGTTTTAGCACTTTGTTAATTATCAGTTGGATAGCAAATTTATCAATGAGATATAAAATAATATGCGAATTGAAGTGCTGAAATGTAAATGACACAATAAATTTTATAGAGGTTCGAAGATGGGGTAATTCTTCTAATCCCCTCTTCTCCAACTCCTGGAGGAATCCACTAAGTATTGATCATAGTACAAAGTGCTTATCAGTCCAGATGCAAGTCTTGATCACACAACTGAATTGATCCTTTGGGACTCGATGCAGAGATGCCTTGGTCACACAAGTGGCTTCTCGTCCGACTCGGCTTCTTCACGCAGGCGTTTGCCTTGCTACTACAGACTCACTTGCTCAAGCTTCTTGGATTTGATCACGAAGCCCTCCAATAACTTGAGACTGGTTCGACCTTGAACCTTTCTACAATCCTCCTTGGAATATAGACCCCTTTTGATTCTTCAAAAGTTTCATCTTCAACAGTTTGAAGTTGTCTTTCCTTCACAGCTTGATGTTGGATTGATTTCCTTCGATGTTTAGGCTTGAGGATTTGCTTGAATAACTTGAGAATATTTTTGTAGGTTACAACTCGAATAATAGCTTGAATGTTCGTGGTTCAGGTCGTCAAAGTAACCTTTTCTCAAATTGATTCCTCAGCCTTTTATAGTGTTCTTTTGAAAAACTGCCCGTTGAAGAGATAGGCTAATTTTCAAAAGACACTTGTGGTCATTGGCTTGTCTTGTTGCAGTCCTTGAAATTGACATTTTCTCGTATTGAATGAACCTTCACTTTTGAGTTACGACACAGTGCGATCTTCCCCATTGTTTATTCCTTTTGCACGCTTAGGGTAGCACTTTAAGAAAGCGATATGGAAGTATTACTTGTTTAAGTAACTTTCTTGACTTACGTAATGCATCCTTTTCGATTGTCTTGACTTGACGAGTTCCTTAACTTCCCCTGATGACTTGAGTCGGCTCCCAATCATGGATGACTCATCCGTCACTTCAACTTGAGACTTGGCTATCTTGGCTTGACTTGGTGACACTTCACACAAATGCATCTCACCGATACTTCTCGATCGAGTTCTGTCTTCTCTTCCTTGCCATACTCAAATTGCCTCGCGGAGTCTTCATTCTAGTCTCCGTTGACTTCTTGCATATTTAGGCATAGGCGACTTAACTCGGCTCGAATGTTCTATCTATTACAATGCAAATTACAAAGAAAGTGGGGTGCCAACTTTCTAGTCTAAGTTTTACATGGCATTCATCAAAATCTAAAAATAAATTTCCCAACATGATGTAATTATATTTTAATTATATATATATCAATAATTTTCTTGAAAATCTCAGGACCATACGCACTACGCGTGACGACTTCCTCGCCTTATGACAAATTTAAACTTAACTTATTGATATCTTGTACGGCTTTTATATGTATTGCCATGCTTTTACTCGACTACCTTGTTGACATGATATGAACTTTGTGAATATAATTATGCTTGAGTCAACTTGATGCGCCGAGCTCACAGTCGGAGTGGACTAGTCGTGTTTTAGAACCAAGCATCACGGCTGCGATTCCTTACCGACCCCATTATCCTAATCCCACAACTGCGGACGGAGTGTCCAAGGAAAGTGGGTCGCAGTATGGGTATAATCATGATTATGACACTCTAGGCCTTGCAAGCCATACTTGTTGGAGTTGTCCTGCCCGGGTAGTAATAAGGTAGATAAGGCTATGTGCCAAACGTGCTTGGGGAGTCATAAGGTAAAACAGAGGAATCGTTGTCTAATCCACACGGTTCCAATGTTATGTGCTTGGGTTGGCATCACACTATGTGTGCAACCATTACTTTATTGGGTTGGTGTCACACTCTGTGTACTTGCTTGGGTTGGTGTTACACTCCGTACGCAACCATTACTTGCTTGAGTTGGTGTTACACTACGTATACAACCTCTACTTGAATTACTTGTAATGCATTCCTAGTGCCTGAATAATCATGAATTATATTCATCAAATTATATAAAACTATATTATTTTGAATATAACGTTGCTTGTGAATCGCGTGTGACGCATGCATCATGAATCATCCATTCTTCATATAACTGTTTTCATGCATCTATATAAGCCACACATACACACGATCACCCACCCACTGAGAATTTTTGTCTCACTCCTACCTTTTTCAACAACCATTTGTTGATCCACCATATCATGAAGACGTCAATGAAGAAGACCAAGCGACGAAGTACTTCTTAGACTCATTCTGTCGATCTAGCCTTAAAATTTGTTTATGGACAATTTATTTCGTTTGATGTAATAGAGGGGCGTAGGACCCCTTCGCATGGATAATTGGTTTGTATTAACATTTCCGCTGTGACAATTAATTTTATTTTCGAGAAGTTATGATTAGGGATGGCAATGGGACGGGTTTAAACCTGGCTCCGTAACTAGCCCTGGGATCTGCTTGTCCGTATTAAACACACCATGTTAGGGGCGAGTCTAAACCCGGTCAAGTGGGTCCCGGTGCGTGTTACGGGTCCGTGAAAACCCGTTGGGTCCGGGATGGGTAACGGGTTTAGTCGGACCCGTCCCGAACCCGCCCCGTATATATGTATTTGTTTATTTTAATTGAAAATATAATTATATATTACAGTATTAATCACCGATTCAGAACTCAACTGGGGTCTTTTGATAAATTCTTAATTTTCACAGCAAGTTCTCAATATCATCTTTATCTCCAGCTCTCTAACAATAATATTCACTATCATCTCCCTATATAGCAAAACACAGTTCTACCTTTGTTGAAACACAAATAATATGTCACATAAAAAATGCAATGCAAACCAGTGTGCAATACGTAGAAATCAAAAGAAAATAAAGTAATTTACTCCAATCATTAAGTATTTAAGTCATATCTTGGTACAACACTTGCTTTAAATTCTCAGGACCAAGTCAAGTTTCAGAACAATATTATTTTGATGACATCCAACCTACACTACATGGTGGAAGTACTAGTTGCAGCTTCAAAAATTATCACAAGACCGCCAGTTGAAATCTGAAATTTATTTTTGGCGGGTCCGGCGGGTCCAACCCGCCGGGTCCCGGGTCCAATACGGGGCGGGCGGGACGGGTCCCGGATCCAGTTTTTTCTTGGCGGGGCAGGTCTCGGGTTTGACCAAACCCGTCCCAGACCCTCCTCGTTGACATCCCTAGTTATGATGAACAATGTCTATTTGAGAATTAATATTGCTCAAATAGGTGGTGGATTATATTCATAGAATAGAGAACTGACGTAAGTTATCCGTTGTGTCGCGACTTCATTTTTGGAGCGTGACACGAATAGCCTAATAAAACCTCTGAATTTGGAAAGCAAAACTTAAAGAAAATAATATGCATTAGAGTGTATTAGATGACACATAGTAATCCATTAAACCCCAAACCTTAAAAAAATTATCATTGGTTCTCACCACATAATGCAATAGTCATAGTAAAATATACATGTAAAGGAAAGAACATTCAATCATTAAACAAGAATCGATGTGCATCCCCATGACTGGGAACAAATCAAATTTCACAATAAACATGCATAAATCAACCAAACATAAATTAGAAGCCACAGAAGAAACTCGGTTATAGAAAAATCAAATAAAAAATACCAGTTTCAGAAATAACCCCAATGCAAACTCGTTAGACGATTTATATACTCAGTAAAATGTGAAACTCCGACATAACTCACTTTAGATATAACCAAAACCCAAAACAATTCTCTTAACAATTCACGGATACCAATTAAAATTATTTCATCAAAAAAATCCCTAAACAATCCTCTTAACAATCGAGGATTTATTAGTTGTCAAAAAACCAAATTGAAATTATTTCACCAATCACCCAAAAAAATATTTTATTTTTTATTGATTCGTCCTCCACCTTTACTTTCTTAAGCTTGCAATATTTTGTTGTTGATTCTTCAAACAATATCCTTTTTCATAGAAGAGCTCTCAACAAATGAATTCATATTGAGAGGCTTGTTTGGTGTAGCCACTTCATCTTCAGAACAAGAAGACTGTTGGAATACAAACAAATGATGTTAATAATTTCATTTTGTCGATGGGCACAACAAGTTTTCACCAAAACTATCGCAAATCTCCTCCCCTCTCCACAAGGAAGCACTCTAGCATCCCAACATCACCCTCATCTTCACCACTCATCACTTGGTAAGTTTGTTACTTCCAAAACCCTACCCCATGGTTCTACCCAATTCTCTATTTTGTGTTAATGCATTGTGGTGGTGTTGAGCTCTTTGTTGTTGAATTGTGAATTGTGGTTTGATTGATCATGTTAGAACTAGGTTTGATTGTTGAATTTTGGTTCTATACTTAGCCAAAATTTTATAAACTTCTTCCCTACCTTGAGAAATTCGAACCACATTGTGCTAAGGTGAAGAAAATTTGCTTCTTCTTCAATCACTTCTTATATTTTTCAAGCTTATCTCTTTCATCTACTAATTGAGTTTGTTTTTTTTTTTTCATTTTGAGGTACACTTAGGAGTTTTAAGATGGAGTCATTAAGGAGATTTTGAGACAACCATCACCAGAAATCAAGATATCAAGGTAAAATTGGAGTTTAGCACCTTCTTCTTCTTCCTTATTAATTTCGAATTTTAACACCAAAATCATATTTTCGAGGTGATTAGGGGCTGACTTTGGATCTTGGTTTAGAGGTGTTAAAATTCTTAAGAAGATCACCAATCTTGACTCCAAACTCACAACTACATAAGGTAAGTGTAGCCCTATTGGCCCTATTCGAATTTTTTTCCCCTCCTTATCTCAAATCTTCATTTTCTAACTGAAAATTCTTGTAATGTTTGGCTTAGGGGCTGCCTATTACATGGAAGTTGGAATTCTCAAGAGTTAGTGAGTAATACCTCTTCTAGACCAAACAACCAAACAACATAAGGTGGGTGGAAAACTTTCTCTAAAAACTCAAGTGATTTTTGAAAAATGGCGTGTAGTATTTGAAAATTTTATGATATATATATATATAAATTATATATTGCATGTTTATTTCAAGATGATATATCTAACAAATTTCACAAATTATGCTTAAAGTGCCAATTTTTGCAAAAATATGTGCATGCATGTGTAAATTCATGATTTATTTGATGAATTCTTGTATGATATGTAATTGCATGCTTATGTACTTCAATTTTTTTGTTTTAATTGTCTTCTATTCTGTAAATTTCGTTCATAATTGGAAAATTTACATTTTTGGACCTTAAATGCAAAATTGGCAAAATTGGAGGACTAAATTGCAAAGAAACAAAAACTATGGGACCCCTCTATAAAATTCGAATTTGGGACTGTACTAATGTTCAAATATGAAATTTAGATATATTAATAAAGTTTTAAAGATTTTGAGATAACAAAAATCCACCCTTGTAAGCCCAAGGACTTAATTGTAGAATTCTTGAAAGTTTAAGGGCAAAAATAGAATTTTCGAAACTGTACCAGCACCACCTTTAAAATTTCAAAATATTGAATTTTTAAAGACTAAAAAACTCATATTTTGAATAAATCTCAAAAATCAAAGTGTTTTGATTAAAGAAACCAATTTTTGAAAAATTTGAGGACTAAAGTGTAAAATACTAAACTCAAGGACCAAAATGAAATTTCCAGAACTTATACAGACCATGTACCTGTAAAAGTATATTAAACTTAATTTTATAATATTTTGAACCCATGGTTCAAATTTCATAACAAATAGACCCCAGATAAGCCTTAAGGACAAAAACTCAAAACTTGGACTAGAAAGGAAATTTTAAACGTTAAGGGACCTAAACTAACACTTTTTCAAAAATATTTTTTTGCCAACAAACTACTGATATATGTGATATTTTAAAATTATAATCACATCAAAAGCCTGTCCGGTTTATGAGATCCAAATATTTTACATTTGGGGCCTCAAATGACAATTTTGACAAAAATAGGGCCAAAATTAGAATTTGCCAAAACCTCGACCCAAAACTTTTGAAAACCTGATTCTATGGACAATTTTTAGAATTCAGAAACTGACCTTATAATTTTCCGAGGTCGAGACAAATATTTATTCAATTTCAAACCTGATAAAGACTAGTTTTCCTAAAATTGGGCTACTTGTAAAATTTTCTTTTTCCAAGGACCTCAAACTAATTATTATCCATGTTATTGCCATAATATTTACTTACTTGTATAATTATTTAAGAAAATTTTGATTTCTTAAGATTAACCGTACCTTAACGGACTCCTTAACCAACTTTTATGCGTTTCGCGGGGTGACTTCCTACCCTATAACTTTTGAACTTACAACGAGACAATCTCCCACATAATATCGGAGATTAGTTATCCTCCCGATAATTAGCTTCATTCAATAATTACTGCGCCAATACCAATAACGTCGTATGCAAAATTTTCGTAATATTGTACTTGTATCGTTTTCTGAAAATTTTATATTACTCGACTGCCTTGTTGACATATTATATCTGTGTATATCTACTTGCTTGAATCAACTTGGTGTGTCGAGCTCACAGTCGGAGTGGACCAGTCGGGGATAGAACCGGGAAACACAACTGCTATTCCATTCTCCGGCCCCCATCGTCCTAATCCCACCCTTGACGGATGGAGTGGACCAGTCGGGGATGGAACCGGGCAACACAACTACGTTTACTGTTTTGGGACTTATAACCGACTGACTGACTGATTTTAAAATGGGATAACTATAGGCTATTTTCAAAATTGAAATATCTATTGTTTGTGCTAAAAACTGAAAATTTTATATGGTAATTGGTTGACTATTGCACTGGTGTGTCATTTTGGAACTCAATCTGATAATATTGTTATTTTACTAAAATAATAAAAGAATATGATTGTGCATGAAAACTGATTTTTCATACAAGTAATTTGCTTAGGTCAAATGAAATCATTCCTGCTTTCTATAAATAATTAATGCATTTCTCTTCCCTACTCACTGAATTCGTTTAGCTCACCCCACTAGTTTCTAAAAAAATTCAGTGATTGAGTATATTAACAAGCTTACTAGATGAGAGCATTCAGATCAAGAATGAGGCTTGAGTCACAGGTTGTTGTATATGGATATATGAGGTGTATTTTTGTATTAGTTCTGTGAAAAATAAATTTTTTTATATTTTTAAAATATTGAAAAATAAAACTGTATGATTTTTCGGTTACTTTTACTACTTTCTGGACTTACGTTGAGTATATAAATTCAGTTTCATCTTGTATTTTTGGGTATTTGGGTAATCACAAAAACTCCTGTCAGACCGTCTAACGGGTCTGACCTGTTAGACGGGTCTGACCCGCGGATCCGGTGGTATTTTCGTAATATTAGCAGTGGTGTTTTAGTAGTTTTCAGGGAGTATCGGTATTAGCAGTCCTTCTGAAATGTATTAGTCGTCCTTCTAAAAAGTATTAGCAGTTCTTCTGAAATGTATTAGTAGTTCCCTGAAGAGTTTTTCTTAGTATTTCTACTAAATATACTCCTGAAATGTGTTAGGAATTCCTCAAAAAAATATTAGTAGTTCCTCGAAAAAGTATTAGTAGTTCCTTGAAATAAATTAAATTTTTCTCTCGAAATGTATTAACAGTCCTTCTGAAAAGTATTAGTCGTCCTTCTATAATGTATTAGCAGTTCTTCTGAAATGTATTAGTAGTTCCCCGGAATATAATTAAATTTTTCTCTTGAAATGTATTACGAAATCCTTACAAATGTATTAGTCGTCCTTCTAAAAGTATTACCGATCCTCATCGAAATGTATTAGTAGTTCCTCACAAGAGTTTTTTTTATTATTTCTCCTAAATATACTCCCGAAATGTATTAGCAATCCTCAAAAAAGTATTAGTAGTTCCTCGAAAAAGTATTAGTAGTTCCTTGAAATAAATTAAAATTTTCTCTCGAAATGTATTAACAGTCCTTCTGAAAAGTATTAGTCGTCCTTCTATAATGTATTAGCAGTTCTTCTGAAATGTATTAGTAGTTCCCCTGAATATAATTAAATTTTTCTCCTGAAATGTATTAACAGTTCTTTTGAAAAGTATTAGTCGTCCTTCTAAAAAGTATTAGCAGTTCTTCTAAAATGTATTAGTAGTTCCATGAAGCGTTTTAGTATTTCTCATGAATATACTCCCAAAAAGTATTAGTAGTACTCCCAAAAAGTATTAGTAATCTCTTTAAAAAGTATTAGTAGTCAGTTGAAATGCTTTAAAATTGATTCAGTCAATTCAACAAACACTTAGGTGATATAGAAAAATGCATTTTTTAAAGAATAATGGTTGAATCAATTTATCATTCTTTCATCATCACTGCAGGACATATGCAAAAGCTAAAGTTATAAATGATTCCAAATCATAAATCATAAATTATCATGCTCCACTCATACTTGTGCTATCACAATTATGTTTCTCTTTCGTTTCCTGGTTGCTATAAACTTTTTCTCTTCTTTTTTCATCTCTCTAGATGAGAGATTTTGTGAGCGGACTTCCATCTTGTTGAGGATGGTGGCGCCATCATTCGTGTCATGACTTCTCCAGATGAGGTGAAAATCATCTTGTACATGCCCTTGGGACCGAAATTTGGTTCGTCACGACATTCACTCAGATTGGGCTGCTGCTATGTTCGCCGTGCGGATGTCATCTTTCCGCTTGTTGTCAACGAACGTCTCTGTCGACTTCCCCTTGGACTTGAATACAATATCAAATTTTGCTAAGAGACTATACATAATCTTTATGGTATTTTTGTCATAGATAATGAAGAACCGGTTGCAAGCAGAGGATGAGAGAGAGAGAGAGAGAGGGCGAGACTCATCTGTGGACTGTGGGTTTTTTCATTAATTGTATGGGTATGGGAGTGGGTCGATGGGTCGGGTTAAAATTAGATCCGTCTAACGGATTATATCCGTTAGACCGTCTGACAGGAGACCTCCTCTTGGGTAATAGCTTTACTCCAATATCAGAGTTGTACTCCATCGAGTATATTGTATTTTATTTGGTTTATTGAAATTTGGATGTGACAAAAAATCAAAACGTTTAAACCTTTTTTGAAGTCAATCTCCTGAACATCACCATTCACAATCATATTAGTAACATGAAAAGTATTTGAAACCTTTAACCACATCTAAAATTAGAAAAATGCAATAATAAAGCAGAAATAATTTCTATTTCCAAAAAACAAGATTAATATGTAAAATATTACCTCGAAAAAAAATTGACCCGGTACATCTGAAGAATCATAATTAATGGTTCAAACGTATGCTCTTCCAAATTGGGCAAAAAAATAATATCAACATAATTTTCCCATAACGTGCAGGAGATAAGATTGTTTTGTAAAAAATAATAATTATAAGTCCAATACTCTAAATTGTCGAAAATGTTATGTCGATAAAATGTGTCATGGAATACGCACTCCATACTATTCACATTTGTTTGATCTTTGAATGCCGACTTTTCATACAATCGGGTAAGACGAAATTTCCTTGCCCATTTCTGCTTCCTCATGTTGATACATATGAGTTCGCTAAAATGCTGGGAAAATTTGTTGTAAATGAATGTGTTGAGGTCCTTCTTTTATAGGTGAATTAAAGAGGTTATTTAAGGAAAATTTTGTTAGAGGAGGGTTATCTCAATTTTAGAGAAAAAAAAAAGTTATTTAGAAATTGGAAGTTGCAAGAAAGATTATTTTTCTTTGTAGGAGAGATGGTTATTTATGCCAAGAAATATAAGAGATTTGTTTGGTGGAGGAATAATTTATTGTATTGATTCTTCTTAAATTTTTGGCTTGTTACAAAATGATGAATGTACCCCTATTTATACTAAGACAACTTACTAACCAATGGCTAGGATTTATTTGATCTAATGGCTATAATTCATCCACTATCTACCTCACTAGAACATTCTACAAGCTTTTCTACAAATAATATCTAAGATAATTTCATAATACTTTTCTAGATAAATTCTAGAACTTGGGTCATTTGGGCTTGGGCTCTTATATTTTTCTTTTATCTCAAAACTAGTCTTTGAAGCACAATATTACTTGGGCTAAATCAAGTTTATTTCCAACACCCTCCTTAAATATGATTTGTCATTTCGAGGAAACTTCTACGTCGTATCAAGTCTTCATGCTCGAGTGGTTTGGTGAAGATGTCCGCAATTTGATCTTGAGACTTCGCATACTCCACTTGCACATCTTTTCTTGAAAGGCATTCTCGTATGTACTGGTAGCGAGTGTCGATGTGCTTGCTTCAATCATGAAATACAGGGTTCTTTACCAATGCCATAGTTGACTTGTTGTCGATACAAATCTTAGTTGGATCTTCTTGTGTCATTCCTAGTTCCTTCAACGAATTTCTCAGCCAAACTGCATGGCAAACACAAAGCCAGTATGGTTGAGTACTTTCGAGAGCAATTGTCTGGTTTCGCCTTCACCGCAAATGGATGGGTGCCTTCACCAATTGAAAATCTACAGATGTTTCAAGATGTTTTGGTGTTGGAGATGATACAAGTATTAGCATCAGCTAATACTTTTATGGAGAAATACTAATACATTTTATAACAAAAACTAATATTTTGCAGGAGCACTACTAAAATACTCTCTAGGAAATTACTAAAACTTTTTTCGAGAAACTACTAATACTTTTCCAAGGGACAACTAATACATTTCGGGAGAAAAAATTAATTATATTCAGGAAACTACTAAAATACTCTCCAAGGAATTACTAATACTTTTTCGATGAATTACTAATACTTTTTCGAGGAACTACTAATACTTTTTTGAGGGACTGCTAATACATTTCGGGAGTATATTCATGAGAAATACTAAAAAACTCTTTTGGGAACTACTAATACATTTCTGAATAACTGCTAATACTTTTCAGAAGGGCTGTTAATACATTTCGGGAGAAAAAATTAATTATATTCAGGGAAACTACTAAAATACTCTTCAGGGAACTACTAACACTTTTTCGAGGAACTACTAATACTTTTTAAAGGACTCCTAATACATTTCGCGAGTATATTTATGAGCAATACTAAAATACTCTTAAGGGAACTACTAATACATTTCATAAGAACTGCTAATACTTTTTAGATAGATGACTAATACATTTCAGAAGGATTGTTAATACCGGTGGTCCATGAAAACTACTAAAACACCACTGCTAATATTACGGAAATGCCACCGGGTCCGCGGGTCAGATCCGTCTAACAGGTCAGACCCATTAGACGGACTGACAGGAGTTTTTGTGTAATTTATATATCTTATATATAAATAATGTATTTTTAAAAATGTCGGCAGAAAAAAATTCCAACACAGAATTAATCTTGGATTGTTTAACAAACTCTTATTTTAGGAAAATATATATTATGGTTCTGCAGCCCAATTCTTGTATTATTAATCTTTGTATGATTCGTGTAAAAAATATTGTAGAAAAATATATATTATAATTCAGCCAACATATTATAATCTAAAATCCCGTATTTTTGTAAAAATCGCGCAATTTTCCAGTGGACTATTTTTGTTTTTAATTGTATTTCGCTAATAATGATTGCATTCAATCACGTAAAATATTTCTATAAATAATATTATTGTAGTCAATGTAATTATTGTACCATACTAATTTTGTGCTTACCGTCATAATAATAATTGTATTACCATAATAAATTCTTTTTGAATAACATATCTAATTTAATTAGTCATTTCAGTCAATGTAATTTTTGCAAACAATCTTAATTTAAATTTACCAAATTTAGTGGAATCTAAATATATTGAAGAGGTGTTGCAATATAATAAAAATCACCAAAAAATATATTAATGAAAACATGTTTACTATTTTGAGGAGTTGCATTTAGGCTAGAAAATTTTGGGGGAAACTTGCAATTTTGGTCCCATAACTTTGGGGGGTGTCAAAACAAGTCCCACTCGATTTTACTTTTTCAAAAACACCCTGTAGTTTCCAAATTGTATCAAAACTAGTCCCATTCGATTTTACTTTTTCAAAAACACCCTGTAATTTATAAATTGTATCAATTTGAGGACAAATCCCACCCGCCGATTGGAATTTTCGCCGGAATTCGTCACGTGATAAGCACGTGACCCGAAATTTTGGGGATTTCTCATCCTCTTTGACACGGTGGAAATAAAATGTCAGCATGGAAAGAGATTTGAGGGGGAAACTGCGTCACACGAGATTTGGAGGAAAAAACTCACAACACCCACCTGTAATTGGGCATGTTTTTTGGGGGGAAAATGGTGGTGACGAGTTTTTTTCTCCAAATCTCTTTACATGCTAGCATTTTATTTCCACCGTGTCAAAGAGGGTGAGAAATCCCCAAAATTTCAGGTCACGTGCTTATCACGTGACGAATTCCGGCGAAAATTCCAATCGGCGGTGGGATTTGTCCTCAAATTGAAACAATTTGTAAATTACAGGGTGTTTTTGAAAAACTAAAATCGAGTGGGACTAGTTTTGATACAATTTATAAATTACAGGGTGTTTTTGAAAAAATAAAATCGAGTAGGACTAGTTTCGACACCTCCCCAAAGTTATGGGACCAAAATTGCAATTTTCCCAAATTTTGGACTATTATTTATAAGTGGAATGCTTATTATATAAATATATAAATACACATGAAATTGACGGGAAAATTTTCTTATTACGATTTATAAATGACTCTTATATATATATATATATAGGGGGATCAAGTGAGACCATGTCTCTAGGTGAGACACAATGGACTAATCTCAACCACCCCCCACTATTAATCAATGAGTATGATTTAATGGATAAAAAATATATTAAAATATTAATTTAATCAATATAAGGGTAGTAGGGTAAAATAACATAACAAGTTAGTTACGAAAATGTAATCAAATCTCTTTCTCTCTCATACATCTCCCAATTTCCCCAATCTCACGTCTCTCTCTCTCTCTCTCTCTCTCTCTCTCTCTCTCTCTCTCACTCACTCACTCTCATTCCTCCATTAACGCAAATAAAGAAAACTGTGAAAAACTCGAAAATTACAGAGAAAAAACAAAAAAAAAATCGGTGCAATATTACAGAGAAATAACGAACAGTGAGTTCGAAAACTAAATATGCTACAAAACTCAACTAAATATGCATTATCTGAAAACTATCTATGCAGCATAAAAAAACTAATATGTAGTACATTATATCCAACTATACAAAACGTCATAAACTATGCAACAAAATCAACTAACTATGTATTATCTAGAAACTATCTATGCATTGTGGAATAACTAAATATGCAGTACATTATGTAACATCCCATTTTTATAATTTCCAAAAGCAACATCCCATTTTCGTAAGTAAATATACATTATATTGAACTTATTTATGCAGTGTAGTATAATTACATATGCAGTACGTTATATTCAATTATGTCTTGTTTCGTAAAACAGTGCCAACAAAATAACTAAATATGCATTATTTGATGTCTAATCATGCAGTAAAGGAACCCTAACTATGCTGTAAAATAAAAATATTTGGAAAAAAATAGGTTCCTTAAAATCCGCCACAAAATCCGGCAGTGTCAATTTCAGGCCATAAAATCCGCTGGGACCACTAATTTGAATTACAAAATTACAATCTTACCCTTAAAATCAGCGAAAATTAGGAAATAATTAGAAAAACTGAATTAATCACATCCTTTCATTTTTTAAGATCAATGGGTAAGATGAGTCCACACTGTCTCACCTAGGGAGGGTGGTCTCATTTGAACCAAATCCTATATATATATATATATATATATATATATATATATATATATATATAGGGGAGGATCAAGTGAGACCATGTCTCTAGGTGAGACACAATGGACTAATCTCAACCATCCCCCACTATTAATCAATGGGTATGATTTAATGGATAAAAAATATATTAAAATATTAATTTAATCAATATAAGGGTAGTAGGGTAAAATAACATAACAAGTTAGTTACAAAAATGGAATCAAATCTATTTCTCTCTCATACATCTCCTTTTCCCCAATCTCACGTCTCTCTTTCTCTCTCTCTCTCTCTCATTCCTCCATTAACGCAAATAAAGAAAACTGTGAAGAACTCGAAAATTACAGAGAAAAACAGGAAAAATCGGTGCAATATTACAGATAAATAACGAACAGTGAGTTCGAAAACTAAATATGCAACAAAACTTTACTAAATATGCATTATCTGAAAACTATCTATGCGGCGTAAAAAACTAATATGTAGTACAAAGATAACCAACTATGCAAGATGTCATAAATTATGCAACAAAATCAACTAACTATGTATTATCTAGAAACTATCTATGCATTGTGGAATAACTAAATATGCAAAGACATTATGTAACATCTCATTTTTATAATTTCCAAAAGCAACATCCCATTTTCATAACTAAATATACATTATATTGAACTATTTATGCAATGTAGTATAACTACATATGCGAAGACGTTATATTCAATTATGTCTTGTTTTCATAAAACAAAGGCAACAAAATAACTAAATATGCATTATTTGATGTCTAATTATGCAGTAGAAGAACCCTAACTATGCTGTAAAATAAAAATATTTGGAGAGAAAACATGTTCCTTCAATTCCGCCACAAAATCCGGCAGTGTCTATTTCATCCCTTAAAATCATGGGACCACTAATTTGAACCATAAAATCATTGGGACCACTAATTTGAATTACAAAATTACAATCTTACCCTTAAAATCAGCAAAAATTAGGAAATAATAAAAAAACTGAATTAATCACATCCCTTCATTTTTTAAGATCAATGGGTAAGATGAGTCCACACTGTCTCACCTAGGGAGGGTGGTCTCATTTGAACCAAATCCTATATATATATATATATATATATATATATATATATATATATATATATAGCAAGTCTCTTGTGAGACGGTCTCACGGATCTAAATCCGTGAGACGGACCTCCTAAGGGCTCCGTCTTGAGAACATAAACCATGAAAATAAATTTAAAAATAATAATGAACCATGAAGAAACAAAAATAAACCCAAAAAACATGAACCATGAAGAATAAACCCGAAAAACAAAAATAAACCGCAAAAATAAAAAATAAACCCTAAAAAAAACTAAAAATCCTAAAAACCCAAATCAATTAAAAATAAACCCAAGAAACAAAATAAACCCTAAAAAAAACAAATATAAACCCTAAGAAAAAAAATCTGAAAAAAAAAACCTTTAAAACTTTGTGTAAGGGCTCCGTCTCACGGATCTTAATCCGTGAGACCGTCTCACGCGAGTTTTTGCCATATATATATATATATATATATATATAATATTTAGGATTTGATTATGAAAAACGTAATGAAAAAGGAAAAAATTGTCTTTGTTGCTTGATTTCAATTCAAAAACTTTAATTGGTTTTAAATATAAAGTGATAAAAATGAATAAACCAGTAATTGTCATTTTTTGTTGATTTTGCTTTTAAAATTCTTAGCTTGATTCAAAGTTAATCCCGATCAATTGAAATTTTAAAAACATTTTAATTTATCAACACGGTCAACATTCAACCGAAACCCTATTATCATGATATCAAATAATCAAATGACTAAAACTATCATATATGGTGGATTTTTTAGGTTGGTGACCAAACGCCCTAACTTGAAATTCTCAATTACAGCTAATTAATCATCTTCTTCCCTGTTTAAAGAAAAAGAGTTGTATATGCTCACATGAAGATTGAAACCACCATAGCGGAGAAAACATACAGACATTAATATTTTAGCCATAGATAATATCCGTAGTAAAATTCACAGCAAATAAAAATCAAATAACAAGGAATTGTTTCTGATTTTCCAACAGAACATATGAAAAAAAAAAAAAAACATTAATAAAGCGTTTAACCCTAATAACTAAAACTAGTAGCAGCACGGCTCCTTAGGCACGCTCACCGCGAATACGTCTAGCCAATTGAATATCCTTAGGCATGATGGTAACCCTCTTGGCATGGATAGCGCATAAATTGGTGTCTTCAAATAGACCCACAAGGTACGCCTCAGCCGCCTCTTGAAGAGCAAGCACAGCGTGGCTTTGGAACCTCAAATCAGTCTTGAAATCCTGTGCGATTTCGCGAACAAGACGCTGGAACGGAAGCTTCCGGACGAGAAGTTCGGTGCTCTTTTGGTATTTCCGGATTTCACGAAGAGCAACAGTTCCAGGACGGTAACGGTGGGGTTTCTTCACTCCGCCCGTGGTTGGGGCACACTTTCTAGCCACCTACGTACACAAATTGAATTAATGAAAAGTGGAAAACAATAAGAGTTGAAATTGAATGAAAAAAGAGAAAACAATTAAAACCACAAAAATCATACAAACCTTGGAAGCGAGGTGCTTCCTGGGGGCCTTTCCACCAGTAGATTTGCGAGCAGTCTGTTTGGTACGGGCCATCGTTTCTCAATTCAACCAAAAACCTAATTTACTGAAATTTCAGCTATGAAATATGAGAACAATTTGATTGGAATATGGTATGAATGAGAGAGAGAGGTGCGTGCTTTATATAGGGTTTTGGAGGTGTAGGATTTGTAACGTGTAGTAGGACGTGGGGATGAGTTTCATCTTTTTTTGGAAGTGTGGGGATCCACGCGTATCTTTTTAGGGCTTCTCATTGGTTCTTTTTCTGGAGAAACCGCAACGATTGGCTGTTTTTTTATTTACTAGGATTGTGAATAATTTCGTGTTTCTTTTGTGTCTATATTTTTTGTTTTTCGAGATATCTATTTTAAGAAGGATACTCGTAATCAATGATATATTTAATGTATGGATGGATAAAGCACTGGATTTAATCTATTTTATGAATAAGACTTAAATGACTCGATTTAAACTATATATGTGTGTGTATATAATAGTAAATTACAATAATTGACTGCTCGCCAATAGGAAAAATAAATTAGACATTAATAATGTTAATTTCATACGCCCCTTTCCCAATTTCATCTCCAAGCATGTGCAATTAGAGATGTTAAACGGGCTTGAACATGTAGGCCAGCCATTTAACCCAAAAAATTAACAGGGTTAGGGTGTGTTTTTTCTGGCCTGGACCGATTAACCCACAGGCTTAACGTACTGGCCCGCAGACCATTTTTTTTTTCCAAAATAGAGGGTTGATAAATTAAAGGATAACAAAATTTACGAAACATTTCCTAAGAAAGATATTTTTATAGTGACTTAAAATGTGATCAATTATGAAGACTTAAAATGTTATATAATTTATATCCCTCTAATAAATACAATACTATAGTCTAAATAGTCTAAACACTTCCTGACATAAGATATGACAAATAACTGAAAATTTATGCAAACTATCATAAAGATGATTTTGTTGCATTTTTAGATTCCAACATCTCTCGCGCACAAATATTTTAACATCAAGTCACATTTTATTATTATTTACATGTATTTAATTTGTTTGACAAAAGTCAAAAAGTATTAAGCAAATAGTTTATATATGATTGTTTATCATTCTGCATTGTAGTTTATTGTTTCTATTTTCATTTTAGAAATGAGTTTTAACTATACATATTTTTGTTTTAATTCTTATTGCAGTAAGCATCCTACTAAAGTCTCAAAGCTTTTGCCAATAATGATGTTGTTTGAATTATATTTGAATTTTTGTATTTTGAATTTTAAGACTTTTATCTTTGTAATGCAATATAAAAACGTTGTGTAATTTGGTTTTGCATACTTAGTTTCAATGTTATATTGTTATACATACTTTAGTTTAAAATTTAGATTTAAATAAAAAATATTTTTTTTTTTTGGCTTGTAGCCCGATAGTGGTCCGTTTAGCCCGGAAGCCCGTTAGGGTTAGGATTAGTTCACAATATGCTAACTCATTTAATAGTGGCTCGTTTAACCCGAAGCTCGTTTAGTCGAAGCCCGTTAGGGCTAGCCCTAGGGCTAGGATCAGCCTGTTTAACATCTTTATCTGCAATCAAAAAATAAAAGAAAAAACAGAAAAAAAAATCACAAACTATCTTACCATTACAAACTACAAAATGAGGGTTTTTTTTAGGGGAAAAAGAGATATATATTAAAACTTAGGGAACCAAATCCAACGCAATGCCTACGTATTTGTTATTCATCTGATTTGTGGAAACTAGAATTCGTCATTGGTCGAGCCATATCCGCGCCGTTCCGACAATAATGAAACATATTTCTCAAATACTTCTACCACCATTTATTATTCATCCATTATTGTAATAAAATTAAGTATATATATGGGATTTTGGGAGATTCAATCGACGGAGAATGACGAGAGACAGGAGACAAAAGAACAAATTTCAGGAATGACGGTCGTTTAAATAGCGATGGAGGCGGCACGGTGGAGGTAGTGCTGAGGGAGACGGACTTGAGAGAGAAAGAGAGAGGGGTTAGAGCTGAGAGTCCGGAGAACAATTGACATTATTAACGATGTTTTTCTTTTCTTTAAGATGATAATACAATATTATTAATAGTAGACATTAGTAGTTATTAAAAATTGTTAATTTTTTTTTTTTATAAATCGAAAGTAGCAATGAGTTTTGTAAATTATTGTATTTGACCCGAAAATACTATTGTGGTAGAGACGTTGATAGACAACAGTTGCAAAACTATGTTGGCAAATAACGTGTTATCATACAACAGTTTTGCTGTCAATACTTAACACACAACAATTTAGTAAATAATTGTTGTACTTTGAGTGTTGTCTTTCAATAATTAATTTTCTTGTGGTACATCTACAATTTTACAAAAATAATAGTATATATTTGATTAAAATACTAATCACTATCAATTTTTCAAATTATTATATACATAAAACACTATTTCAAACTATTCAACCAAACATAATCATATCCCAAACCTACATAAAACACATTCCCATTCATTTATCCAAACATATATAATTCCAATTTTCACACGAAAACCAATAAATTATCAAAATTCCTTTTCCAACATTAATTAAAAACTGAAATTTGTCCGTGGAAACACCATACAAGACCTGTTACAACAAATAATTTTCCAGCAAGCTGTGATTTCTCACTGTTCCTAAATCATGCATCATCACACTGAAGGGGCTCCTGATTAGTACTCTATATTAAATAATCAATTGATGTGTTTGATCATAAAAGGGGTCCTTTTTCATATTCTCCACATGGATCATATGAGAAATTTAAAACTTTTTTGAAGTGTTTATTTTGGTTATTAGAGAAATATTTTTCCAGCAGGCTGTTTATTTAGACATGAAGATATGCAACAATTCTTTTTGCCTATATATTATAAAATATGACAGGAATAATTAAAAAAAAAAACTCATATAAGTTTCTTAATTACAGAAATCTCTTAAGGTTGATTCCATATTAAATGTAAGGGGATAATTCTAATGTTTTTATAAATGTAAGGGGGCGTTTTGAAATATTTTGTTTGCCTATGAAAGGAGTAAAATCTAAGACGGAATCAAATTTTAAAGGATTTTTTTTGTAATATTGAAGCTTCTCTCGATTTTTTTTAAATACTTCAAACCTTAGAGTTTTTTTTTTCTAATTATTCCTAAATCACATGGTGAAAGTGCTTGACGGACTAGCCTATTAAATATTGGTATTAATTTCCCTCACTTGGATGATTGTGTTTTGTGCAAAGTATTCGAGTGGGAAGATAATTGAGATCTTCTATTCTATTTAATGTTTCATCACATACTCTCGTGACCTGTGTAAATAACACGTGAACAAAAATGATGTCATTATGTACACATGACATGTATTGGTATAATACCATTAAAATAGAAGATGAAACACCAAATAAAATAGAGGATATGCCTATGATATCAAAACCATAAGCTTGTAGTTGATCAAGTGGTATCGCTCACCCTTTGTAAGAGTGTTGACTGGGGTTCGAACTCGGTATCGTTCAGTTTCTTTGAAATCTATTCCCTTCCCTCCAACCAGTACTCTCGATTTATTTAAAAAAATAGCCTACCATGGTGCCGAATTTATTATTTCACTTCCTTATTCCACTTAACGGTATGAATAACACGTGTCATTAAGATATCTGGCAAGCAAATGAGATAGCAGGAAATAGCCCTTGATGTTATTCTAGTGTTATATTTCTTTTCAGTTTCTCTTAATAAAAAAACGTATATGTTTGCATTTAGATTAAAGGATTTGGATTTGAGGTACAAAATTGTGGAAGAAGGGATTTTAATTGACTACAAATGTGATGGATTTGAAATCCACAAAAATGATTGAAAAGTAAATCAAAATGTGATATAAAGATTTGAAATCTATTGTGTAATGATGTTATCCAAACGACTCGATGGATTTGTTACTATGTAATTGAAATCCTTAATTACCTTTAAACCCATCGGAGCATCACTCTACTTTTCTTTCAACTTTGAAGTCTAGATTTAATCCAACCTGAAATTTTTGGTTTACTTTTTTTGTTATCAATCCGAAACTTCAATTTTAGACAGGTGTACTTTTCATGGGCCATGACACATCCATATATATATATATATATATATATAGGGATTGGTTCAAATGAGACCAATCCCTTTAGGTTAGTCCATAAGAACACTTATGGACTCTTGATTTAAAATTTTGGATGATGTAGATCATTTTAGTTAATTTAGGCATATAAGAGTATAATTGTACTTTTATATTTAATTAGTTATGTTAATTGGACGGTTATTAGCTATTTTTAAGGAAACATAATCCTACCTTTTCAGTTACCCGATTTTTAGGGAGGAAAAATCATGAACATTAAGCGTTTTTTCTCAAAATTGATACTTTTTTCCGCCATATTTGTGAACAGTCGTTTTATTGTATACTTAGTTCAGTGGACTTGTATAATTAGTCATGTTTAATTGTATATTTAGTTCAGTGAATTTGTATACTTGGTTCAGTGGAATCGTATTCTTAGTTATATAAGTAGTTTAGTATACTTCGTTCTATAGATTTGTATACTTAGTTCAATGAAATTGTATACTTAGTTATATAAGTAATTCAGTGTAATTGTATACTTAGTTAAATATTTATGTATACTTAGTAATATTTTAATGTATAGTTAATTCAATGTAATTGTATACTTAGTTAAATGTTTCTGTATACTTAGTAAAGTTTTAATGTACATGTAGTTTAGTGTAATTGTATACTTAGTTAATTATTTATGTATACTTAGTAATGTTTTAATGTATAGTTAGTTTAGTGTAATTGTATACTTTTCATTAATTGTTGCACGATTTTGTTGCCATATTTGAATAAATTGCAGGTTCGAATGGGAAGAGAGAGAAAGGAAAGGTGTATCGCTTGATTATGGGGACGTGATTAATACAAAATCACGTCCCTAATTTTTAGGAAGCGGTTACTATATTTAATTTCTTGGACTCCTATTTTATCCCTTATGTTGTATACTTATGAAATGATGTATATATTGTAATATATCTTGGCCATTGATTTACTATTTGGATGGTGTAGATTTAGTCCTATGGACTAACCTAGGAGGGTGGTCTCACAGGATCCCCACCCTATATATATATATATATATATATATATATATATATATATATATAAGGGGAGGATCAAGTGAGACCATGTCTCTAGGTGAGACACAATGGACTAATCTCGACCATCCCCCACTATTAATCAATGGGTATGATTTAAGGGATACAAATTATATTAAAACATTAATTTAATCAACATAAGGTTAGTAGGGTAAAATAACATAACAATGTCGTTACAAACATGGAATCAAATCTCTTTCTCTCTCATACATCTCCCCCCAATCTCACGAGTTGTCTCTCCCTCCCACCCCATTCTCTCTCTCTCTCTCTCTCTCTCTCTCTCTCTCTCTCTCTCTAATTCCTCCATTAACGCAAATAAGAAAACTGTGAAGAACTCGAAAATACAGTTCATGAATACAAAGAAAAGGCAAGAAATCGGTGCAATATTACAGATGCATAGATACTTATAAAATGATGTATAGATGCTTATGCAGTGATGTATAGATACTTATGAGACGATGCATAGATCTATAGGATATTACATATTTGAAAATATGCAACAAAAATCAACTAAATATGCATTATATGCAAACTATCTATGCAGCGTAAAAAAACTAATATGTAGTACAGTATACCCAACTATGCAAGACGTCATAAACTATGCAACAAAATCAACTAACTATGCATTCTCTAGAAACTATCTATGCAGTGTGGAATAACTAAATATGCAGTACATTATGTAACATCCCATTTTTATAATTTCCAAAAGCAACATCTCATTTTCATAACTAAATATACATTACATTGAACCTATTTATGCAGTGTAGAATAACGAAATATGCAGTACATTATATTCAATTATGTCCTATTTTCGTAAAACAGTACCAATAAAATAACTAAATATGTGTTATTTGATGTCTAATTATGCAGTAGAAGAACCCTAACTATACTGTAAAATAAAAATATTTGGAAAAAAAATTGTTTCCTTAAATTCCGCCACCAAATCCGGCAGTTTCAATCTCAACCCATAAAACCCGCTGGGACCACTAATTTGAATTACAAAATTACAACCTTACCCTTAAAATCAGCGGAAATTAGGATATAAGATCAATGGGTAAGATGAGTCCACATTGTCTCACCTAGGGAGGGTGGTCTCATTTGAACCACATCCTATATATATATATATATATATATATATATATTATAGGAATAAGATCTTGTAAGACAACTTCTTACCGTAAGACCGTGTGAACTAATCACAACCATCCACATCTACTAACCAATGGTTTAGATAACAATAGAAAAATAATATTTACTAATTATTTTACACATAAAAAGGGTAATAAAGTAATTTATTAAATAGTATAACAGACTTCCCATAATATCAGCACGTTCACACCATATATCATGGGATATGATTATGATCACGTTTCCATAACTGAAAAATCTCATAAAAAACGCTATCAGACCTCCGTCAATCCTGTAAAACTGAAGAAAAGAAAACTCTGAAGCAAGTCGATCAACAATTTGACATGAACATTGCGGAGGATCAAAATACACACCAACAATCGTATTGGGATCGAATCTGGAACGTAAATTGGGATTAAAAAAAAAGCAATATTAATTCGTGTTGAATTATGATCCATAATAGCTAGATTACAGTATGCTTAAGTTTTCTTCAATCGTAATTACACCTGTTCATAGATTATAAAATAAAGTAATGCATATTTAGTGTATATTTGATGCATAACTCAATAATAACAATGCATATTTGGTTTAATTTGCAACTTGTGCCCAATAGGAATATTGACTATATTACATTTGTACTTTTGATGCATAGTTAGTGTATATTTGATGCATAATTGAATAATAACGATACATATTTGGTTTAATTGTCGTGCCTATTAGGAATAGTGACAAATTACATTTGTAATTTTGATGCATAGTTATTGTATATTTGATGCATAATTGAATAATAACGATGCATATTTAGTTTAATTTGTAACTTGTGCCCATTAAGAATAATGATATTTATAATTTTGATGCATAGTTAGTGTATTATTTGATGCATAACTGAATTATAACGATGCACATTTAATTTAATTTGTAACTTGTGCCCATTAGGAATAGTGACAGATTACATTTGTAATTTTGATGCATAGTTAGTGTATATTTGATGCATAATTGAATAATAACGATGCATATTTAGTTTACTTTGTAACGTGTACCCATTAGAAAGAGTGACATTTGTAATTTTGAGGCACAATTGGTGTATATTTCGTGCATAACTGAATAATAACGATGCATATTTAGTTTTAATTTGTAACTTTTGTTGATGTGTGTAAAATATACGTGCATTTGGGGGCTTAAAATGATATATATTTGATGCATTTGCACGCATATTTAGTATGTTTTTACTTGGTTTCCTTAGAAGGGCATGATACTGCGCATTCTTGTAATTTTTACAGGAAACAAAGCTTAAAATGAAGAAATATCAATTGGAATGTCCGGCTAAGATTGATGAATGTGAAGAAAACATCAAAACGACGAAGAAAATGAACAAAAACACTTCACACGGCTAAACCGTGTGGTGTCACATGGTCGTGTGGAAATGCCGGTATGAAATCACACAACCATGTGAAGTGGGACAAAACAGGGGACGAAACCAGGCCCACACGGCCGGACCGTGTGAACCTACATGGGAGTGTGGGAAAGGGCATCGCATCGCACCACCAGCCCATGTGAGATCACACGATCGTGTGGGACAGGCTGTGCAACAGACCACACGGCCGTGTGGGACTCTGCAAAGATGCATTTTTTGGAGTTCTCTTCCCGTTCCAACTCTACAAGTGATCTCTACATGCATCTAAAAAAGGGACCCAAGGCTTGCATGAAAATACATCACTACATACAGAGAAAACACATCAAATTACACAGGAACACAAGAATCGAAGATCTTCTGAGAAAAGAAAGCTAGGTCGCGAAAAACACCACAAAGCTTTCGCATCTACGGGAGCACAAGAGCTTCGAATGCTTAGGGGGAGAATCCATCCTGACAAGAAGGGGTTTTCTTTTTATGTCTAAGATCTCTTGTCTGTGCTTAAACAATGTCATAATGTGGATTTTGAATTTGTCTATGAATTTGTGATCAATGTTTGGCTTATCTTTCGGATCTTAGGGTTATAATCGAAATTGTGGATTCATGTTAAATATGATTATTTGTTTTCTTAATTAATTTATTTTTTCTATTTTATGAATTTGAGTGCTTAGTTATAATTGTCGATTATTGGCCAATAATTTACATGTCATACTTGTTAGTCCAGAATCCGGGAGGTGAGTTCTAACGAGACAAAAATTAAATTCAGACATTAACATGGTAATGTATCGGGAGACTACTTCTGTTTGTGGGGAGTATTTCAATTCAAAGATTTTTTGGGAGTTACTAATAGTTGTGATGGATCGGGAGACCTCAATTACTATTAATCTACTATTTATGTGCCACCCGGGAGGGGGAATAAACTAGTTTAGGAGTTTAACCCATATAATTACATGAATTGGTTTTTAAAACTTTAATTGCATTTAATATTGAAGAAACATGTTGAGATTATGTGCCTAAAGTTGCTCATGTAATTGTCGAAAATACTTGTGGGGTTCGCAAATTTATTTATTTTTCTTTTTAATTTTTTATTTTTACTATAAACTTGATATCGGTCGCTTCAATAAAACTGGAATGCGATGTTATTATAGCCTAAGTGTTTCACATATCAATCCCTGAGGAATACAACCTTGCTTGCTATTATTCTATAAACTATACTGTACACTTGCAGTTGTATGATCTAAAATATTTTTGGCGAACAAGTTTTTGGCGTCGTTGTCGTGGATTGATTAGATTTTACTTAGATATAGTAATAAATAGTTCAATCTTAATTGAAGCATATTTTTATTTTTTTCAAAATTTTCGAAAATTTTCAAAATTATTTTTATTTTTATTTTTTATTTATTTTTTGTTCGGTTCTAATATTATTTTTTTAAGTGCAGATAGTGCATGATCATGCATTCCAGATCGACCCAGCCAATACCCATTGATTTGGAAATCGAAAAGACAGCGAAGCAACTTAGGAAAAGAGCCAAAGCAATGGCGGATGGGACAAATCCAAACACAGTGGACAACAGAAACAATGAGGAGCGCCCATCAGGGGCAGGCTTCTTTGACCGAATTGTGGAAAGGCCCGCGAGAAGGGCAGTTAGGGACTACTTCCAGCCGGAGGTAAGTCAAACTTATGGGGGTGTGGCCCGTCTGCCGATCAATGCAAATAATTTTGAACTAAAACTAGCATTGATCCAGATGGTGTCGCAAAACAAGTTTGGGGGCAGAGCCGTTGAGGATCCGAACGCGCATCTGGCGCATTTCTTAGAAATTTGCGATACCGTTAAAATGAATGGTGTTTCTGAGGATATCATTCGATGCTGCCTTTTCGCATTCTCTCTACACGATAAGACTAAGGGATGGTTATGCTCTCTAACACCACCAGCCGCAAATTGGGCAGAACTAAGTCAACGGTTTCTAGCCAAATACTTTCCCCCCAGTAAGACACTGCAACTGAAATCTGCGATCGCCCATTTTAGGCAATTAGATGTTGAGCCACTATACGAAGCATGGGATAGATTCAGAGAATTGCTAAGGAAGTGCGCTCAACACGGATATCCCGACTACCAATAGGTCCAGTACTTCTATAATGGTTTGAGTGGCAACTCAAGAACAATTATAGATGTTGCATCTGGGGGTGTACTACTAGGGAAATATCCTGATGAGGCACTAGACTTGTTAGAAGAGATGGCGAACAACATTTACCAATGGCCATCTGAGAGGTATGCAGTTCGTCGAGTGGTAGAAATTCAGGATGAGAAGGTCGCCATGCTCACAAAACAGGTATCCATACTGAATATGAAACTGGATGTGATGCAACAAGTGACTACAAGAGATCCTGATGTTGTTGAAGAAGAAGCAAACTTTGTGGGACAACAAAGGAACTTCAACAACAATTATAGAAATAATCAGACACCCAGCTACTATCATCTGGAGTTGCGGAACCATGAAAACTTTTCTTATGCTAACAATAAAAATATTTTGCAGCCACCTCTAGGATACAATGTGGGTAATCAAGGCAGATCGGAGTCAAGCGAAAAGAAAGCATTTGTTGAAGAGATGTTATCCTCGTTTATCGGAGAGACAAAGGCGAGACTTAACAAAGATGAAGCAAAGATAGACATGATAGAAGAACAGGTCACTCAGCTGAACACCAACGTAAACGCAAGACTGAAATCTCTGGAAAATAAGTAGCCCAGATCGCAATTGCTATGGGAGACCAGCATCAAAAAGGCAAATTCCAAAGCGATATTGAGCTGAATCCGCGAGAACAATTCAACGTCATTCGTCTGATGGATGTGAGAGTTCAGAGATTTCAAATGAAACAGTTTAGCGGAAGTGATTAGAAATCTGAAGTCTGGCTGAAGACGTAAAATTTAGCGCTTTATGGGAGGCAACCCAATTTATTTCCTATTTTCGTTCATTTTTTAATCGCCTTCAATTTTAATTTCAATTTTTTTTTAATTTTTCTTTCTATTAACTTAATTTTTAGTTTTGTTTAGTTTTTTTGAGTTGTTGTATATGAGGCGTCATGGCAAACTCCCAGTTACTAAAAAAATAGAAACAATTCCACACGGGCGTGTGAGACCACACGACTAGGCCGTGCGAGAGGACGTAATGCCCAGCACCACACGGTCGTGTGATAAAGAGTTGATGAAAATTACACGCAGGCAGCTACGCCCAGGGCCACATGGCCAGCCCATGTGGCATCACACGGCCGTGTGGCCCAAAACCCAGAAACGGGCAGAAACAGAATACCCCTATTTTTACCCCAAAAATCTCCTACACAAACCCTAACACACGAAAATTCTCTCCCTGAATCCCCAAACTCCTCTCCAAATCTCTCCAAATTCACCACAAATCTCAAACCAAAAACACAAATTCTTCACCCTCTCAAGAAACCCACCACCAAATACCTTCAATTTATAACTTCTCCAAGTTCTACACCAAGTCTGGGGGTACTCCAAAACTCCAAATTTCAGATTTTTCTCCTCAAAATCTTGAAATTCTTGGCTTCTAGAGATGAAAGAGGAACTAGGAGAAATACAAGAAGAAGAAGGGAGACGACCCCAGAGCCCGAACCCGAGCCTCAACCAATATTCGACCCCGAGGAGCCCGAACCAGACCACATGGCCGTGAGGTGCCACACGGCCAGGCCGTGTAGGACTCTGCCAAGTTACATTTTTTGGAGTTCTCTTCCCATTCCAACTCTACAAGTGATCTCTCCATGCATCTATAAAAGGGACCCAAGGATTGCACGAAAATACATCACTACATACAAAGAAAACACATCAAATTATGCAGGAACGCAAGAATCGAAGATCTTCTAAGAGAGCAAGGCTAGGTCACGAAGAACACCACAAGGCTTTCGCATCTACGGGAGCACAAGAGCTTCGAAGGCTTAGGAGGAAAATTCATCCTAACAAGAAAGGTTTTTCTTTCTATGTCCAAGATCTCTTGTATGTGCTAAAACAATATCATAATGTTAATTTCGAATTTGTCTATGAATTTGTAATCAATGTTTCGCTTATCTTTCGGATCTTAGGGGCATAATTAAAAGTGTGGATTCATGTTAAATATGATTATTTGTTTTCTTAGTTAATTCATGCTTTTTATTTATGAATTCGAGTGCTTAGTTATAATTGTCGATTATTTGACCAATAATTTGCATGCCATACTTGTTAGTCCAGAATCTGGGAGGTGAGTTCTAACGAGATGAAAATCGAATTCAGACATAAACATGGTAATGTATCGGGAGACTACTTTTGTTTGTGGGGAGTATTTCAATTCAAAGATTTTTTGGGAGTTAATAATAGTTATGATGGATCGGGAGACCTCAATTATTATTAATCTACTGTTTATGCGCCACCCGGGAGGGGGAATAAACTAGTTTAGGAGTTGAATCCATAGTTGTGATGGATCGGGAGACCTAAAGTTGCTCCTTTAGTTGTTGAAAATACTTGTGGGGTTCGCAAATTTATTTATTTTTCTTTTTAATTTTCGATTTTCACTATAAATTTGATATTTGGTCGCTTCAATAAAATTAGAATGTGATGTTATTATAGCCTAAGTGTTTCACATATCAATCCCTGAGGAATACGACTTTGCTTGTCATTAGTCTATAAACTACACTGTACACTTGCAGTTGTATGATCCAAAATATTTTTGGCGAACATGTGCCCATAAGGAATAGTTACAAATTACATTAGTAATTTTGATGCATAGTTAGTGTATATTTGATGCATAACTGAATAATAATGATGCACATTTAGTTTTAATTTGTAACTTGTGCTCATTAGACATAGTGACAATATTACATAAATCTGTATATAAATCCCACTGTACAAACACAATTGAGAAGCCTGGGGCACAACCTATTCGAACAAAAAATCGAGTGCAGAGAAAAGATAAGAAGTACTCTTCAACCCAGTAGTAGACGTTCAGAGAAATGCTGAAGAAAAACTTTTGAAATGGAAATAAGAAAAGAAAGCGAGAATGAGATCAATAATCAATTAACCCCAAAAACACCGCCCATGTGAACACTTACCCAAAAAAAAACGAAAACCTCCTTTTGAAATGGCTGAATTACCCTTATCAGGGAAAAAAAAATAAAAAAAGGGCCAAAAAATCAAAAAATGTCAGTCGTAGAATTTGATAAATAAATGGCTAAGATTAATCAACATTGTCTTACGTGATGAGCTCTACCACATTTAATCCAATATATATAGGATTTGGATTTGTTGAGTCCATATAATTTAAATAAATACGTGAGAGCAAATCTAGAGCGTTGACCTCTTCTTTTCAACGATGCAGATTTAATTGATTTTTATTTTAGTTTATATTTAATTAATGGTTGTTAAAGATAAGTAGGTAATTTTGTTTGAATATTAGTAAAAAAACGGGAGTCATTTTTGGTAGTGCCCGTTCAAATTCCAGATTTATTGAGATTTGTTTGAAACCGTATCTCTGACCATATCCGCTGTGAGAAATATGTTGCTTATTGAAGACTAATATGTTGCTTATTGAAAACAAATATGTTGCTTTTTTTGGATATGTTTGAAATCGTATCTCTGAAATTCTCTCTTTCCTTTCATAGTCAAACTTGCAATTAATATTGGCGCATTCCGCTGTGCGAGATATATTGCTTATTGAGAACAAATATGTTGCTTATTTAGGTAGACAATGTTGCAACCATAAACTATTCCCTTCGATTTGGCTTTTTATATATATGCAATTATGTTGCTTATTTATGCCAACTATGTTGCTTATCAAGGACAAATATGTTGCTTATTTAGGCAGACAATGTCGCTAAGTAAGTATGTTGCTTTTTTATGTGGATTGTATTGCTTATTGAAGACAATTATTTTGCTTATTTAAGTAGACAATGTTGCTAAGATGGGTGCAAATATGTTGATTTAAATAGGTCATATGTCTTGTATATATGTATTTTTGTTTTTTCTATGCCAACCGTGTTGCTTATTGATGACAAATATGTTGCTTAGACATTGTATATTTGTTGCTTAAAAATATTACATAATTTTGCTATTGTTTTAGATGGTAAGATAACATTTATATTGTTGCGTGTAACTTTCTTAATTTTATGGGATATGATTGATTGTTTTGGACTAATATACCTTCTTTATCAATTTAATTAGGTATTTTTATATATTTTAAGCATATTTATTATTAGTCATTGAAATTTGTTGATCTGTGGTTCATATTTGGTCATACGTACTTACCTAAGACATTGGTCTCATATAACCCTTCCCCTATATATATATATATATATATATGGATGGGATCTCGTGTGGCAGCCTCTTACCATGTGGCAGTGTGGATTGATCTCATCCATCCACACCTTTTATTCAATGGTCAAGATTGTTATTAAAAATAACTGATTTATTAATTAATTAATAGGTGGAAAGGGCATAATAGTAACTAGCAAAATAGCCATAAATCACGCCCCTACAATCAATGGATTGATTAATATCATGTTTCCATAACTGAAATTGTGCACCATTAATAGTTGAACTGTATACCATTTAATAACTGACTCTACACCATTTTATATCTAACAGTGCATCATTTTATAACTAATTGTGCATCATCTAAAGGAACTATAAAGACAAAATGTTGTAACCATCTTTCCATTTAATAACTTAATTGTGTATCATTTTATATCTAACAGTACATCATTGTATAACTAATTGTACATCATCTAAAAACCCTATAAAGACAAAATGGTGTAACCACCTTCCCAGAATGATGCCCTACAATCATCGATGTGATAAAGATCACGTTTCCATAACTGAATTATGCCCCATTTTAATAGTTGAAATGTGCATCATTTAATAACTGACTATGCACCATTTTATATCTAACAGTAGTGCATCATTGTATAACTAATTGTACATCATGTAAAGGAACTATAAAGACAATGGTCTAACCATCTTCCCATTTAATAATCAATTATTTATAGGGACGTGATTTATAAGGTATTTTGCTAGTTACTATTATGCCATTTCCACATATTAATTAATTGATAAATTAGTTATTTTTAATAGGAATCGGGACCATTGAATAAAAGGTGTGGAAGGATTGGATTAATCCACACTGCCACACGGTAAGCCCACTGCCACACTTGATCCTATATATAGGGTTAGGATCAAACATGGCAGGGGACTTACCGTGTGACAGTGTGGATTAATTAATCCAATCTTTCCACACCTTTTATTCATGGTCCAGATTGTTTTTAAAAATAATTGATTTATCAATTAATTAATAGGTGGAAAGGGCATAATTTTAACTAGCAAAATGCCATATATCACGCCCCTATAATCAAGGGATTGATTAATATCGCGTTTCCATAACTGAATTATACATCATTTTAATAGTTGAACTGTACACCATTTAATAACTGACTGTACACCATTTTATATCTAATAGTAAATCATTGTATAAATAATTGCACCATTCAATCCCAACAATTTTTGTGGGATTTGATTTTACGATTGTTCCCGCTTTTCATTCAGTTGTGGTTTACTCACAACAATGTACAATTAGTTATACAATGCAGCACTGTTAAATATAAATGGTGCACAGTTAAGTTATTAAATGGGAAGATGGTTACACTATTTTGTCTTTATAGTTCCTTTAGATGATGTACAATTAGTTATACAATCTGCACTGTTAGATATAAAATGGTGTACAGTTCAACTATTAAAATGGTGCACAATTTCAGTTATGGAAACGCTATATTAATCAATCCCTTGATTGTAGGGGCGTGATTTATGGCATTTTGTTAGTTACAATTATGTCTTTTCCATACATATTAATTAATTGATAAATCAATTATTTTTAATAGCAATATGGACCTTTGAATAAAAGGTGTGGATGGATGGGCCACACTTTCACACGGTAAGAGGTTGCCATACGAGATCCCATCCTTATATATATATATATATATATATATATATATATATATATATATATATATCAAAGTCACCTATAAATAGTAATCAAAACTTTTCCAACTTAAAACACCATTCTAAAATTAGTAAAATATAATTATAACATGTAACATTAATTTTGGTAATCAGTAAATTAATTCTGAAAAATCTGTATGTATATATAATAACAAAATATTATATAAAAATAAGCTTTTCAAATCTGTGTGTATACTGCATTAATTATTATATTTGTCTTTTTAGTTTTCTTTTGTAAACTTTAATAACTTCTTTATTTTTGATCCATTTTGTACGTATAATATATCAAATTAATTGTCTTTTTACGATCATCATATTGATATCCATATTACACATATAAAATAAAAAATAAGTATAAAAAATGTAAGATATATTTACGAAAAATCTTATTTTGTAATGGGCTATAATAATTATACATTTGTGTTATTGGACATCAATTTGTATGTTCATGTATTTTGGTTTTTATGATATATGTATTGTTGTTATCTGGGTTTAACCAATTTCTTCATAATTATATTGTATTTAATTTACTAAATTCAATTAAAAAATACTTATTTTAATTGAAGAAAATATATCATAATATGTATCTAAATATTATATATATTACATATATCCGTACATAACATTATGTAATTTATGTAATAATAAATTTAATTTATATTTCAAATAAAATTATATTCATAATAGTATTTTGTGTATAATTTATGTTGGAAATTTGGTTTTGATAAAGCGGGCGTCGACTCGACTTAGACCAAATTTTCGGTGGCTAAGAATTTAATTTTGGAGGAATTGAATTGTAAATTGTTAATCTACTTTTCGAGTAGATATTTTTAGTATTTTTTATTTCTCAAAACCGAATTTCGGTGATGAGTGAGAAATTAATACACGAAGTTAGCCACGTGAATAGGCGTAGTTTATCCTAGTATAAATACTAGAAGGTGTTATTGGTTGGATATACTATAACACAAGTGTATGATCACAAATGGGCCTTAGACCGGACCGACCCTTTGGGCTCGAGTTCAGGTTCAGTTAGTTTTGTAACTTGAAAATGGGCTTGACCCAAATTCAAGTAACTGTTGGACCTGATGAATCTAGACATTGGAGGTGTCCAGGTTCATGTGTGGATGAATCTAGACATTGGAGGTGTCTAGGTGAATGTGGCTTTTGGAGTTTGTAACTCCTCAAGTGGTGGTCATAAGAAGAGGTTGTAACTCATGGGAGTTACATGTGGTGTAATGCCCACTCTCTTAATCTTTAATTCCCTACAAGTGTTGGAAATGATGGCCTATATAAGTCTTAGGCGTTTTGCTGCTTTGAAGGGGTTAGAAGGAAGAGATGAAGTTAGTATACACAGAAAAATCGCATATCTCTGCATATTCTTCAAGTGTCGGTAAAAGTGTCGTAACTTTTCGACGAACATTTTCAAGAACACTTTCTTCTGCATTCGTGTCCAGCAGCCAGTTCTCGCTCCTTCGAGTTCGAAAGGTGTCTTTGTGTCAGTGGTGCTACTGTACACAAAGGAGGTAAAGCCATTTTATCTTTGGGGACATTACGTCAAACCGTGAGCACTAGTCGGGACGTATTTGTCTTGCAGATAGAGTTTACTCGACTCGGCTTTTGTTTTTCAAGTTTTGTCATATTCATGCTTTTGGAGTTGGAATCCATTCAAGACTTGTAATAGTTAGGTTTTACATTTCTTGTAAATTTATGTTTCTATTTTGTAAGCCATCTTGAAGGCTTTTCCCCTTGTAACCATTGTAATATTTTCCAACAATCGCAAGACAAATATCATACCTTCACGATGGTGAGGAGAAACATAGCCTTAGCTTGGAGATGAATCTGACAAAAGACCATCCAGTTGTTGGTGGAATTTTTGTTGTTGCTAAAAACGCGTTGCGTTTGAAGCATGGGGCTAGGATGGTGATTTCCTATGCCGCGACTTTGTCCTTAACGGACTTAGTGGTACACTTTACTGTATGTATTGTGTGGTTTGAACTGAGGATGTTTTTCCAAAAGGTTAATGGTTTTGAAAAGAAATACAAAATGAGGATGTGATTTCCAAGAGGTTCGTTATTTCTTATTTTTGGATTGAAAAATTGCATGATTCCAAGAATCTAAAAATGTGTTGAAACTAGTCTAAAAGTTTCAACTAATCCCGCATGATATTCATGCTGAAGGGATGCTATTTAAATGAAAAATTCCAAATGGTTTGCATCGTTTAGATGTTGTTACCAGGTTGGAAAATTTTCATGAATTCCTAAATGCATAACTGGAAGGAATTTGGATTAGTGGCCTGATTGTTTGATTGAAAATTGAAGGAAGCAATCGAAGGTCTGAAGCTAAATCCATGAAAGTCTTGGTAGAGACTCGAGAAAACTGTGTTGGAATACTTTTTAAGAATTCTAACGGATTCAACGACTGTGGGGGTATGACCACACTTTCTGTCTCACTATTGGCTTTTGAGCTTCAGTTGCAGATTTAAGTGTTGCATAAAGTGTTGTCTGAGGTGTTGTAACACCAGTAGTGACATTGTACCACAGTTGCAGAAAGTGTTATCTGAGGTGTTGTAACACCAGAAACAGACAGTGAAGGACACTTGCAGGAGATGTTGCCAAAAGTGTTGGAACACCTAAGGCAATTTCAGAACCAAGTGTGAGGTCTGAAATGTTGTTGAAGGTGTGCCAACATCTAAGGGCACAACTCGCTGTAAAATGGTTCGAATAGAATTGTTGGAACAAGGTTCTGAATTTTGTTTGAACGAGGTTCTAGATATTGTTGGAACGAGGTTCTAATAGTAATAGAACAACAAAAAGCATTGTAATGCTAATCAAAAGACCAAGAGTTGTGTAAGTTCTGGCGGAATCCGGAGTTGAACAAAGAAACTCGGAATATGTGGGGGGAAGCCGTTTTAACGGCGTACCACATATTGAATAAAATCCCACTTAAAGAGAAAGATAAGACTCCTTACGAATTGTGGAAAAATCGTAAGCTTTCTTATAAATACCTTAAATGTGGGGGTGTTTGGCTAAAGTTGCAATACCTGTACCAAAGCAAGTTAAAATCGGTCCTAAAGCGGTCGATTGGTTATGTACTTAACAGTAGTGCATATCGTTTTATGGCACATAAGTCAGAAAATCCGGAAATGACAGTTGGTACCATAATTGAGTCAAGGAATGTTATATTCTTTGAGAATATTTATCCTTGTAAAGAAAGGATAAATGGAAGTTTTAAAGAAACGATTGTATTCAGATGTTTCTGGAGGTGTTGCTGGAGGTATTATTTCTGGTGTTATAACATCTGGAACAGCTGTAGGTGTTACTGCAGATGTTGCTGAAGGTGCTGCTTCGGGTGTTATAACATCTGGAACGACATTTGGTACAAAACCTACTGTCACACTTGACAAAACAGTTAGTTCAACACCGAGTGGTGAAGAACTGAGACGAAGTAAGAGGCCTAAGGTGGTTAAGTTCTTTGGACCTGACTTTCTAATATTGATGTTAGATCGAGAGCCAAACTCGATTAAAGAGGCTCTAAGTGGTCCAGATTCTTCGCTCAGGCAAGCAATCAATAGTGAAATTGAGTCCATTCCGCAAAACCATACGTGGGAGTTGGTTGATCTCCCTGCTGGTCATAAGCATTTAGGATGTAAGTGGATCCTAAAGAAGAAGTATAAAGCAGATGGAACTATTGATAAGTATAAAGCACGGCTTGTAGCCAAAGGCTTTAAACAGAAAGAAGGGTATGACTTATTTGACACTTATTCTCCGGTAACGAGGATTGCATCTATTCGGGTGTTTCTAGCAATTGATGTTTTGCACAATCTAGAGATTCATCAGATGGATGTCAAGACGGTGTTTCTGAATGGATAGATAGATGCTGAAATATATATGGAACAACCTGAAGGGTTTGTTGCACCCGGTCAAGAAAAAAAGGTGTGCAAGTTAATAAGATCCTTGTACGGACTAAAACAAGCTCCAAAACAATGGCATCTTAAGTTTGACAACACGATGTTGTCAAATGGGTTTAAAATCAACGAGTGTGATAAATGCGTATATATCAAAGGGACATCAGAAGCATTTGTCATAGTTTGTCTATACGTAGACGATTTGTTAATCATGGGCAGTAATCATGATACAATCATGGACACGAAAAGAATGTTAAAGAGAAACTTTGACATGAAGGATATGGGAACTGCTGATGTGATCCTGGGGATAAAAATCAGCAGAACTCATGATGGAATTATCTTGTCACAATCCCACTATGTTGAGAAAGTGCTTAAGAAATTCAATATTTTTGACAGTTCACCGTCAAAGACGCCTATTGATTTATGTAAATCTGGTTGCTAATGAAGCAGAACCAGTGGCTCAGATGGAATACTCATGTATTATAGGCAGTCTACTGTACATTACAAATTGTACACGTCCAGACTTGGCTTACCCTGTAAATATGTTGAGTAGGTTCATGAGCAATCCAAGCCACGAGCATTGGAAAGCGTTAACCAAGGTGTTAAAATACTTGAAGTATACCTTGGAGTATGGGCTATACTACTCGAGATATCCAACTGTACTTGAAGGGTATAGCGATACTAGTTGAATTTCGGATTCAAAAGATTCTTATTCCACTAGTGGATACATATTCACCATTGGAGGTGGTGCGGTATCGTGGAAGTCCACGAAGCAAACGTGTATAGCTCGGTCCACCATGGAATCAGAGTTTATAGCTTTGGATAAAGCTGGTGAAGAAGCAGAGTGGCTTCAAAACTTTTTGGAAGATATTCCATGTTGGAGGAAGCTTGTGCCTTCTGTGATGATTCACTGTGATAGCCAAGCACCTATAGGAAGGGCACAGAGCAATATGTATAACGGCAAGTCTAGACATATTCGTCGAAGACACAATACCGTTAGACAATTGATCTCAAATGGTGTGATGTCAATTGACTACATAAAGTCAAAAGACAATTTGACAAATCCTTTGACGAAAGGACTGAATCGAGATCAATTGAGTAAATTGCTAGAGGGAATGGGCTTAAAGTCCACAAAGTAAAATAACCATCATAGTGGTAACCCAACCATGATGACTGGAGATCCCAAGAACTTGGTTCAATGGAAAAACTAAGCTATGAAGGTTATGTTGTAACACTTGAAAACAATGTTTCAACCCATCCCTAGAGAGCAATACCAAGTGTTGAAACACCCGCAAGTTATGGTGAGGCTAAGTCATTTGACTTTTAATGATTCCTACACCTCGTGGAGGTTGAGTATGGCAGGATACTTGGATTGGAGATCACTTATATAAGTGAGAAGTGAGGGTTGCTTCAAAGTAACACTTATGAATCCAAAGTGATGTCCATGGCCGAAACGGACACAAAACGTGAGAACAAGAGGTGTTGAGACCTTACTGTGTTAATGATATTGTCTCGGTATACACCGTGGAGGAATAGTTCAAGGCATTGCATCCACTAGGCCGCCAGTATACCCGATGGTATTAACTACAGAAGGTTCAAAGCCACAAGCTACCTTTCCGGATGCAGTATTGTCTCTTGAGGACTGGTTGCGTATCTGCATTCATGCATGCATTAATTTCCACTCATGTGGGGGATTGTTGGAAATTTGGTTTTGATAAAGCGGGCGTCGACCCGATTTAGACCAAATTTTCGATGGCTAAGAATTTAATTCTGGAGGAATTGAATTATAAATTGTTAATCTACTTTTTGAGTAGATGTTCGTAGAATTTTTTATTTCTCAAAACCGAATTTTGGTGATGAGTGAGAAATTAATACACGAAGTTGGCCACGCAAATGGGCATAGTTTATCCTAGTATAAATACTAGAATGTGTTATTGGTTGGATATACTATAACACAAGTGTATAATCACAAATGGGCCTTGGACCGGACCGACCCTTTGGGCTCGGGTTCAGGTTTAGTTAGTTTTGTAACTTGAAAATGGGTTTGGCCCAAATTCAAGTAATCTGGTTGGCTTTGATGAATCTAGGCGTTAGAGGTGTCCAGGTTCATGTGTGGATGAATCTAGACATTGGAGTTGTCTAGGTGAATGTGGCTTTTGGAGTTTGTAACTCCTCAAGTGGTGGTCATAAGAAGAGGTTGTAACTCATGGGAGTTGCATGTGGTGTAATGCCCACTCTCTTAATATTTAATTCCCTACAAGTGTTGGAAATGATGGCCTAAGTCTTAGGCGTTTTGCTGCTTTGAAGGGGTTAGAAGGAAGAGATGAAGGCACTATACACAGAAAAATCGCATATCTCTGCATATTATTCAAGTGTTGGTAAAAGTGTCGTAATGTTTCGACGAACATTTTCGAGAACACTTCCTTCTGCATTCGTGTCCAGCAGCCAGTTCTCGCTCCTTCGAGTTCGAAAGGTGCCTTTGTGTCAGTGGTGCTACTGTACACAAAGGAGGTAAATCTGTTTTATCTTTGGGGACATTACGTCAAACCGTAAGTACTAGCCGGGACGTATTTGTCTTGCGGATAGAGTTCTACTCGACTCGTCTTTTGTTTTTCAAGTTCTGTCAGATTCATGCTTCTGGAGTTGGAATCCATTCAAGACTTGTAATAGTTAGGTTTTACATTTCTTGTAAATTTATGTTTCTGTTTTGTAAGCCATCTTGAAGGTTTTTCCCGTTGTAACCATTGTAATATTTTCCAACAATTTATTAGCGTACTTTTCGTGTTAATAGAAATTATTGTTATATTTATTAATATAGTTTGATATTCAGCTTTCAAAGTTGTATATTTGGACTATTAGATATGAGTTTATCTGTTTGATACTTTTTTTTATCTGTGTATATATAAAAATTGAATAACTTTTACTTTCTTACAGAATGTTTCATTTTTTCCTACAATTATGCTACCAAATATAAAACATGATTTTTGTTTAATCTATATATGTATATATATATATATATATATATAAGCAAGTCACTTACTAATGGTATTTCAAATTTGTTTCTGCCTACACCACCCTCCAATAATATTAAAAATATAACTGCAACATGCAACGTCAATTTTAGTAATTGGTGAAGTAATTCTGGGAAATATATGACTAAAAATCGGATCAACACTTATATGTTCTCAATCAAAGTAATTTCGTTAATTAGTAATCTTTAATCAACTGCTGGAATAAGTATTTTACTATGATTAATTCGTGGTCTATTTTTTTAACCCTATGAATATTTGATTCATTGCAATCCAGTTATGCCAATACAAAAATAAAATTTATATTGAAAATTTTGGGTTTTTAATTTACAGTGGATCGTCGATGCGTAACTATAGTATTTGGATATAACGACTTTAATAGTTTAACATATAAATACTGGAAATAAGGAAAATTTAATATATATATATATATATATATATATATATATTGATGTTATACTTTAGTAAACTGAATAATAATATATTATCTTCTCAAAACTGAATCGAACTACCATAAAAGATGGATAATAAAATTTTTAATTAAAAGTAAAATATAAAAAGACAAAATTACTATACCATTCAACACCGAATTATTCAAGAAATAAAGATATCCCAAAACAAATATCTTAAAGTAAAATCGTCTAATAATGTTACAAACTTGACAAATAATGAGAATAATTATTGAACTCCATAATTAATTTCCTTAATTATTCTTATTAGTTCTACTATAGAGAATCTAACTTGCAGTCATGGTCAATTAATGTTGTTATTTCATGAGTCACATATCGTAAGGGTTTGAAAGAAATTAGTTTGTGACAACGATAAAACAAAAGCAAATAAATGAATTATGTTGTGTATAAAGAAATATTCAAAACTTATAATTTTAAAAATTAGTGATTTAACTTGATTTATTTGAAGTTTATATTGTACATTTTTATATTCATTAACATGGTAACTGTTGTATAAATGTGATTTATTGTCTTGACACAACACAACATGTGCATTGCATGGGTAAAAGACTAGTTACATATAATGACAACCTAATCCAAAAAATCACCATTCAAGATTTAGCACACTGGTTGTTAAGTAGGAGTGTAAAAGAAGCGAATATTTTTTATTCGATTCGGTATTCGAATTCGTATATTGGCATTTGAATTCGAAAAATTAGAATTTGAATCCAAATAAGAATATTTATTCAGATTCACGTATTATGTGAATACGAATATGAATATCACTATATTCGATGCTAGTACGAAAGAATATTCGAATAATATAATACATATAATTATATTTATATTTTCACAAATCATTTTTATGTAATTTTTATACATATATATAAGTATATAATTATTTATGTAGATTATTAGTATATAATAAACCATATAATTACTTATAAAAGTCCAAACTAATGAGCCCATATATAATTATATTCTTGTAGTTATTGATGGATTCAACAACGACAATAGTCTTTTTGTTTGTTCATGTATTTGGTGATTAATATGTTATTGATGTATTAAATAATTTTATGACCCATAGTTATTATTTGGATTCTAATTATTATTGCAATCTCATCAGATATTGTAGGAAAAAAATACAAAGATATGTATTAAGAATTTTGAATACGAATATTCGAATTGATTCGTATATATTCGAATATATTTTCAAATAAGAATAATAATCAGTTTTTTTTTATATTCGGACCTTAAAAGAATACGAATAAGAATTCTTTAAATGAGCCAAATATGGATAAAATGTCTTGGTATTCAACTCGATTCGATTCGTTTACACCCTATTGTTAAGAATTATGATAATTGACAAGTATTCCATTCTACCACGTATAATACACCGGTTGCGACATGTATTACACACTTTCCTAATTCCAGACCAAGGAAAATGACAATTCGTCGCTGCATTTCTTTCACAGAAAATTCGGGATAAATAAATCACTGGGAAAAAAACAATATGTATATATATTTAAAAAAATCCAACAATTTTAATATCAGCTATCATGTCCAGATATGCATCAACTCAATGGGCGGTACACTCACATGCAAAATGGCAGATACTGATAAGAAATCAATATGTAAATCACGTGAAATTTGACCGAAGAACAAATTAATTTCTGACAAGCAAAAGTATGTTAATGAGATTGAATAACTTCTTATTCCATTGTTTTCTTCAAGGGATTTGCAATATTATGATATCACTTAATTAATTGTATGACTTTGTGTCTTATTCATTATTTCAAATCATATTTTTCTTTGTGGAATATAATGCCAAGGTATATATGGAACAATCAATTACAAGAATCTTATACCAATGTTAGAGGGTTGATTATATTCCTTTTCTCTTTATTAATTCAAATTAACAGGGAATATAATCCTCCTTATAAACAATATATACTTCAAATATTTTATATATGTGTATATAATCTTTTTGACTCGAGAATTGATGGAAATATATGCAAAATGCACCCATGTTTTGATTTTATTAGCTGTCTTTTATATGACTTTAATAAAAAAATTGAACAAAATAAAAAAATAAGGGTTTAATGTTTTTATGCAACGAGAACGACGTGTGGAACAAGGCGCCCCATGCCTCTAGTTCTGGATTTCTTAGAGCGTTTATCATCAGTGGCAATTCATAAGGATTTCTAAAATATAATTCGGACTTAATTCATTAAAATTCAATAACACTGCTCAAGATATAAAATCGTCTAAATTTCAATAAGGATATTTCAGAGCTAGTAGAAAGGAGGCTATACAAAAAAAAAAAAAAGGACCATAATAGTATCATTTCTTGATGGAGAGAAAAGAATAGTTACAACTTGCTTCAAGACATTGACAACAAGCCTTTTGGCCTTTTCTTCACACTTCCAAGTGCATCAACAATATTATATGATAAAATAAACGTGTGTGGTGATCCTATAAAGTCAATCAAATTCTTTCCATATGAATGATGTTGATATATCTACAAAAGAATGTGTATCCGGTATCCCAATTATTCAGTTGATATGGACCCAAATACCCTCACTAGGAATGTCTTGGTGAACCACAAACATAAGATAGTATCCGGCTGGGGCGAAATTGCCCGAATCCGGTGTCACGACCCAAATTTGGTATCCGTTCCCAATTGCGGTCACATTCCCACCACTTAGCACCAATAGCCTTTGGTTCATTGAAAATGAGTGTGTAGTGAATGGCGGTGCCACCATTGTTACCATGACCGAAGTGGCGTTTATCGTACCCAAAGGAATAGCGAAACGGATCGTGAGCTGTTGTTTGTACCCGAATCGGGAGTGTGAAACGGGAGAAAAAATACGGGGGCGCAAGTTTGCGAAATTTGAAGCCAAATACGAAGGAGAAAACGCTTCTAATGTGAGATCAGTTGGATATTGAACTCCTGTAAAATTGTAATAAACATGAGGATTGCTGCCACCAACAAGAACTCGACCATCGCGGAGTAATAATGCGGTTGAGTGGTACAATCTAGGTATGGAACTTGGATTCTGCACCTCGAATCTCGACCCGACCAGGTTATCAGGTCGGTAAATAACCGGCGACAAAACTGGGTCCCGGCCCGATTCCCATCCGGCCGTACCCAAGCCCGCCCCATTAATAATCAATACATTACCATTTGGTAATAGCACCATATCACCCATGACCCTAGCACTGGGCATGGTCTCCATGACCCATTGAGGATTCGGGTCGTCTATTCGGATCCTCGCACACGTGTCGAGCGCCGCCGTAAAATTTCCATTAATAGCACTAGCATAAGCTCCTTTTGGAGCACCACCACACACCAAAACTTCAACTCCCACATTGTTTTTCAATGGAAGCAAAACTGCGGAACCCGAACTCGGATAACTCCTCGGATCCCCTCCGGGGATAATTGGGTAATTTCTCACCACCGTCCCGTTAACATAATCGAACAAAATAGCTCGATTATTCGCGAAAATAAATAAATTCCCATCGACATTTAGAAAAACAAACGGGTACAGATTGTTCTCGATCCTCGGATCATTCGTCTGAACAAGAAACGGCAAATTGTACGACTTCTCAGCCATTGTTTTTTTGGGATAGAATTCGTAATTGAATTGCCGCCTCCCGCCAATAATAATCTGCCTGCCATCTGGCATAATCTGATTGGTGGCGTACCACCTCCTCTGCGTGAGCCCAGGATTAATTTCCCGCCAATCGCAATTATTATCGCTACACGGGGTGAACGTCCTAATGGCGTGATCTCCGTCGTTGTACCCTCCCGTTTGGAGCAAAGTTCCGTCGGCCATGACGGCGCCGGAGGAGCACCAGGTGTCGGTGAGCACCATGAGCGGCCGGACGGAGTTCGAAGCGACGTCGTACTCGACCGAGTGGGCGGTGCAGTCTTCCGTCAATGCGGCGTCGTTTGGGTCGCTGCGGCATTTTCCGTCGGGCAAGGAAATGTTGGAGCGGCCGAAATCTGTTCGGTCGAAGATGACGACGCGGTCGGTGTTGAGGAGCTGCATGTGCATGGCGGATACGCCGATGTTGGAGTGGAGTAAGTCCCATTTGCCGTCGGCGGCGAGTGAGAGAATATTCCGGTGAGGAAGAAGGAGGAGTAGAAGGAGGAAGACGGAGAGGATTAGAGGCGGAGACATGTTTGGATGTGATTGTACGGTGGTGGGGTTTTTGGGTTTTAATAAATTGTTGGAGAAAGCTGACATTGAAGAGCACCACACGCAATAAAACCGCGTTGGGAACTATTTTTCGTTTCTTTTTTTTTTTTTTAATGTAAAGTTGACAAAAATGATTCAATTGATAGTTTTTTTTTTTTGTATTTTGTAAATATATTATTGATTAATATAAGTAGATAAATGTTGACATATCTAAGGAGGCTATGTTGAGATTTTGTTAGGATAATATGTGGTTTGCACGAAAATATGTGTTATTTAAAAAAAAAAAAGTTCTGAATAGTTTATTTTTGGTTATATTTTATTATATATTGTATTTTATAAACACACAAAAAAGTAATTTTTGACCGTAATTAAATGTTTACTAAGAAAAATATGAAGCTATATGTAATTATACATGATCATGACACATTAACGTTATTAATATATATAAATTTGTCCAAAACTAAATGCTGTCAGTACTCAGTAATGAGTAATTAATTTGCATTTACTTAAAATACTTAAAACTTCTGTTTCAAAAGAACCTTCAAAAATAGAAGAAAAGCAAAAAGAGATCGAATTAATAATATTGATCTAACCGAAGAATCAAATAGTATTTACTTATAAGCCAGGCAGCATTTAAAGAGTCTACATTGATTGATGAATAGTACTTATGTCGGAAACAGGGCTGTACTATGATAATTATGAACAGAAGCAAATAGTTCCCAATTAGTTCGTGTGTTTGGATATAAGAATTTTTAGGATTTTTTTTGCCTGAGGAAATTTTTAATAAAAAAATGTAAATGGAAATGAGATTTTCTAATTATTCACTCTTTCTCACTTTTTTTTCACTTTTCTTCCACCAATCATATTTAAACACTTTTCAAAACAAAAATCAAATCATTATTACACATTTTTCGATTAATTTCACTATTTAATCATACACATAATTTTAACTACCAAATATATTCGATTGTTATTTTACTATTTTCATATCATACCACTTTTCATCATTCTATTTTTATTTCATACATTTTCGAAAAAATCTTTTATTTTTCCTAACAATTTTTTCACACTATTCTCTAATAGAAATAAAATTTCCAAAAAGTATATTCAATCACAAATCTATATTGGTCTGAGGATTAGATAAAAGTTGGATTCTCACTGGTGCAAAATTTATTACAAGATTTTAAGCGTTGGTCAGATGGCCCTTTAAATAGCTCTGCTATGCATGTAAATATGCGCGCAGAAGCTGGGACATGCTATGTTTTGACTTTGCACCGATCCAAATGTAATTTAAATTCTTTCTTCTAATTTATACACAGTAAGACTACTTTTAGTTGGGGTTTATGGGTGGGATATCACACTCTTCTATATTATGTTTCTCCTTTTATTTGTTTGGTTCCAACACCCAAAGCCCTGAAAAATTATAAGGCTCGGCTAACTATCACACCTAGAAAGTGATAGCACATTCCACCTTGGAGGTCGGATCTAGTTTCCATCACATTTCCTTGCTTCTCGAAATTACCTAATTACCCCAAAAAACATATCCAGAAGCAGATGTATGTATACTTCACTTTCAAACTCAACAAAACTCAAACCCACCAATTGAAGAAGCTGAACATTTGGATAAAATCAATTATTAACTTGAGAATGCTAAAACCAACTTTAGAAGAAGCTGAACATTTGAAGACCTGAACATTTGGTTAAGGCCAAGCTTAGCAGTTATTAATTTAAAAAAAAAATCTCAGACGATCTTTCACTAAGCTTGTGTGAAAATTATCCCTTCGTTTCAATTTTCTTTCTGTATGTTGTTTTGTGCGTCAGTACTCATGATGTTCCAACTTTAAAAATCTAGTTTATATAAATTATTGTTCGGGTGAAGATCGTATCTGATTCAGCTGGAGTTAGCATTTTCCAAGCGTTGTAAGCAGCTTTGGTGTGTCTGCCGCTTCACTGATTTGCAAGTCTAATTTTTTGTGCGGGCTGCCTTATCCTTTTAGGTTTTGTGTGTCTTTTTTTTTTTCGTTTCATTAGTTGACCACCATATTCAGAAACTTGTTTCATATTTTTTGTGTAGGCTGTCTTTTGCATTTGTAAATGATTTCTCCGATGTAAATTGAGTTCTTAGGTGATATAACTTGTGGTTGCAAAAGAGCATATATGAATGAATAACCATCGGAAAAAAATCCTCTGAGAACTAATGCAATAAATTTTTGAATCGATAGCTGCAAATATGAGTATACCGCTACAACAAATTTGAAAAGGCAGATATACGAATGGTTATGGAGAATGGAAGTTGGTGAGTTCCAAGACAAAGAAAAGATATTTGTTGTTGCAGGGTAAAATTGGAAAATTAATTCTAAATAAAGGGCCCAAAGGAATTTACTACCATTTGACTATTATTATCCAACTTCAATCAAACTCATTATTGCAAATCTCACACATATCCAGCAGTCTAATCATTCAAATAAATATGTTATTAGGCCTTAGTATATCTATTGGATATGATCAATTATTAATTTGGGAATTAATCAAACTCAATCTCAATCTTGAACAAACCAAACCATTAAATGAAATATTTAACTAGAGTTAAAATCTGGACTTTGAAACAACACATAATTATATCTTTTTTTTAATATTTTGTTTTCATATGATGTGTTGTTTTTTGATGGGGAATGGGATATTTCAGTAATATTTTAACTCGGCTTCTCAATGAAGAATTATTGGGGCTTTGAGAATGACTGAATGAGACACGCGCAAAAAAGAGGGGGTTCCTTCAAGAATGATTGATTCTGAGACAATATCAATCATGCAAGAATCATGTTCATTTCCGTCTGTATATTTTTTCATTACCGAAAGTTCAAGAATCATGCAAGAATATATTCATATAAATTCATTGTCTATTCAAGAAAATTAAATTCTATTTTAAGAAAAGCCAGTATACCACACACGTATAGGGACGAATCCAATTGTTTTTTAAAAGGACACAAAATAAATACAAATATAAATTACAACAAAAAAAACAATTAATAAGACAGTTTAATTTTTAACATAAGTAATAATATACAGATTTAATAAATCAAAACTAAGTAGTAAAAGTAAAAAGGAAAAAACACTATAGTGACACGTGCCGTAAAGTAATATACCTTGTGACGCTAATAAGCGTCACCAAGTGAAAATTTTAGCGTCACTAAACACAGTTTGTTTTGAAGTGGAAGTAGGAACCATAGTTTTGTCATTGCACTGTACCAGTTTAAATTTGTTACTCCACTTTTCTATTTTAGCTTGTATTCAGTTTTTTAAATAAATGTCACGTGTCCATGATATAAAATTACATTTGAGTAATCAATGACACACATTCTCAAAACCATGCGAAATTCATTTGAAAAAGGTAGTATATAAAATAGAAAAAAAGAAAATGAAGCCTTTAATTTGTTACATACAAGAGTTCGACACACACATTATGTGATTATGTCTAGTGATTTACAACTTCATATCATCATTTAATTATCCAATAACTTCATGCAATGCACTTATGTTAGAGTTCGGGGGGCGAATTGTTTAAGTTTGCAGTGAGTGTTGTGCGGAGTGTTCGCAACACCTTCAGGTGTGACCGAGCGGAAACTTGTGTTTTTCAGATTCTTTGTTTATTTTATCAATTACGAAAAATAAACAAAGCATAAAAATAAGATTGACCACAAGATATAAAAATTTGTGCAAGTATAAAAATACTTGTACGGCGCCACTAAAGCAAAAACAATGAAGTAGAACGTTGATTACACAAAATAAAGAACAAGACAAAGACTTCCCTATTGTGCTTGATCTTTTTACTCAACCTTCTACCGTAAATAGGAGAGAACAACTATAACCTATCCCAGATTACAGATCGTCTCTCAAAACTACCAAGAAGAAACATCTTTCAAGAGGTGTTGTAAAAGGTGATGCCAACACCTATCGAACACACTAGGCACCTTTCCCTCTTCTTGTGGAAAACTTGGACTCTTTTATGAAAAACTCTAATCTTCTGCTCTGGAATCCGTCAGAGTAAGAGAACAACTGAACCTATCCCAGGAACAACTTGTCTCTCAAAAATATCAACAAGAAGAAAAACGCTGAAGGAAGGTATTGCAAAAGGTATTGCCAACACCATCAAACACACTAGGCACCTTCCTCTTACTTCTTGTATAAAATGGTGGACTCTCTTTAATTTTCTGATTTTTATGCTCTGAATCCACAGTAAATTTGTGCAGCTCCATTCCTTTTTATAGATCAGCCATACCCCTACGAAATAGGCCATGAAACCAACTTTCAAGTTAAGGGGTTAGTGGGGAGATTGAGGGATGGTGGTTTCTTGAAAGTAGGACTCAATCTCCACAATCTCTCAACTCCCAAACAGCCGACCTGTATCTCAAATCCATGAATTTTGGGCTGCAAAAATGTTAGTATATTTTGTTCTAAGAAATTGGCAAAATAACAAGATAAAAACAATTTAAATTTATTAGAGTTTTGACTCAATAGGTCAACTCTAACCGTATACAATAACTAAATTTTATATCTGAAACAAGTGATGGCATTTAAGGAATATTTTCTCTTTCAATGATGTTCTTTCCTTTGCATTTTCTTCCTCTCAATTCCTTTCCTTTTAATTTGTTGGTATGATGGCATGATGTCCCACGTCTTAATTTACATACATTATTTTGATTCCTTACTAGAAATAATTTTAAATATTATGGGCCTGTGGGCCCAACTTTTGTTCTTGGCCCATATATATTATATTGATTACAAAGTGTTACAACGGAAAAAATCTTCACAACGACAAAATTACAAACTAGAATTGTAAAATACAAAATAAAGCAGAACTATTCCATTATAAACTTGTTGAAACAAGAACTTCAGAATTTAGACAGAAGCCGAGTCGAGAAAGAATCTATTTTCGCAAGACAAATACGTCCCGACTAAGGCTCACATATGACATAATGTACCCAAAGATAAAACGAATTTACGTCTTTTGTTCAGTAGCACCATTGACATAAAAACACATTTCGAACGGGAAGGTGTAAGGACAGGCTAGTGGACTCAATGCAGAAATGAGTGTGACACGAGATTTTACGACACTTGTGACAACACTTTCAGAATATGGAGTAAAGTATGATTTTTCTGCGTGTAACTTCTGCAATAAAAATGGGAAATTTGCAAAAATGCGACTCAACCTAAATCCTTTTAATTATACCCCCCTCACCCCTGTAAAATGTCCAAGATACCCCTTAGCTCAAATTTTTAACTATTTTCGCAAAGCTATTCTTCCCTCCTAAAAGAAACCCAGTCAACTGAGGTCCCTCATTTCCCAAAGTTGTTCTAATTTCCCGACCGAGCTCCCATTTCATATTAAATTTCCACATTCTCAGGCGACAGTGGATGACATTGTTCCCGTGTACGGCGTTTTTGATGGCAGCGGTCGAGCAGAGACTGTATTGGACCGAAAGCAGTGCGATTTTAGAATTATTTTCACAATTTTTTTGGCCCAATTGATTTATTTCGAGCCGACTTATTTGAGTTCCAATTTTCCAGTAGATTAGGTCGAAAATATGGAAAAAGGTTAGTATTATTTTTTGACTAATGTTTGCGGTTATTTTGGTTATTTATCACTTATAAACAAGTGTAAATACTCCATGTAGTTCGTGTTATATAGTGGGTAATATGTAATTATTTGAATTTTAGCAACTGTAATCCAGTTGAAGCTGAAAACGTGATTAAATTATAGAATTAGGTCGATTTTAGCAAATTTTGCTCTGTGCTGCAGTGTATGGATCTGATGTCTGCTAAGAAGTTGATTTGGTAGTCGTGGTGTGGTCGGTGGGCGGTAGGTAATGATAATACTTGTAAGGTTGCAGTCGTTTGTATGGTCGTGTGCGTGGTCGTTGTGCGGTCAGTGTGGTCCGTAGCTGTGTAAGTTTGTGATTTAAATTTGTTATTGTATTCTTTCAGGGACTGGTTCAAGCTCAATATTAATCCTTTTTGGGTTTATATCAGTGTGTGTTTTATTGCACATAACATATGGACGTTGCTGCTATGGAAGAACCCCATGTTTTGGCCATTGATGACAATTTAATCGACCATAAAATCATGGAAAAATAACTCAAGAATTCATCTTGCAAAGTGACCACTGTAGAAAATGGCATATAGCTTTAGAGTATCTAGGCTTGGGAGATGACAAGCAGAGCTCTTCAAATGACAATCATGCTAGAAAGGTAAATACGATTATCACATATTACTGCTTGCCTGGAATGACTGGATATGGTTTAAGAAAATTAAGGAGTCATCAGTTATGAAGGATGTGCTTGTTGTCATAATGTCATCTGAAAATACACCTACAAGAATTAACAAGTGTCTTGAAGAAGTAGCTGAAATGTTCATGTTAATGCCTCTCAAATACTCTAATGTGAAGAAATTGAGATGTGAGTTGTTGTGCAATGCAACAGTTAAAGCATCATAGAATTTATTTTGAAAAGGGATAATTTTTATTTTTATTTTGAGTCATGATTTTCGTTAATACAGAGCATATGTATTATTAGATAATGTTTGCTTTAAATAGGTCAATTTTTTTTAGTTAGTGTTTCTTGGCTTTAAAAAAAATTAAGTATGTTGTATGTGATTAGCACTTTATTAAATTAGTAATTAAGCTAATATTGTATGTACATGAACTTTATTAGAATAGTAAGTATATTAATATTATATGTATATGAACTTTATTAAACTTTTCCCCACACACAATTACATAAGGAAAAATAGACACTCAATAAACAAAGCAATATCTGTATATTTAGTCTGACCCACTTTTGTTTGATTCCCACTCAAAGACCAACGATTATTTAAATCTAACTCCCAAGCACTATCCCAAATAATTAGCACTAAAAATGAACCAAAACCTGAACCCATTAATTAAAATCAAAGTTCACAAATAATACGATCACACGCCCGACTACAAAACGACCGACATACCGACTTCTTCGATACACCTACCACAATTATCGACCACAAAACAACCACAACACCAACTTCAGTCCCTTTTATACTTCACCCTCAACATAAATTCTTATTTAATTTTATCTCATACAGAAAAACGCAGTGAATGATGGCTAATGGAATGAAACTGCAATTGCATAGGCCAACAGATATAACATGGTTGCAAGAGCATTACCAGATATTTCACAAAAGCCGAAACTACTCGAAACAAAGCAATCTCATCATAAACCACATACTTTTACTTGTTTGAAAGAAAAAGGCATAATGAAACACGATAATCCAACTTAACGTCCTAAATTCAGACAATATAACAAGCTCTACAAGTGACTTAAAATCCGTCATTTGCTCCTATGTTGCCATATCCACCACCAAAACAACCACCACCATGATGGCTATTGAAGCTTTAAATATTCCGGCGGTGAGTTTTCAACCAACTAATCACCGCCATGTCGTCAGTCATGGAGAAAACGAAGCGATTGAAGCGAGAATCAGATGACGACTATGAGTACATGGCCACGTGTCTCGTTTTACTCGCACGAAGCGGCTGCGACGCCTCTTCCTCCACCACCGTTGATCCATCGGCCGAGAGAATTTCCTATAAGTGCACCGTGTGCGATAAGACTTTCCCATCGTACTAGGCTCTCGGTGGCCACAAAACCAGCCACCGACACAAACTGTCTACCACCTTGCCAGAAATCGAAAATCCCTTCTGTAGGTCCCAAGGGGTGTAAGTGTAAGGTTTAGAAGGGGGGGGTTAAATAAACCTTACCAAATTTTCGATTTAGGCCTTTTAAATCTCTGAGTTCTACACATACCGTGTCCTTGATGGACGATCGAATTAGTCACTCGGTAGAGTTAATCTCTCAACTTTTGGTGGTGTTAGTAGAGTAACTTCGGTGTTGGCTATAATTTGACTTCGGTACCATTTGTGGTTTTGTTTTCAAATGGAAGACTTAACACCCTTAAGTTTGATTAAGCAAGTTTTTCTGACTTGATTTAGTACTTATAGATTATCAAATGGATAGCAAATTTATCGATATATAAGCGATTAAAAATGCGGAATTAAAATCTTGAAATGTAAATGACACAAGAAAAGTTTTTATAGAGGTTCGAAGATGGGGTAATTTTTCTACTCCTCTCTTCTCCAACTCCTGGAGGAATCCACTAAGTAATGATCGGTTTACAAAGTGGTAGCAGTCAGGATACAAGTCTTGATCACAACTGCCCGACTTGATCCTTTGGGACTCGATCACGAGACGCGCTTGATCACTCAGTGGCTTCTCAGTGCGACTCGGCTTCTTCCGCAGGCAAAATTTGCGCTTGCTACTACTGACTCACTTGCTCAAGCACTTTGGATTTGATCACGAAGCCCTCCAAAAGCTTAAGACTTGGTTCGACCTTGAACCTTTCTACAATCCTTCTTGGAATGTAGACCCCTTGTTTTCAGTATTTTCCTCTTCAACTGATTGAAGTTCTCTTTCCTTCACAGGTAAGTGTTGGATTGATGTACTTCGAGATGTAGGCTTGAGGATTGAGAATGTTTCAGTTATTGATAAGCTTGTATATCTCACGTGTGTCATTCATTCACGCATCCATCTTCTCAATCAAACTCCTCAGCCTTTTATAGTGAACTTTCAAAAATTTGCCCGTTGAAGAGATAGGCTCATTTTTGAAAGTCACTTTGCGATCGTTGGTGTGCGATTCTTGGAATTGCCATTTCCTCGTATGAAATGTTTTATCACCTTTTCGAGTTACGACACGGTGTAGTGCTTCCCATTGGTTCATTTCTTTTGCACGCTTAGGGACCGAGCACTCCAAGAAAGGTAGTATGGAGATATTACTTGTTTAAGTAAATCTCTTGATTTACGTACAACGGTTCTTTTACGATTATCTCGACTTGATTGCATTTCCTCGCTTTCCCCAGGTGACTTAGAGTCGACTTCCAATCATGGATGACTCTTCATCACTTGACTTGAGACTTGAGCTTCTCTTGAGTTGACTTGACTGATGTTCCACTCAGTGCGTCTGTTGCTTCTTGATCGAGTTCTGTCTGCTCTTCTTTGTTGTACTCAGTGTCTCACGCGTGAGTTTTCCTTCAAGCCTTCGGTTGTCTTCTTGCAAGTTGGAGCGTAGGCGACTTAACTCACGGCGGCTCTAATTGTTACAATACATTTCAAAGCAAGAATTGGGGAGCCAACTTTCTACTCTAAGTTTTACATGGCATTCATCAAAATCTAAACAATAGAATTCCTAACAATTTCCCCCTTTTTGATGATGCCAAAACTTAAATCATACAAAGATGCAAATAACATAGATACATACTGAGATAGTGTATTGACATAGAATGTATGCGCATAATCAATCTTTTCATTGATCATATCATTCTTGTACTTAACACAATTTTTACAAGGTGTATCGGAGTATAAAAAAATTTAGCATTATTCTGAAGACTTACATTGTATGTATTTACATATAAAATACACGAAGGTTGGGCAAACAACACTTCATCTCCTTCGTTGTCTCCTTCTTTCATCTTGATCAAGATCTTCTTCTCTTCTTCTCTTTTTCTCGTCATCAAATTTGCCTTTTTTTCTTCTCATATGCCTTCCTGGCGGCTTCATCTTTCCTTATTCTTTCATGTCTCTCCCGCCATAGCTGAGTTTGTCTCTTGTTTTCTTCTTCTATCCTTTTTGCATACTCGGCGTTGGTTTTAGCCACTTGCAAGTTCGCCACATGGTCAAGCCCGGCCCAAAGATCCCTCCTTTCTTTCCCGGATCTACGTATTCAATATTCTTGGGCGAGGCCTAGGTGCAAGCTTCTTCCTCCACTGCTGCGCTTCTTCCTCTACCTCTGGGCGTATCTTGTCTTTGGGGCCTTCTTTCTTTCGGTGAGTGCCCGGGGAGTGACCAGCAGAGTGATCACTATAGGTTGTCTGTGTCTGTCGGCTTCTTCACATAATGTGAGACCCTTTTCCCAAGATCAGGTCCCAAGCTTGAGCCAAGGACATATTTGCAAAATAACCTTCAGATTCGAGCGTTTTGAAATCGTCAATCGATCTTGGCTCTGTCCCGACATCGAAATGGCATACGTGTCTCTGTCAACTGGAATGCCTCCGTGTTCTTTCAAAATGTTCATCACCCTGGCATCCATTCTTCCTTCCACCTCCTTCATCCCTGCTTCAATTTCTTTTCTCTTCTCGGCCATAGATACAAAGAGTGTTGGAGTGGCAGAGTCACCGGGTTTGTCATTATAATGTCACCGTGACAGGACCTGTTGGGGGTTTGTGCAATCATCAAGGTCATATTCTTTGATCCTTCCCCCTCGTGATTTTCCTTTCTTGATTCAAAATTTCCTCACCGATTTTCCTTCTCAGCTCCCTTGTCACCGCTCCTTTCTTTTCAGCTTCGAGATTTTCTTGCTGCTTTAAGGTATTCCTCTTCCCCTTTTTGGCATCATCAAAGGATAGAGGAACCCCAGGAACATCTTTGGCAAGCATGAAGTCGAGTCTCCGATGGTTGAATTTTGCTTCAAGTCTGCTGCGTTGTATCTTGCACGGAATTGAGACCGTAGCGTTGGATTCTCAAAATCAGCTTCATCTCGGCCATGAGAAGGCTGAATTTTCTTGTCATGTGTTCTTTCAAACGCTGTATATCATTTGCATTACGCTCACGCAGAGCTTGATCTCGGCGGTGTGAGCTTCGTGCATATGTTCAATGTGTTCCCGCAGCCTTCGTTTCGCATCGACATTTTCGGCTCTCCACACCAAAGCTTGTTGAATAATTGTCTCGAAGTATCTCACTGTTCCACACGCATTGATTCTTTCTTTGTTGCCACCATTCCCTTATCCTCGACCGTGATGCCTCTCAAGTCACCGTAAGGTTGGCATCTCTGTTGTCCGGCGCATATCCAAGGAGGCGATGCCTCTCCATCTTTTCAACTTGACAAAGAGTGCCTTGAACACTTCTCGTACTTGGTGATTCTTCATTGCGGTGATGGCCATCTGTCAAAATCGAAATCGAAATCGGAACAATGGTGCCCGAGTGAAAAATAGGAGGCTGGTGCCGTGATAGCGTGCTTGCTCATTTTTCTCGACTCTTCGTGGAGTTCTCGTATCTCCAGTGAGAAAGGAAAGATTCCACAAAGGATTCATCACCGCCATCCGGGATTTGTTCGATGATAAGCGGTGGGCTTGAAGTTCTTTTGGGAATCGATCCATTGTAGCTTGAGGAGCCGGGAAGCGTGGTCGCTGGTTGGTGGGTTTTGTGGTCTGATGGGCTAAACTCGGCTTGCGAGCCTCATCTTAACTTAACCGTTGGTCTCACCGATTTCTCCTTTTGAGTAGACGGTCCTCGGCCTTGCTCGATCGAGCGTCATCGGACGATGATGAGATTTCCATTGGTGGCTCATCATCAAAATTAAAGGTCGACGAGTAGTCTTGGGATCGAGACTTGCTCGTGCCTGGAACATCCGCACAGAGTCTATTGGATCATCGTCATGGGGGTTGACTCGAGCTTTTCTTCTTCGCCTTCCGATCCCGAGAAAGGTGACATCGGGGTTGTCCTGGGAATCATGAAGTGCGCCCGATCTCCTTCTCGGATGGATCGATGGTTGCGGGAGGGATGTTCTCTACTTGGTGTGTTACCCAGGAAGTCTCAACCTCCCGTGGGCCTTCATTTCCTCCAGGCGGTCTCTACTTCGCTGCGAGGCACTTGGTCTTCCTTTCGACGATGTCACTGTCTTAGGGTCTTCTACGATGGCATCCATTGGAGTCTCAACCCCATGGATTGCGCTTTCATCGCCAGTGTTAACTCCCGGGTCATTCATTCCTTTATGCCTCGACCGCATCGCGTCATTAGCCTTAGCCTTCAGCGGTTGGCACCTCAGGTGAGGCAGTCTTAATCGTCGAGCTTCGTTGATGGCAACTTGTTGTTCTTCTTGTGTTTGAGTGTTCTTTGCTTCGCCTCCTACATTCTTTGTGGAGTCATCTGCGACATCCTCCGACCTTGGCTGCGGTGGAGGGAGTTTCCCCCTCAAATGCACACCGGAGTGACTTGGAGTGGGGTTACTCGTCTCCAAACTCCCTATTGCAATTGATGGTTCACCCGTTGGGCGGTGGTGGCACACCTTCAATAGGGGTTGGCTCGATTGGGGTCCCCACTAGCCTAGTTTCATCGCCATCTCCTTATCGCCTTCTTCCGAGGGTTAGTGGGAAGTGGTAGCGAGAATATCGGTGGCTATTTTTTGAACCACTCCCATTGGGTCGATTTCGGTGTGTTCGGAGGACTCTCCTGGTCCCTCCATCGGTCTTTGCTCGTGAAGGATTCTTGATTCATGCAATGCTTTGCTGCATCTGCAATTCTTCGTAGCGTGATTCTCTGGTTCCTCGTCACTTTCGGAGAAGACATCAAGGAGAGGATGGAAGTGTTACGTGGTGCGGAGATAGGCGGAGATACTTGCCTTTTCGCGTGCTTCGGCTTCTTGACTTGCTTTTCTCTCTCCTTGTCCTTGTAGATCTGCGAGAATAACCATGCATTGTCTTCATCTAGAGCTGGGAGCACAGAGATAATCCAGGAAATTTAGCGATTCTCTTCTTCTTCTATGAATTCAGCCGTTGGAATGTTCCCTTGACTTGCTCGGCTTCCATTTTCTCCACTCACGCAGACGATTTTGGATGTCGGGTAAGGTGGAGATAGGATCATTACATCACTATCTGCTTGGGCTGGTTCTTCTTGAGTTTGTTTGTGTGAGCTACACCGTGTGTCTTGGTTGCCTCTGCGATCACCTTCAGACTTGGTTGTTTCATCAATTACATCCGGAGACTCTACTTCTCCGAGTCTCCGTGTTTGTCTTTGGGTGAGTAGGCGACTCATTTGGTTTCTCTGTTCGGATTGCTTTACAAGTCTTCTTCGTCTCTTAGTTTGTACCGAGAGGATTTACGGTTCGGAGACGGTGTCCTCTGAGTCTTGGGCGGTGGGGCGTGCTTGTGTTTGTTTACGGGAGGTGGCCGTCTGCCCAGCTTGTCGATCTCCTCTTTTTGACGATCCGAGAGGGAATTTGTGAGTCCTTCTCGACCGCTGCGAGGGGCGTGTGACACGGCTGCTTGGGCGGTGACTCTGGCTGCGGGGCGCGTGACTTCTTGGCAAATGCGAGCGACTTTCTTCTTGTTGGAGAGGAAGCGGTTGTGTCTTGGTCAGTCACCGATTCCCCTCACCGTGTCGACTCTCTTGGCGTCGCGACGCTTGAGCACCGGAGAGATTAGCTCGAACATCCTCTTGTTAACATGGAAGGCCTTCCCATGTCTAAAGGTACTCCTTTCACCTCCAATAGCCGCCAATCACCAGGCCATATCCCGAGAGATCCTCCAAATGACCCATCTTCTTTGAAGGACTTGTTCCCTACGTTTTGGCGTGAGTCTGCTGTAGATAAACTCAGCCCGATTTATCTTCTTTTCTTCGATTATTGCGGCCATCACAATCAATTTTGCCTTTGTGATTGGTCAAAGCCGCCAAATTGATGTCGATACACTTGGCAACGATATCCAACAATTTGTGATAATCTCCTTGCCTCTTGTTTGCATGTATATATTATTTTGTCGAAACGTCGGACTTGGCTATTTCTTTCCATCGTCGGCCAAGTTTACATCGGCTTCCTTAATTTCGGTTGCTCCTTCTGGTAGTGAGCAATATTCACCAAATCCTTGGCGGTGATAGTCATTGCTTCAGTGAACAGATGACTTGATTCTTCATCGTGAATCTCGGCATTCACGTAGAATTGTGCGACCTCCTCCACGTAGGTCATAGGATACTCGATGTTAGAAACGGTTTCGATCCTGGCGTTTCTAACTTCTCCATGATTTTCTTCACCAGGGTGTCGTCGGACCCTGCTTCATCATTCCGTCGAAAATCCACGGTCGAACCGGTGTGGATTTGTTTTCCCAACTTGGTAAAGTTATACGTTGGTGCCATTTCTCGAGAATAATTTCAAGGAAAAGTTAAATTTGATTTGAAGGTTGATAGGGTTTTAGAGTATTTGCCTTTGCTTTTTGAGAGAGAGATTGAAAGTTTTTAGAAGTGTGAGAGAGAAACGGACGAAAAATGGTTTAAATATGGTTTATGAAAGGGCGTGCGAGGCGGTTTTGAATCGTGATCGAAATCAACGGCTTGGATTTCGCACGCATATTGAGCGTTCATGTCTCGTATTTAATGCGGCAAAGATTTATATCCAATCATAGGCTTGGTGTGCGGCTTTATGTCCGTACACATCATCATTAATGGCCGACGTGTCTCTTAAAACATTCTCTTTGAGTCAAAAACGATTTGCGTTTTTGTCACTTTGCTCATAAGTTATTCACTTATCTCTTAGCCGATTTAACTCGCTTCTCACATTTCTCTTAGTGACTCATTACTCGACTTGGTATAGTGACTTTTCCGACTGGTGATTCTTGAGCTAATTTTTGTTTTCGGCTCTTTTTCACCTTCTTTCTTGTTCCATTTTTTTTTTTTTTTGATTCTTCTCGTGTCTCGGCTTAGCTCAATTAGCCCCAACTCATGTTTGAGTTCTTCAAATCTTGACTCACATAATGGTTTTGTGAAGATGTCGACTAGTTGCTTTATCGGTTGAGATATATTCCAAGATAATGTCCTTCTTTTCAACATGATCTCTTATGAAATGATATCGACATCTATATGTTTTGTTCTTGAGTGCAACACGAGGATTTTGAGTGATTGCAATTGCACTTGTGTTATCACACATGATTGGAATTTCTTTTTCTTCAACTTCATAATCTCTCACCATTCTTTGTCTCATCCATAGGACTTAGGCACAAATTGCCGCCGCATGACTATGTATTCTCTCCTTTGTAGAAAGTGGCTATTGAGTTTTGCTTCTTGCTAAACCAGAAATTAACTGTTCCAAGCATTTGACATGTGCACGCAAGTACTTTTTCTGTCCACTCTGCATCCAAAGATCAGTAGTCGAATAGCCAATTAGCTTGAATCCACCTTCCTTTGGATACCATAGCCCTACTTCTTGGTTTCCTTTTAAGTATCTCAATATTCTCTTAGCTTGATCATATGGCTCTCTTTTGGAGCGATTGAAATCTTGCACATACACCTACAAAAAAGGTGATGTCCGGCCCGCTAGCCGTGAGATAGAGCGATGATCCAATAAGTGCTCTCTGTATCTTGTTTGATCTGAGCTTGCCATCCGCATCCATGTCCATTTTGGTGATGTGTTCATTGGTATTTTTACGAAGACTTCTCCTCCATACCAAATTTCTTCATTAAATCTCCGGTGTATTTTGTTTGACTTATGAAGGTTCCATCCTTCACCTTTTGTTTCACTTGAAGTCCAAGGAAGAATGTCGGCTCTCCCATCATGCTCATTTCAAATTTACTTTGCATGAGGTTTGAGAATTTTCACACACTCTTTGTTAGTGGATCCAAAAATGATGTCATCCACATATATTTGAACAAGCGTTATACTCTTCTTGTCTTGAATTACGAAAAGTGTTCTATCTACTTTTCCTTTAGTGAATCCATTTTCGATTAGGAATTGTGACGGGGGTATCATACCATGCTCACGGGTGCTGTTTCAATCCATACGGGCTTTCTTGAGTTTGTACACTTTGTCTCCAAGAGTCTTCTCGCTCAAATCCTGGAGGTTGTTCAACATACACTTCTTCCAATAATCCATTTAGGAATGCACTTTTTACATCCATTTGATATACAATGAAATTTTTGTGAGTCATAGGCAAGAAACATCCTTATAGCTTCCAATCTTGCTACGAGAGCAAATGTTTCATCAAAATCTATTCCTTCTTCTTGGCAATATCCTTTGGCTACCACTCTTGCTTTGTTTCTTACCCACGTAACCTTCCTCGTTCATCTTATTTCGAATACCCATTTGGTTCCAATAACATTTTGATGTATGGGTCTTTGTACTAATTCCCATACTTTATTTCTCTCAAACCGATTGACTCTTCTTGCATAGCTTGAATCCAATGTGTGTCATCCAATGCTTGTGACACATCTTTGGGCTCTATCTGCGAGATGAAGCATGTGAACATTGCTTCTTGTTGAGTTAAGGATCTTGTCTTGACACCTTCTCTCATGTCTCCAATGACAAGATCTAGTGGATGGTCTCTCGGCCATCTTACGTCGAGGTTGAAGTAAGTTAAGTGGATTCGATCGACTTGCACCGTGTTGATGTGGTCGCTCTCTCGTGATCACTCAATTTTGCAGATTTTCCACTGTTTTTGAGATTCACTATCTCATCTTCTTTACGAATTGATAATCCCCGCCGGCTTGACATAGGGATTCTTCTGTGAGGTTGGATGTTTTGACTTATCGGTGACTCTTCAATGTCTTTTCCATTTATGTTTGGCTCATCGAATACTACATGAATGGATTCTTCCTCATGTAACCATAGTTCTTTTGTTGAGTATTCTCATGTAGGCTTTGCTTTTGAGTATCTAAGAAGATACCCTCATCGCTTTAGCATCAAAAGCCTTTAGGTTGTCTTTGCCATTATTGTGGATGAAGCATTTACATCCAAATATCCCAAATATGCAACATTTGGTTTTCTTCCATCCGGATCTCATAGGAGTCTTTGTCACCGCCTATTTATCATACATCTGTTTTGGGTGTAGCAGTTTGTGTTGATTGCTTGACCCAAAATCTTTTTGGTAACCTGCTTGACTAACATGGTCCTTGCTTCTTCCTTGGGGTTCTGTTCTTCTTTCGCAACTCCATTCTGCTTTGTGGAGTCCTTGCGGTGATAGTTCATGACCAATACCATTCTCAATACAAGATCTTGAGTTATTATTCCATTGACAAACTCGGTTCCTCTATCGATCTTATTTTGATAATGGTTTGACTCTTCTCATTTTGTATTCTCTTCATCGGTTTGTGGTAGCTTTTGTAGAGTTTCTTTCTTCTTGCACATGAATATTGTCCATGTATATCTTGAGTAGTCATCTACTACCACCAAGGTGTATTTCTTTCCACTTATGCTTGCTCTTTGGTTCCACTTTGGGCCAAATAGATCCATATGAAGCGGATGCAATATTCTTGTTGAGGATGGGCATGTCTTTTCTTTGAATGACGACTTGATTTGTTTTCCTTCGACATGCATCACATATACTTTCCTTCAGATATCTTGAGTGCGGAAGTCCTTCTACAAGATGACTTCTTGCTAGCTTATTAATTGTTTTGAAGTTCGGTGACTCAAGGCTTTTTGTGCCCGAACTGACTTGATTCAATTTGTGCTCTTTGCTAGTAGATTGTGTCTTTGGGTGTTGCGATTGACCAATCCACTACATACATATTTTTCTCTACATCCTTGCAAAGACAACTTCATTAGATTCAACATTTTTGATTTGGCATATTCCCATGTTGAATCCAACATTGTAGCCCCTTGTCGCAGAGTTGGTGATGCTTAGTAAATTGAAGTTTAGTCCTTCAACATATGCAACATCTGTGATTTCTAAACCATTCCTTTTGATGGATCCAGTGCCTCTTATTTCACCAGGAGCTTCATTTCCTCCAAATATGACTTTTGCTCCTTTGACTTCCTTGAATTTTGACAGATTTTCTCTTATTTCTGTCATGTATCCGGGAATGACCACTATCCATGTACCAGGTTCCTTGGCACTTTCGGTGTTCCTTGAACCTCGCAATCAAGAAATTAAGTTTTAGGTACCCATTCTTATGCCTGGGTCTGAGGGGTTAGAATTATAAGATGATCCAACCAACCTATAGCCAAATGATTTGACTCTAAGAGGTTGCCATCTATCGATGCCATAATCATAATCAATCCTGGCAAATTGCTTGGGAGTCTAGGTTCATACAAATTGTCTCTTTTGTCTGTATGCCTGCATATGTGTTTTAGCAATTGCCTTTCTTGGGTAATTGTGGTGTCTTTGAGTGTAGTGCCTAGGTGCATATGTGTGCTGATGAAAGCTCTTATGCTTTTGGAATGGCCTTTGTTGAGTTCTAGGCCTTTGCCATTTGGGCTTGTATTCCATAAGTCTGGGTGATAGTTCACATTGTTCGATCGACTTGGCTTGGATATTTTCTACCATTCCCATCATATGTATTTCTTTTATGAGTTTTAAGGGTTTTTGGTAGCTCGCTTCTTCTTTACTGAGTATTTTTGTTTGGAGTCTGTGAGGACTCAGGCTGAATCTCTTCTCAAATTGTCCTTTCAAAGACTCTCAACTTTGTTTTTCCTTTTCCTTTGTAACCAAGGCCGTTTGCTTAGTATTGTGCTTTGGATTGAAAGTGTGTGCATCATTTAGAGTTTTGGATTTTTCGGACTCTTCATGACTTGAAGATCCTTTATCCAAAATTACTCTTGAGGTTTGACATGGCACAAAGGAATTAAATCTAAGCTGTCTTGTCTCCACATTCTCTTTGACTCATAATAAGATCATCCAATGATTTAGATGCCTTAGTGAATGAGGCAATAACATTTTGAGGTCATTCTCCCTCTTTTCTATAGCGACAATTTCTATTAATTTAGCATTTTCAGCCTTTAAACTTTTATTCTCATCAGCTATTTGACTTAGAGTACTCGGCTCCTTAGTCGCTTTGAGTTTTGATTTTTGAGTAAATTTGTTTTCCTCATTCAATAGTGTGTGTGAGGTTTTAATGTGCTCAAAATCTTTCATCATTTTGCCTAATGAATCATAAAGATCGTGGGTGATGAAGTGTATGTGTCACAGATCACTATCACTAGTGTCCGAGCTTGTTGAGTTAGATTGTACCTCATCTTCTTGATCTTGTTCTTTGGCCATTAAGCGGATCAAGGCTTCTTCTTCGTAGTCACTTGAGTAGTCGGCTTCACATCGCTCTCTGAGTCATTGTCTCTCTTGACTTGGCTTGATCTCGGCCGATCTCTGCCTCCATCATTGCCTTTTTCTTCTCTTGTCTTCTTTCTCTGAAGACCTTTCTTTCTTCTTCGTTTACTCGTCTTGTTGACTACGGGATATGAGCATCAATGGCATAGTGACCGGTTGTCTACAATTCCAACATAGATATTCACCTTTTGATCACCTCTTTCTATTCTTGAGTTGTCGGCCCTTTGATACTCAACTTGTTGATGATCTGCATTCTCTTGGTTGGCCTATCATCCCTTGATTTGGAGGAGGTGAGTGTCTTCGGAGGATTCACCCTTTCCTCTCTTGTAGTTCTTGTTAAAGAACTTGTTAAATCTTTTAACCATCGTTATTTCTTCTGGGTCAATTGCCTCTTTGACCTCAGCTCTCCTTCCATCTTTGGCAACTAGAGCAAGCGGTTGTTTTGGTACAATTTTGTCTCTTCCTCAGTCTTTCTTTCTCATTTCAAACTCGTAGGCTTTGAGGTCTGAGAATAACTCATGATTGGATGTCTTTGATAGGTCCATGGAGTGTCTCAATGCCATGACCTTCATTTCCCATTCACCGAAGACTTTTTAGGATCTTCATACACATTTCCTTTTGTGTATATTCCTTTCCAAGTGTAGACAACTCATTTGTGATTTACGTAAACCGAGCATCCAGTTGATCCGAGGTTTTCTCCACGAGATCATTTTAAAGTTCTCAAATTTTTGTCTGACCTAACAGATTTTGTTTTCTTTGATTTGCTCGAGCCTTCACAAATCAATGTCGGTTTGTCCCATTTCCTTAGCGATTTTGCAAGATTTCACTTTATTGAACATGGCTTTGTCCAGGTTTTGTAGAGAATGTCCTTGGCTACATTGTCCAGGTTGTATCTTTTTATCATCATTTGTCCACTCGGTTCTTGGTTTTCAACCATGACCGTCCGTCCTGCAAATCTTCTTCTTCCCCTTCAAAGCAACTCTTCGTGCAAATTTGTTCACCTTTAATATTTGCGAGAGGCCCATCTTCTATCACTATCCACATCTCATCATGTAATCTTTGATAGATGAGCACATCACGAATTTTCCAATCATCAAATTCTTCAATAGTGAACATAGGAATGCGTGTTAGATTTGCTTCCATGATAATAACTTTTAATGATAGAAAAGAGTTTTGAAAGTTTAAGTACTAAAGCAGACTTTTGAAAAGTTTGGAGATCTAGTTCAGTAACCAGTGCGGAGGGTTCAATGAACCAACCGCTCTGATACCACTTGTAGGTCCCAAGGGGTGTAAGTGTAAGGTTTAGAAGGGGGGGGGTTGAATAAACCTTACCACCTTCGAGTCGACCTCCGCCATTAAATTTCCTTTAAGTGCACTGTGTGCGATAAGGCTGTTTGAGTTCTTTTCATTATTAAGGGTATGTTGGACATATTACAGGGATGATGGCGGTATATTTTAAAGAATTTAGTTTAGGTGGTATTTTTCCAAAAAAATTGTAAACAAATGGCATTTTTGCAAATATCCCAATAAAAATCCAGCCTATATATGAGTGGCATTAACTTTCCTTGTAACTGTCAGGCGTTACAACCCCATCAATGACCATGATCTGAGGAGTTACAAAATCTAACAGACACATACGAATCTGGACACCTACAATATGCAGATTCACCAGGCCCAACACTGGAATTTGGATCAAGCCCATTTTCGAATGACAAAACTATAGTGAACCTGAACCATGGCCCAAGTAAGCGCATGTGGCCCACTTGTGATCATCCACTTGTGTTATAGTATATCTAATTAACCAATAACATCTTCTAGTATTTATACTAGGATAAATTATATTTTATATGTGGGACAAGGCTAAAGCATTTCAACCCCTTTTACATAATGTCCATTCGTGTGACCAATTAATGTATTAATTTCTCACTCATTGAAATTCAGTTTTGAGAAATAAAAAATACTACGACTATCTACTCGGAATGTAGATTAACAATGTAAAAATTAATTCTTCCAGAATTAAATATTTAGCTACCAAAAAAATTTAGTCATAGTCGGGTTGACGTCCGCTTTATCAAAACCAAATTTCCAACATATTATCAACCAAATGAGATTTTATGTTGCAAAAGTGATTTTCATCTTATATTCCACTCCACTAATGATTGGCGTGTATAAAAACTATCATATTAATTTTTAAGCATAAAGCAAACCAACAAAAATAATATTGAAAACAATATTAATCACATGTATAACTACAATATTAAAAACTCATAATTTATATTTCAAAATTAATATGATAGTTTTTAGACACGTGACAATTGACAATCATCTAAGTGCATGGAATATATCAATAGAAGATGAAATACACTTTTAAAACATAAGATCACATCTGATTCTTAATCGGCTGGGCTGAAACTTTCCCAAAATTTGAAGCTTTCAATTTTTATTTTTATTTTGTTTTTGAGGAAAAGCTTTCAAATTCATTATCCAATGAATAATAGAAAGGAAAATTGGTCATTATCTATATATGGCCTAAAAAAGTTGGACATGTTTCTGTACTCTACAAGACCCCCAGCATTTTCTGTTAGCCTGAATTGTAGAAGTGTGAAAACTGAAAAGTTATCCTTGTCTTATAATATACTATTCCAACAACTAAAGACAAGAATGTGGATGAACTAAAATAAATGTAGATAAGATTGATAAAACAGGCTGGTCCAAATGTTTTGTAATTTAGAGCGTGTTCACTTAGACCATCTCCAGCACTCTACACTATTTTGGTGCAGAGTTTGCTACTTCTTTAACAAGAAAATCTACATTTAAATCCAAAATGATCTCACTATTTTTCGCACTAAAAAAGAATATTCTATAAGATTCTTTCCTTTATTTTTATTTTTATTATTTTATAATTGACAAAAATATTATATAAATAATTTTATTTAATATAATATTATTATTTTTATCTTCAAAATTAATCAAATTGAAAAAATAGAATATAATATAATTTTTAATTTTAATATAATTTTTAAAAAGTGAACAAATTAAAAAAAAGTTAAATTTAATGAAATTAATATAACATTAATTTTACTATTATTTTGTAATAGATTAACTGAAATATAATATTAATAATAATATTTAATGTTAAATAAAGATATACCAAATTTAATAAAAAAATCAAAAAGAAAAAAAGAAAAAAGTAAGCGCGACTCTGATGCTGCTATTTTTGGCGTGGTACTGTAGCAAAAGCCAAAATGCCGCAGCATTTGGCGCTGTGCTGGAGGATGTTTGGTGTAGCACTACTCTAAAATAGAGTAGTACTGGAGATGCTCTTAGTTTACCTAAAAGCAGCATGTAAATTCTCAAGAATTGTATATGATGGTTTTTTTTTTTTGTGTGTATATGATGGTTTTGAAGTTTATGAAATGCAGGGTGACTACTTAAAATACACAAAATCAAATACTTTTTAAAGGAACTATTAATAATTATCAAGAAAAAAACTAATATTTTTTCTTGAAAACTAATAATTTGTTCTTTGAAAGAGTTATATATTTAGAGTAAAATTGATATTCTTTTAAATAAAAAGTTATATTATTGAATAAGATTGTATATAACATTGTAATAAATAATCAATTTTTTACTTTGAGATTATATACTTTTCAATGTAAAAGTGATTTTTTTTAATGAAAAATGATACATTTTGAGTCTAAAGTGATACTATGTCATCACCTAATATTACAAAAATGTCATTGTCCCCAATGATACTATATCATCCTCTAATATTACAAAATCGTCACCACCCCCAAAGAATTACTTTGAACACGTATATTTTCCAGAGTAAAAGTGATATTTTCCGAGAAAAAACTAATACTTTTGAATTATCATCATACCTACCCATTGGCGTAGCCGGGAAATATTATAGGGTGGGCTGATACAGAAAATTGGGGTGGGCCAAATATAAATTAAAAGAAAAACCATATAAATTTTAACTAAACAAAATTTTAAAAAAAAAATTACCTTGTAAAAAAAATTGGGGAGGGAGGAGGGTAGGGAGTTGGCCCCTTACCTCTGTCACTGTACCCACCTATTAGCCTAACAATTACAAAAATATCACGCCCTTTTGGGTTGGATCATGGGCCGCGGGAGACCCATCTCACAATATGTGACATGTGAGACGGTCTGATATGAGTTTTTGCAAATTTAAAATATGTTCAGTATCATTTGTTTGAGATGTTGGCCTAATCGTCTTTTTGTTGTAGTATGTAAGTAAATGTCTCACATAATTGATGGTCTTCTTAAGTAATAGCAATGCTAATTTGTCGGGTTTGGGTCAGGTCGACTCATACCCAAGACCTGAACCATTATTGTTACAAAGGACTCAATCTCATCCCAAACTCGCTTCTCAAACTCAAACTAGCCCCAACTCACATAAACATGAATAAGACTCGTTAGATACGTCTATGTCATATATATCAACTTATTTATTGCTACAAAAGTTATATGAATGAGCACTCATATAAGTTAATAAATAATCTCAAATTAAATATGAAAAAAAAAACAACTAAGAAAAACGTTTCCTTAAAAAAATTGGATAGCAACATATTAAGAAAACACGTGAATCAAAAGAACTAGAACAATGGTATGACCCAAGAAACCTCCGATGACAAAGTTGATGAACTCCGCCATGATCTTAACCGAACACCGCCTTCTTCGCCGAACACCTACAAAAAGGGGCCCAGAGGGTTGCTCTGGCGTATCCACTCTGACGCTCAAGTTAGAGAATATTCTGAAAAAGAAGTAGGACAAAACAAGTATAGGGTAGGATATAAAAAGTGCATAAGGGGTAAACAATAACTGAGTGATAGGTATTTATTGAAAATATAATTAGGGTTTCCGGATTTCTAGGAAACAGTTATAAGGAATCTGTCAGAATCAGTTATTAGATTTAATCTAAATGACACATTTATGCCACGTCATTACAAATCCCGAACTCTTGGACTGCTGATGATCCCGAGCTCATCCACAAGTCTTCTATAAGTTGGGCCACGAATATGGGCTTTACCAATGCCTCCAAATCTACCAAGTAATAGCTCATAAATAAACAAATATACCGAGACCTAATATCTATCGTGAGTTCGGTTTATTCTATGCTGAATCAAACAACAATACTCACAATCAAGCCAAATAACACGACAACAGACAAAGTTAATATATATATATATATATATATGTATAGGGTTTGGTTCAAATAAGACCACCCTCCTTGGATAAGACAGTGTAGATTAATCTTGTCCATTTATTTAATTTTTTCAAAGGCTGAGATTTAATTGATTTTAAGCGTTTTTTTATTTTAATTCGAATAAGGGTAGATTAATCATTTTCCATATAACTGATTCCTTAATTCACGGTCCCTACATATTTTTGTTTGATAATTTTAATATGCAATACATATATGTTAAACATGCAGTATAAAAGTAATAAACATGCAGTACATATATGTTAAATATGTAATAGAATCATCGTTGAGCACCTACATGGTCCCCGCATGTTAATGAGCGTGACTCTCTCTCTCTCTCTCTCTCTCTCTCTCTCTCTCTCTCTCTCTCTCTCTCTCTCTCTCTCTCTCTCTCTCTCTTTTCTCGCTCTATAACTGATTCCTTAATTCACGGTCCCCACGTATTTTTGTTTGACAATTTTAATTTGCAGTACATATATGTTAAACATGCAGTATAATAGTGTTAAATATGTAGTACATATATGTTAAATATGCAGTAAAATTATCACATAGCACATACATGGTTCTCACATGTTAATGAGCGTGATTTTCTCTCTGTGTAACTGATTCCTTAATTCACGGTCCCCACATATTTTTGTTTGACAATTTTAATATGCAGTACATATATATTAAATATGCAGTATAATTATCGCAGAGCACATACATGGACCCCACATGTTAATGAGCGTGATTTTATCTCTCTCTCTCTCTCTTTCTATATATATATATATATATATATATATAACCGATTCCTAATTCACTGTCCCACACATGTTTTTGTTTGACAATTTTAATATGCAGTACATATATGTTAAACATGCAGTATAATAATATTAAATATGTAGTACATATACGTTAAATATGCAGTAGAATCATCGTAGAACACATGCACGGTCCCACATGTTAATGAGTGTGATTCTCTCTCTATAGTTGATTCCTTAATTCACGGTCCTCACATATTTTTGTTTGATAATTTTACACTTATTGGGATTTAACTAATTGGTTAATTTATTATTATCCTATATTAATCCTAGCCGTTGATATATATAGGGGAATAGTTGAGATGAGTCCACATTGTCTCACCCAGAGCCATGGTCTCACATGATCTTCCCCATATATATATATATATATATATATATATATATATATATATATATATATATATGGTACGACCCAAAAAACCTCAATGGTGACACAGCCGAGCTCCGCCACAATCTTCGCCGAAATCCGCTTACTCCACCGAAGTACCTGCAAAAGGGGGAGTGGAGGGTTGCTCCGGTGTACCCACTCCGACGCTCAAGTCAGAGAATGATTTTGGAGGAGAAAGAGTAGAGCAAGTATAAGATATGTGTGTAAAAATTGCATAAAAAATAAGCAATACCTGACCCAGGGGTATTTATAGAGAACCTGATTAGGGTTTCCAGATTTTTAGGAAACCATTATAGAGAATCTGTCAGAGTTTGTTATAAAATTTTATCTAATTAGCACGTTTAGTCCACGTTATCAATAATCCCGAGCTCTTAGGCAAATAATAAGACCGAGCTTATCCAAGAATCTTCTAGAAGTTAATTTATAGATATGGGCTTATCGAACTCTTCAACTTACTCAAGGAAAGGCCCATAATAAATCATAACGAGCTTAATCGAAGAATCTATACCCAATATGAGCTCAGCTTATTCTATGTCGAATCAACCAGACCCCCCACTATAGCCGAGCTATCTAAAAATTTATGTTATGGTATTACTTGTTCGCCATGGCCGAGCTCATGCATACCCCCTTATATGCCAAGGCCGAGCTCATTCATACCCCTTCATAAGGCAAGGTCGAGCTCATTCACACCCTTCTCATATACCAAGGCCGAGCTCGTACCTGCCTCTTTGTTTAAAATTCCCGCCTCTTTGAGTTCCGTGCAATTGTCATAATTATCCCTATTGATGGGACGTCTGTTGCTCTGCCCAAGACATCCTTAGCCATAGATTTTGATCTCATCGAACGGTCAAGATTAATTGTCCTCGGTACCAGTGCTAGAACCTTTGCCAATATAAAGGGAAGAATCTCCTCTCATTTATAATTTGCTCATTCTTTCCTTCTCAAAATATTCTTAGTGTATAAGGGCCACTTTAGAGCGATTTCCGATGATTCTCCGGCGACTTCATCTTCACCAGCTCCGGCGTACTACTCTCTGTCCTCTTTTAATTAATCTCTTCTCCTTGGTACATTTTCTTACTTTTCTCTTTTTTCTTCTATTTATTATTATTTTTTCCTTCTTATTTGCACAAAAATGTCTTCTCATGTACGTCATTCTTCACCTGGACATCCATCTTCTCCTGGGACCCCCACAGATCCCGAAGTCGGTCTGAGTGGGTTGACAATTTCAAAGTCTCCCTCGACACCAAGACCCACACCACATCCCTTAGCTCTGAAGGAACTTCTTTTGACCCCATACGACTCGTTTGGCATTTTGGATGGGATTGGACAATATAGTATGTAAGGATAGGATTACACTATTCATGTATTATTTAACACCAAATAATATTGTGTTTGGGATGTGTGATTGAGTAAAACAAAATTTGGATATGCAATCTTATATTATGTTTGGCAAAATGGATTAAGTGTGATAAAAATATAAAATGTCTCTTCTACCCTCAATAAAATTTAACATTGTATTGAAACAACTAATGAGCCATTGCCGTCCTCCTCCACATTATGTTCAACAAATATTTCCTTTCACTGAACGCCATTTTTGGTGCTTGGAAGAGGAGAGCATCGTCTATGGCCCGAACTTCCAGAAGCAACGACATTGAAGATCAATTCCACACTGTGCATAGCTACCAGATTTCGCGTCGAACATTGAAAACAAATATTTACAGGAGGCATTTCATGGTATGGTTTTCGATATTTTACCCTTTTAATCAATTAAGTCTTTGTAAAATTGTGCTTTGGGGTACATTGGTTACAAATTTTGTCAATAGGAGCTCCATTAATGCTAGTTAGTGTTTTGAATCCTTATGTTTTTGTACTGAAATGCTCAAAAATCCTTTCAAACTTACTGTGGGTATTTCAATTTTTTGCAATGTATAAATAAGGAGCAATTCTGGTTCTGTGATTTGAGCTGGCTTTAGTGTTTTCTGTATGGATGAATTTGGTGTGTGTCAAAATGGCCGTATTGATTGGATATTTGCGTGGAGAAGCTTCATTTTGTATGTCCAACATTTGTGTTTTATTTTCCTACTTTGATTAGGATTTTTGACTGAGAATTAACCCAAATGTGTGAAGTACATTTCTTGTTTGTACACATTTGTAATAGTAAAATATTAAAAATTGTTTGAGCAATCTAAAAATTGACCTAATTGAAAAAGACAAACTGTAGTGTGGATTCTATTGAATGAAATTGTTTTCCTACTGATTTCTCACATATTGGTTGATTAAATGAATGGCTACCTATTTGTAAAGTTATTTGGTCAATGTGGTCACTCACCACCTATATTATATATATGTCCAAACCGTAGTAACAAATCTAAGCACCACAAACATTGATCATTTTAGTAGTGCCAGCAATGCGACATGTCATTGTAGAAATTACTCGTTCGATGCTCCAATTCGGTGTCATTGTGGATTTCAATTGAGGATTCAGACTGCATGGACAAAGTCAAACCCCGAAAGATGTTTTATATCTTGTCCGGAGAGGAAGGTAAATTTTTTCCAATTATGAATGCTTTATATTACTTTTTTTTTAAGATGCACTTTGTCTAGCGTATTTTTTGAAGAATAATCTAATTCTATTTCAGATTTACAAGTGTGGCTACTTCAAATGGCTTGATGGTCCTATTTTTGAGGAGTCGAGAAATATAATTCCTGGGTTATTCGACAAACTGAAGAAAGTAAGAATCGACTTGGTTGCTAGTAGACAACAAGTTGAGTTGTTGAAGAAGGTTGCAATGGTATCTTGGCTTATTACCTTTGTGATTGGCTTTATCGCAATATGTTCATTACATGTTTGTGTCATGTAATTGAATGAAATGCATTACTTACCCCTTTGAATTTAGTGATTATTATGTAGAACCTTACCTTTGTATATCCGTTGATAATGTTGTTGTCTGTATTATTAAGCATATTAAAGTTTAGAGACTTTTGTGCTTTCTATTATTGTAGTTAGGATGTTGTCTAGTGATGTGAAGCATCTTCTGTTAACTAATGTTTGTATTATTTGAAGTTAATTAATGTAAGTTTGTTGTTGGACGGTTTTTGTAATTTCTTTGACCACAAATGTTGATTTACCCGAATACATTGGCAGTGAATTCACTTGCATATGAGTTGCCTTGTCTCCTCTTGTTAAAAGTCACAATATTATGGATCATGTGAGTATGCACAACTGCATGTAACAGTAAACTATGTTGTCCAAGGAGGTTTTGTGCAGACATTTTACCCCATATCCTTTGTCCATATCTCCTATAAAATCACTTTTACAATTTTGAACTTCAAAAGCAGCTTATGTATTTGATTTAACTTTGCAAGGGGATATCATGTCTTCTTGAAAGGTAGGTCATCTTTTTAGACCGTGTATGTTAAGTTGGTTTTATACCAATGTATTGAGTGCTCTAGACTAGGATTTTGCGTTGTTTTTGGGTAGTTTAGTGTCGTTTGAGTTGAATTCTTGTAGTTAGTTGTCATTCGTGAGTCGGGACTAATCTTGGAAGCCAAAATTGATTAAAAACGATGAAAAACGTGTTTGTATGGTGAAGATCACATTTTAAAAGTGAAAAAACGGAAAAATATTGAGCAAGATCGAAAGCCCAGCTGAAACCCCGCGCCATGGCGCTGGTGGAAAAAATAGTGCGATGCGTAGGGGAAGTGGTGAAGCGGCTGCAGCTTCCATAGCAAAAACTGCAGCGCCCCTGATTAGCAATGGATGATAAATAAGCGCGTGTTGGCGCTAAGGATGATCTTGTTGCGGCCTTTTATCTGGGCAACAACAAGACGTTCGGCGAGACAGTGGGCGTGAAGATCGGAGTGCAGCCGGCTGAGGACGATAAGCTGCAGCGGCCATGCGTCAACGTAACGGCGACATGGGGCGATTGCTCGGGCGCGCTGCGGCGCCATGATAGGGCTGCGGCGCCAAATGACAATACAGAAAAAACAACGAACAATACCTTGTGAAGCGCGGGAGGCTGAAACTTGCGGCCCAGCGCGATAAAGGCCTGAACATGGGCTGAATGTGCGCGAATTATCTTTGGGCCTTTTTAGACGGATTTTCGAGGGTTTCAAGCCTATAAATATAAGAATGCACGTACAAATAGGGGGTCGGACATTATTTTGAGCACAACGCACCGCAAGAGACTCAGAGCTAGGATTCGGGATGGCAATTGGAGGCAGTTCTCGTCTGGACACAGAGAGAATTCCTTCTCTTTTCTTCTCAATTCTTTCTTTACTTTTCTTTGTCGATTTCTTGAGATGTATAATTATTTCTTCATGAGTTTTCATACATCCATTATGAGCTAAACCTATTTTTCTAGGGGATTGATGTAACTTACGTTTGAACCTATGTTTTGATTTCCAATTTATGAAATTCGCATATTTAATAATCTATTTGTGCTATTTGATTTGATTGCATCTGGATTATCTGATCAATAATTTAGATTGTTTGGCGTGTTTAATTTGACGCTCGAGAGAGGTAATTGAATGCCTGGCCATAGAATAGCACAACCTAGGGTTTCATAGAATCGAGAGGTTTGTGAATCTTTTGAAGCCTGTGATAGAATATTCATTGAGCGCATTTAATTTATGATTTTTATAGAGATATCGAAATCAGAAATTGGAACCTAGAATCATTTGGCACTCGAGAGAGGAAGTGATAAACGGTAGGAATATTGGCTTATAGATTGATAACTTGTGATTAATAATCTGGATTGAAAACATAGGGGATAACTAAGTGAAATCAACCCTCTAGAATTCATCTTCTATGTGTTTCATTAATTGTCTGAACCAATTAGTTAGTTTATTTTTAGTTTTATTTTTAGTTTAATAAATCTTCATCCCTTTTCAATTTCTAGATAGAGTTAAGCTATTTTAATTATAGTACTTAGTATAAAATTCGATAACAATCCCTGTGGAGACGATAACCCTACTTTCAAAACATATACTAAAACTTAACACCGTACGCTTGCGGTAAGAATTTCGCGATCAAGTTTTTGGCGCCGTTGCCGGGGATTGTTTTATCTTATTTTAAACTAATACTATTACCACGTAGTCTTAATCCTAATCTAGACTAGTATAGGATTTATAATTTCGTTCTTCTCATTTGACTTGTCTGTTTATGCGAGATTCCAGAGATATTAATTTGCTTCCTTTTGATCCAGATATTGAAAGGACACTTTGAGCAATCCGAGCAGCAAAGCGAGCAGAGAATCGAGCAATGGCAGAAGGCGGGGACGATGAGAATAATAGAAATCGGGTCGAAACGTGCCACCAAAGCCTGAGGCACCAGAAAGGGCAATCCGGGATTACTTTACGCCGACCGTGAACTAACTACTCCGGTTGTGTGTCGGCCCATTAATGCAAATAATTTCGAATTGAAACCGGGCCTCATAAGCATGGTTCAGCAGAATCAGTTTGGGGGGAGTCCAGCGGATGATCCGAATACACATCTGGCCACATTCTTGGAAATTTGCGACACCATCAAGATGAATGGTGTGACTGATGAGGCCATTAGATTGAGGCTTTTCCCGTTTTCACTCCGGGATAAGGCCAGGCAGTGGTTACAGACGTTCTCCCCTGGGAGTATTAGGAGCTGGGATGATCTGACTAAAACATTCTTAGCAAAATTCTTTCCTCCCAGCAAGACACTCCAACTAAAGAGTGAGATAGCCCAGTTCCAACAGATTGATTTTGAGTCGTTATACGAAGTTTGGGAGCGATTTAAAGATCAATTGAGGAGATGCCCACAGCATGGCTATGCAGACTGGCAGAGGGTTCAGTATTTTTACAATGTGTTGAATGGACATACGAGGACGATACTTGATGCGGCATCAGGAGGTACATTGATGGCTAAAACACCGACTGAGGCCTTACTTCTTCTTGAAGAAATGGCCACAAACAGCTATCAATGGCCCTCCTCCGAGAGGACAATGGCAAAGCCGATTGCGGTGTTCTTGAGCTGGATCTGATGTCGACTTTGGCGGCTCAAATCTCGAGTCGACAAAGCAATTAGTAATCATGAATACTGGCAACACACCACAGCAAGCCGCACTTCCACACGCAGCCGCCACTCACGAGGACGAGCAAGTCAATTATGTGAATAACCGGGATTTTAATAACCGAGGTAATTCATTACCAACTCACTACCACCCGGGACTTCGCAATCATGAGAATCTCTCTTATAGCAACAACGAGGACGTATTGAATCCACTCTTGGGTTATCCAAACCCATCCGGTTCAATGCACTCGGAGGTGAAAAAGCGATCGCTTGAGGAGATGCTCGGCTCATTCATCGGAGAGACCAGAATCGAATGAATATGAGTGAAGCGCAGATTGATGGTCCGAATACTAAGATGAGCACAATGGAGACGCACATTAGGTCGTCGAGACACAAATGGGTCGATTGGCTACAACCGTGAATTCATTGCGAAAGAAAAGAAAAGTTCCCAAGTGATACGAGGTTAATCGAGAGAAACCTTTGCAATGCAATTTACGTGAAAAAGGAAGCGAAAATTCGGCTGGCCCAAGAATCACCTATTTATGCGAAACCAATGGAATCCAAGAAAATGAAGTTGGGAGATTTTGAGACTGTCTATTTGACAGAGGAGTGTAGTGCAATAGTCCAAAGTAAACTACCTCAGAAAATGAAGGATCTAGGGAGTTTCACTATTCCTTGTACTATTGGAGGAGTTTTCCTTGAGAAACCACTTTGTGATCTTGGGTCCAATGTGAATCTGATATCTCTTTCTGATGTGACGAAGTATGGGCTCTGGGAGGTGAAGCCATCCAATATCACTTTGAAGTTCGCTGATCGATCAGTCGCCTATCCGTGGGGAATCATTGAAGACGTATTGGTTAGAATTAATAAATTTGTTTTTCCTGTGGATTTTGTTGTGTTGGACGCGAACGAGGAGAAGAAAATACCTATCATCTTTGGGCGACCGTTTTTAGCTACAGCACAGGCTTTGATCGATGTAGAAACGGGGGAGCTAACATTGCGGGTAAATCAGGAGAAAGCGGTATTCACCATCCATCCAACCAACAGGCTAAAATTTGAATTAAATGATGGTAAGCAGATGGTTGGGAATATAGCTGAAGACATTGGAGGTTGGGAAGTTTCTAAGGGAAATGTGGACAACATGCCTATTGGAGCCCCAACTTGAGGATAATCTGACATAGTCTGGCTGAAGACTGTAAACTTAGCGCTTCTTGGGAGGCAACCCAAGCTCCTTTTATTACTTTCTTAGTTTTAATATAATTTAGTAGTTGTTTTTGTTTTTTTTTTTTTGCATTTTTAGGAGTAGTAAGTTGCATCATACCCCACCCCTCTTATTTGTGCAAATCCCACATATCCCACTCCATCTTCACAAAGGAGCATTATAACACCACACACACCATATCCATCTCCTCCACTCATTATTTGGTAAGTTTGCAACTTCCAAACCCCACCCCATGGTTTTCCCCATCTTGTGATATTTGGTGTGATTGGATTATAGTAGTGCTAGGATAATTGTTGTTGATTTGTGGATTGTGGATTGGTTGTTCATGCTAGACTTAGGCTTGGTGCTGATTTTTGGGATTGAATTGAGTTATCCATTGCATTCACTATCTTTGCCCAAATTCATGCATATGAGGTGTTTGATAAAATGCCCCAATGATAGTTTCAAAGTGTTTGGTGCTATCTTGCATTTCTATGCTTATCTTTTTGACATGGCATTATATTTTCTACTTGGGTGCATTATGTATGGGCTTTGATTTTCGATTTCTCACCCATAACCGAATTCCTTGGTTCCACGAGTTTTGTTTTCTTGTCTACCTTGCTAGGTTGCAAAAATGCGAAACCAAAGAGGGACCGGACTAAGGCGAATGGGAAGAACAAGACCACACCTCGGAGGCATACAACACCCACGGGCTTGTGCGCTAGGATGCATTGTGCGAGCTTATACGAGACACCTCCTACACGTAGTAGTACCACATGACTTAAGGAGCCTTCGCTCCTCGGCTACCAGGAAAGTCCTTTTTCCCACCTCTCTATTGGGGACAATGTCGTTTTAAGTTTGGGGGGGTGCAGTCTGTTTTTATTCTTCGAGTCGAGTCTTGAGTCAAAAAAAAATGAAAAAAGAGTATAGAGTCGAGTCAGGTCGTTTGTAAAGCTGTGAAACTGCATGACTAAGTGAATTTGTCGAATATGAGTTGAACGGTCAAAAAAGCATGTGTTGAACTATGATTTAATCTTCTTTCCATTAATTCCATCTATGTGCTTAACTCTGTTGATTTATTTGGGGATGATTTATGCAATTGAGTGGTTCCTTTATGATCCTATCGGATTCTAGAACTTATCTGATCACGAGTCGAGGCGAAATCCTAGGTGAAGTAACATTAAGGAAGTGATTTAGGCCATCTTTGAACAAGCCAGAGCCTAAAATGCCTACCTTTGTATTATATTTTCCCTAGTGTCCCCCTTTGAGCCTTATAAACCCGTTTCTTTGGCAAAACCATCTAATACCCAGAGCCTAAATGTGAATATCCTAATTACCCATCACTCATACACACAAAGTATAGAAAAATATTGACGGTTGAGGAGGGTATGATGAGAAGGGTATGTATTTAATTGAATGAAGTTACTCGAGAAAAGAAGATATGAAACCCCATGTATGCAAAAGAATAAGTTTGGGGGTCCCGAAAAAAAAATGTGTGAAAAAAAAAGGAGAAGAGAAAAATCAGTGGATTGAAGGTTCATAAACATTGGGGATGTCAAAAAGCGAAGGGTAGTATTGATTGTTGATTAAAAGTGATAATTGTGTGTTTGGGTGATTTGAGCCACTTAATCCTATATTTTCCTACCTTACCCTAAGCCCACATTACAAGCTTTAAAAGTCCTATTGATCCTTGTGTTACATTAGCCTATATTAGTGGAGATTAGTGTGAAAGACAAGTCTATGGAGTCCGGTAAGCATCTCATCTCTATATTCAAAAAGTGGATCATTTAAAAGTCACAATATTATGGATCATGTGAGTATGCACAACTGCATGTAACAGTAAACTATGTTGTCCAAGGAGGTTTTGTGCAGACATCTTACCCCATATCCTTTGTCCATATCTCCTATAAAATCACTTTTATAATTTTGAACTTCAAAAGCAGCTTATGTATTTGATTTAACTTTGCAAGGGGATATCATGTCTTCTTGAAAGGTAGGTCATCTTTTCAGACCGTGTACTATGGCTTTTTGGAAAGTATTGAGTAGGCAATAGTTGCACATTTGTTGTTCTAGGAGATTTAATAAGTTTATTTTCCATAAGTGGCTAAAAAAGGTTCTATAAATAGCCTACTCTACGTACATCAAAATAGGCAAAATAAGGCAATTGTTAGGAAAATTTATGTTTAGATTTTGATGATACCATTTTATTTGTAATTCAACTTGTAATAGATAGGATTACATGAGCTCCTCAGCCGGTCTATGTATGAATGGTGCATGCACTTGGCACATTTCACAGCTTTTCACCATCCTCTCTGCATCTTTTCTTAAGTTATCCTGCCCTTAGCACTTTGTTTGCTAAGGTCCTTGCTCCCATGTGATTCTCGCAACATCCTTCATGGATTTCTTTCAGAACATATTCTCCTTCGTTATAGCTCACACACCTTAGTAATGGTACATTAAAACCCTTTTTGTACAATATCTCTCCTATCATACAAAAACGAGTTGCCCATATTTTCACCCCAGCCATCTCTTTTCTATCATTCGTTAAGGTTCCTTCCTTTAAATATGCCAGGATTGGGACTCTCCAATATTCTTTCTCTTCTAATTCTCCCACTTTCAAACTCATGATTGTATACCGATTTACCAAGAGGGTAATATTCCTATCATAACCCCCTACAGCCGAACTGGCAATTTTTGACAAAAAATCAGCCTTTGAATTCTCAGACCTCAGTATTTGGCATATTTCCACTTCTTTCAACATTTTCCCAAGGGCCTTGTATTTTTCCACATAATTTTTCTTTCTTTCCTCTTGGATTTCAAATTCTCCCTTAACTTGCTTATACACCAATTGTGAATCCATGTGTCTAAGTACATTTGTTGCTCCTGTACCACTGCCATGCGAATTCTCCACAGAAAGGCCTCATACTCAGCTTCATTGTTAGAAGTTTAAAATCCAATCTTATAGCAAAACTGCTTTCCACCCCATCTAGACTGATTAACACAATACCTACTCTGTATCCCCAACTTCCAATAGGGCCATCAATAAACATTACCCGTGTTACCTCATTAGTCATATTTTTCGTTAACTCTTGCACGAAGTCTGCTAAGGCTTGAGCCTTGATAGCAGTTCGGCTCTTGGACTCCACATCATATTCACTCAGCTCAATTGCCCACTTTACTAATCTCTTTGATACTTCAAGATTTCTCATTATAGCCATCAATGGTAGATTTGTTCGAACAATCACCTTATGCAACAAAACATATGGTCGCAGTCTCCGAGTTGTTACTATCAAAGCCAAACTAGCCTTCTCGATCTCTGCATATTTTAATTCTGTATTCCTCAATACTTTACTAACATAGTACACTAGCATCTGCATTGGCCCTTCCTCTCTTATCAATAACATGTTGATCCATTGCTCTCTTACCAAGATGTACAAGTATTGTGGTTCTCTCAAGACTGGTTTAGTTAACACTGACAGTTCAGCTAAGTAGTCCTTCAATTCCTCAAATACCCCCTGGCAAGTCTCATCCCTTTCAAACTTCTTAGCCTTTCGAAGCACTTTGAAGAAATGCAAGCTTCACTCAGCTAATCTCGATATGAACCTGTTGAGGGCAGCCAACCTTCCCGTCAAGCATTGCACATCCTTCTCATCCTTGGGCGGAGCCATTTCACGTATTGCCCTAACCTTTCAGGATTAGCCTCAATCCCCTTATTTGTCACCATATACCCCAAAACATTTCCTGACCTGACCCCAAAAGCGCACTTCTTTGGGTTTAGCTTCATCGGGTACTTTCTAAGTGTGTCAAAGGTCTCAGCTAAATCTTTCATATGATGTTCATCTTTCACACTTTTTATGAGCATATCGTCTACATACACTTCCATGTTCCATCCAAGTTGATTTTGAAACATTTTGTTTACTAACCTCTAGTACGTAGCCCCCGCATTATTCAAACCGAAGGGCATAACCACATATCAAAAGGTACCAAAAGAAGTAATAAAACTTACTCGTTTCTACTCCCCCTCTACTAATCTGATTTGGTGATATCCCTTAGAAGCATCCATCATACTGAGAAACTCACAACCCAAAGTAGAATCCACAAGCTGATCTATCTTTGGAAGCGAATAGTAGTCTTTTGGACATGCCTTATTCAAATCCCGAAAATCAATGGACATTCTCCAGTCATCCTGAGTTTTTGGCACCAGAACCGTGTTAGATAGTCATTCCAGAAATTGTATCTCATGGATATGCCCCACCTCCAATAACTTATGTACCTCGGCCCGCACAATTGCATCATTCTTAGGGCCAAAGTTTCTTTTCTTCTGCTTCATAGGTTTGTATGGGGGGGTTTATATTCAGCCTGTGCTCAACTATACTGGGGTCAATACCGACCAACTCCTTTGTCAACCACGCTAATACATTCATATTCTTTCTCACAAATTCAATCAACTCCTCTCTTAGATCCTCCCTGAGATAACTTCCAATCTTTGTGACCTTACTAGGATCACCCAGAATCAATTATATGGTTAGTAACTCCTTATTTGGCAGCACATGCTCCATCGAATTCTCATCTAACTTGATAACATTTTCCTTTCCCTTACCATCATCATGAGCTCTTCCTCTCTCAGCCATCTGAATGTAAGTCCAAGCGGCTACGATAATTTAGAGGGGGTGAATAGATTATCTCTATTTTCTCGATTTATCCCTCTATTTTGAATCAAACAAAGCAAGACAATAGTAAATGGGCGGGAAGTAAATAACACGCATCGATTTATAGAGGTTCAACCCACCTAGGGCCTAATCCTCTACCACCCCAGTATCTCCGGGATAGATTTCAAAAAGAAAAAAGATTTTATTAATTACCACAATTAATACAAAAACACCTTACAACACCTCTTTTGAGATTACCACAATCTCACTTGAAGATTACCACAATCTTCAACGGCACCTTGTGAAGATTACCACAATCTTCAACCTTGAAGAATACCAAATTCTTCAACACCTCGAAGAGCACCACACTCTTCAATAAGAAGATCACCACAATCTTTCTTGCACCTATCACCTAGATCATCCAAGTGTGTTCTTACCATAAGAACACTCACAAGGATATCTTGTGTTGAATGATAACCCAAATTCAAGATTACAACTCGATAATGAATGATACAAATTGAGTGCAAGTGTAATCAAGAAATAAGCCTAGACCTCAAGATGTGAAAGTGATAAGCTAGGCAAATTACAACAAGAATAATAACAATGAAGAACAAATATGTTTGCTTGAATGTATCTTGTGGTGTTGTAATATTCTCTCTTGTTTTGTTGCTTCAATTCTTCATCTATTTATAGAAGATGTCTTGAACATGATAGGCTCCTCCTAGGAGATTGAAATCTGTAAAAAATTGCAAGACAAATGAAGAATATAGCTGTTGGAAATCAATCCCACAAATTAGGGAAAAGCTGTCTGCTGCACAACGGTTAGAATTTTGCTGTCAAACCATAAGGCAACCGGTCGCGCAGAAATAGACGTTTGAAAATAAGAATACATCTTTACACAGGGCGACCGGTCGATGGGGGGTCCGACCGATCGACCCTGTGTCCAGCCGATCGAGCAAAGCCAAAAACAAGTCCAGGGAGTTCTGTTTCAATAAATTGCTCCCAGACACCGGTCGACCAAGGGGTCGACCGGTCGATGGCATCGGTCGACACCTTGGTCGACTAGTCGACGGCACCGGTTGACACACAGGTTGCCCTCCCTCAGCATGTTCTCTATTTTCAAGTTTAAAACGCGTTCAGTTATAGGTTGCCCTCTAGGGCGACCGTTTGACCTCAAAACAAAGGGGTTGTCCGATTTTAGTCAAAAATAAACTACAAAAAATACTCCGAAAAAATAGTAAAAATATATTAGACCAATCGGGAGTATTTGGACAACATTTAGAAACATTGTTTTGGTGTAAAAACACATTAACAAAAAGTCATCAAAAGTGTTGTTCAATTTTTGTCGAAAATAAACTTGAAGAAATACTCCGAAAAATTAGTAAAAATATTTTAAATCATTTAGGAGTATTTGGACAACATTTAAAAACATTGTTTAGGTGTAAAAACAAAATCATCAAAATCATTATAAAACTATTTATCAAACAATCTCCCCCTTTTTGATGATTACAAACCAAAACAATTTAACGAGGTCGATTTTGAAAACAAAACAATTTTACCGGTTAAAAAATGAACTATCCGTTGTGAGCGACAATATTCCACACAACATAATCATAAGGATGGGAGTATAGATTTTCAAAAATATTTTTGCAAAAGTTCCCCCTATCAACATGCACAACAAGAGTAATGTAGAAGCAATCAACCAAAAGCTAAAAGCTCAGCTTTTACATATTGAGCTTTTGTACCAAGAGCTTATAAGTTCCCCCTGTCAACAAAACATCATTAGACATGAATATGAGTCCATAATACATCAAATGAACTAAGAATAATCCACAACCTATGGCTTTTAATAGCCACAACTTATAGCTTCTTTTTCGAGCTTATTTTAGCTTCTTTGAGCTAAAGAGCTTATAACCTGTTTCTCCCCCTTTGGAATCATTAAAAAGAATGTTAGCACGATAAAAACATCATATATCCATATCAAAATACACAATTTAACCGATTTATCGAGCTATTTGAACATTGAAGCTTATAAACCAAATAGGAGGGAAAAGTCGATCATATGACTTATAGAAATCTCATAAAAGCTCATTTGATTTTCAAAATATGATCTCTATAAATATATAAGACATTTAAAAACGAGAGAATCATGTAGGTGATGAAGTTTTCATTGAAACATTTTATCGAACACTTGGCGGGCGTCAAAAATAGAAGAAGATATATATATATATAGCCCTTGTAAATGCAATCAAGCCAAGTTTTTCATCACCAAAAGCAATTTTACAAATATCATCCATCAACAATCATCATTCACAACACAATTATATACGAATTCCAACAAAAATCAATACATAAGCATTTTTTCAAATGTTCCACCCAATTTAGATAAGGGAGTAGAATTCATACCATTTAATCGGTGAGGATGAGTAATAATGATGATAAACGAGCAATATAATCCCCAAAATATGTAATTTATGCAACAAAACTCATTTGAAGTGAATTGTGTGTGAAAATGTCAAAGGGGGCGAAAGTTGAGTGAAATGAGCCAAAATGGCAAAGTATAAGAACATAGACGATTTTAACCATAAATCAGCAGTGGGCGACCGGTCGGCGGTGTGGGCGACCGGTCGGTGGTGTGGGCGACCGGTCGAGGTGATGTCCGACCGGTTGGCCTCACCCCAGTCAGCCCTCTGATTCTTTCTGTTTTCCAAAATCCGAAGTTTGAACCAAAAATCTGATTTTTCGCCCCTAAGTTTTAAAAACGTGTCAAATACAAATGTAGACCTCATTCAATATACATTATGTCATAATCAAGCTCGAAATGAGGCAAAAGACTCGGCGGTAAATGGATGAAAACAAATGTCCACGAGTTATCCTTGAGACAGAATTAAACACATCTCAATTTTTCGTTTTTAGAAATGCAATCCCTTAAAAATAATATCGAATCTCAATATGTTTAGTTCGATTATGACGAACCATATTTTGAGAAATTATAATCACCGGACTTGTTATCCCGAAAAAAATATGAACGTTTTAAAACCTTGGATAAACAAGCTATAAGAAGAAGTGTCTTTCCAATATTTGAAAATTTCTTTTAACGACACTTTAATGAGATTCATTGGGATAGTTTTGAATTCGAGTATATAGACATAAGACATAGAAAATGTCGAGTCTAAAAGAGTAATAAACGAAGATAAACATACTTCGAACATGTTTGTCAATCAATATGCCTTCCTCAACTTTTGTCAATCTTTACATTGGTTGTCATAGAAGTTGAGATGGTTCTTCCTTCTTCAATGCCTAACTTCTTCAAAGGTTGTATTGTAAACTTTGATTGTGAAATATAACCACCTTCTTGGCATTGTTTAACTTGAAGTCCAAGGAAGAAAATTTGGGCTCCCCCATCATACTCATCTCAAATACATCTTGCATCAACTTAGAAAAACATCTTGTACAAAAATTCATTAGTAGCACCAAATCAACTTAAATTTGCACTAATAAGCAATCTTGCCCTTTTTCAAAAACAAAGAGAGTAGTATCAACTTTACCTCTTGTAAAATCATTTTGTAAAAGAAAAATAGCTAAGTCTATCATACCATACACGGGATGCATGTTTTAAACCAAACAAGGCCTTTTTTTAAAAAAAAAAACATTTGGCCTAGAAAATTTTTAAACCCCGGTTGTTTTATATAGACTTCTTCTTGAATAAAACCATTTAGAAAAGTGGATTTAACATCCATTTTGCAAAGCTTGAAGTTTTCTTAAACAACAATGGGCAAGTAAAATACGAATAGCTTCAAAAGCATGCTACGGGTGCAAATGTTTCATCAAAATCAATACCTTCTTCTTGACATTACCTTTGAGCTATTAACCTTGCCTTGGTTATCAAGCTTGTTTCGAAATACCATTCCTGCAAAATCTTAACAAGACATCTTGAACAAGAGCATAGTAATATCGAGTAATAGAGACACAATGACAAGTAACACATACTATGCTTTCAAACAAATCATCAAGAGTTCAATAAGACATATAAGTTCAAATAGGCTTATAGAAGGCTATATAAGGTCTCTTTTGAAATTTGAAAAACCGAGATCATATAGTTGAGACCTCATTTAAAAGAAGCATTTGAACAAGAGTTTTGACAAGAATGAATATGAGCTATCAAATGCATAATTTCGAGAGAATGATGAAAATCAAATGTTTTATCAAAACATAATATAATCCTTTACAAGTCTCGGATAAAACAAGCTTTATAGAATAGTGTCTTTCAAAAATCGAAAGATCCTCTTAATGGCCCTTATATGAAATATCTTGAAAAGTAAGCACATAGGCATACGGCAAAAATACATCGAGTCTAAGAGATGAATAACAATGGTGAGCGTACCTCGATATCTTAATCATTTCTTGATGGATTATGAGAAGATAGCCAATGAATAAGAGATATAAATCCTACACAATTCTTAAACAAGTTTTGCACAAAACAACATGATACAAGTAGAGGATAGAAACAATATGTGTCACAAGTATGATTATGCCATAAGCATCCATAGGAGATTATAAAACTTTAGTCTAGGTAAATGCACAAGAGTTTTAAAAATAACATGCAAGGTCCTCTTTTCAAAAATATTTTAAGAACACACAAATATATTGAAGACCTTAATTTTAAAAATAAATTTTTGAAAACTCATTTTGAAAAATTAAGCACAATTAAAAACATGCATAATAACAAAATAAAATGCATATTTAAATGAGGAGATACAGTTTACCAATTACGCCATTTCCATGGGTTATGTCTTTCCCGTTGTTGATGGTATCTTCCCCTTTGAAAATCATCTTGTAGATGATAGCTTCTCCAATTGCTCCATTTCCAAGGATTATGTCCTTCCCATTGTTGATAATGTCTTTCTCTTGGAAATTCATTGTGGTGATGTCTTTTCCTTTGATCAAATGAGACGGTCATTGTTAGATAAATGTTTTGATGATTTTGTTTTAATAAGTTTTTATACCAAAACAATATTTTTATATGTTGTCCAAATACTCCTAAATGATTTAAAATGTTTTTACTAATTTTTGGAGTATTTCTTAGAGTTTTTAATTTGATAAAAATTGGACAACAGTTTTGATGGTTTTGTTTAAATTGGTTTTTACACCAAAATTATGTTTATAAATGTTGTCCAAATACTCCTAAATGATTTAAAATGTTTTTACTAATTTTTGGAGTATTTCTTAGAGTTTTTAATTTGATAAAAATTGGACAACACTTTTGATGGTTTTGTTTAAATTGGTTTTTACACCAAAACTATGTTTATAAATGTTGTCTAAATACTCCCAAATGATTTAAAATGTTTTTACTAATTTTACTGAGTATTTCTTGAAGTTTATTTTTGAAAAAATCGGACAACATTTCAAAGGGGAGGTCGACCAGGTCGCCCAAAGTGGTCGACCGGTGCACGAAGATAAGAAACTCAAATGTAACTTACAGTCTTGAAAAAGAGGGAGGGGACCGGTCGAGGTGAGGTCGACCCGGTCACACCTAGGGCGACCAGTCGCACCCCACCTCGACCGTCGCACCCCCGCAACCCCTACATGGATCGCACTATTTTTTAAAACGGTCGAAATCTTCAACAGGGCAACCGGTCGCCTATGTTATTTTTTGACAAAATTCCAACCGTTGCAATAACTGTGATGAAAGATTTGCTTTTCAATTTTGTACAATATTTCTACATCTTGTGATCTTCTTTTTGTAGACCAAAGTGAAGATAGAGGAGCCTATGTTGGTGAAGCTTCCTATAAATAGAGGATGAATTGAAGACACAAAAAAATATACATACAAGCAAAATACACAACAAGAAATCGCAAATTGTTCAAGCTTTCATTTTTCATTCTTGTTGTAATAGCTTTAAGTACTTTCACTTGCACATCTTTAAGGTCTAGGCTTTTTAATTCTTGATTACACTTGCACTCAATCTTTGTATTGGTTTCATAGAGTTGTAATCTTGAATTTTGTCCATCATTCAACACAAGACATCCTTGTGAGTATTCTTGTGGTAAGAATACACTTGGGTGATTTAGGTGATAGGTGTTTGAAGAGTGTGGTACTCTTCAAAGGTGGTGAAGGAAGATTGTGGTAATCTCCTTGAAGGTGTTGTAAGAGGATTGTGGTGATCCTCAAGGTGTTGTATTAATTGTGGTAATTAATAAAATCTTTTTTTTCTTTTTGAAATCCATCCCGGAGATACTGGGGTGGTAGAGGATTAGGCCCTAGGTGGGTTGAACCTCTTTAAATCAACGAGTGTTGTTTAATTTCTGCATTTACATTTTTGTCATTTACTTGTTGATTCGAAAAAGAGGGTGATTTGCGAAAAATCGGCATAATCTATTCACCCCCCTCTAGATTATCGTAGCCACTTGGACTAACAAGTGGTATCAGAGCCAAACTCTTTGGCTAAGCTCGTTCCGAGTAAAGAGGAAAGATCCATGGCTACGAATGAAGCTTATCTCACCACCGGCACCTCCACCAACAAGCCACCACTATTCGACGCCAACAACTACGCATTTTGGAAAGACCGCATGGAGTGCTTTCTACAATGATGCGGATTTGATATTTGGAATGTGGTTATTGAAGGAGTTGCTCAACCAACAACAAAATTGGAGGATGGTACCACTACTCCCAAGCCATTCAAGGAGTATGATGAAAATGACAAGAAGGCTTTCTCTCTAAATGGTAAGGCCTTAAATATTTTACATTGCTCTCTTACCGCCACCGAATATAATCGCATAAGAGGTATACGGTCGGCACATGAAGTTTGGGAAAAATTAGAAACCATTTATGAGGGCACAAAGAAAGTAAAGCAAGCAAGAAAAACAATGCTTGTGAAAGACTTTGAAAATTTCAATATGCATGATGGTGAAAGCATATCAAAAATGGTGGAAAGGCTTGACAACATTGTCAATCCTCTTGTGGCTCTTGGAAAGGTCATCTCCGAAGAAGCCAAAGTGACCAAGGTATTAAACGCCCTTCCCGGCTAATGGTCCGAAAAGGTGACGGCAATCACGGAAGCTCAAAATCTTGAGACACTCAAGTTTGATGAGCTCATTGGGAATCTCCTCATTTATGAAGTATATCTCAAGGAGAGGAAAAATTCTCAACCATCCACCTCTAAATCGGGTACGCAAAATATTATTAAAGGCTTAGCATCTTCTTCTAATAATGTTTATTATGCTAGTGATGAGGATGATGAAGAAACGGCGGCTCTTGTTAGAAAATTTGCAAAATTTGTAAACAAAAATAAAGCAAGAAAGCCAAGAGACAATTCTTGCTTCAAATGCGGAAAATCCGGGCACTACATAGCCGATTGCCCAAAATTAGCGGAAGAGGAACAAAAGAAGAAAAAGCCTTTTCCGAAAAAGAAAGCGTTAAATGCGGACGTCAAAACTTGGGATGAATTACTTGAAACAACCGACGAGGAAGGAGAATCCGAACATGGTCTTATGGCCATAGACGATGAAAATACCAAGGTACGCTCTAATGCTTCATCTTCTTCCCTAGTTGATGAATTACATTGTGATTTTGATGAATTGCAAAATGAGTTTCAAAATTTGATTGTTAAATACAAGAATTTGAAAAAGGAGCATAAAGAGCTTAAAATAGAAAAGGATAAATTATTTACTTCTTATGACTCTCTTGATAAAGCTCATGCTATTACTCTTACTATGGTCCGTACTCTTGAAACCGAAAAACAAACGCTCACAAATGATATTGAAAATTTGAAAAAGGATGTGCATCGATTCAATTTAAGTACGGATAAAGTCACACAAATTTTAGATGCACAAAGAGGTGAGCATTCTAAATTAGGACTTGGTTATAAACATTTTCAAAATGCTTTTAAGAAAAAGACCAAGGTCCAACCTTTGTATGCGTCTTTAGTAGTCCTCGTATTATTACTTGTTTTTATTGTGGTAAGAATGGACACTATGCTAGCAATTGTAAATTGAAGAATAATTTTAGCTATTATTGGAGACCTAAAGGTCTCAAAATTTAACCCCATAGACCCCAAAATTATAGGGTACCTAAAAATAAATCCTTTGTAGGTTATAGGGGCTATAACAACAATGGAAGATTCAAAATGGCTCGTGGACAGCGGATGTTCACGCCATATGACCGGAAAGAGAGAACTTTTTACCAACATCAAGCTCCAAGAAGAGGGTATGGTCATGTTCGGCAATGGCAAAGGAAGAATTCTTGTAAATGGAGAAATTGGTAACTCTTCTTTCTCTCTTAGTAATGTTCTTTTAGTAGAAGGGCTTAAGTTCAATTTGATAAGTGTTAGCCAACTTTGTGACTCAAATTATAATGTTGTTTTTAATAAAGAAAAATGCCTTATTTCCAAAAATGATAAAATTATTTGTGAAGCAATTAGAAAAGGCAATCTTTACAAAATTTGTACAAGTGATTTGATTAGTCAAAATGTTTCTTGTCTTGTCGCCAATAATGATTTAACTAGCTTATGGCATAGGCGACTTGGACATGTTGGATACAAAAATTTGCAAACTATTTACAAAAACCAACATGTAAAAGGACTACCCAAATTGAATTTTGAAAATCTTGGCTTATGTGACACTTGTCAAAAGAACAAATTAGTTAAGAGTAGTTTTAAGCCCAAAAATGAAATTTCCACTACCAAACCCCTACAAATGCTTCATCTTGATTTGTATGGGGATATTGGTACGGCAAGTCTAAGTGGAAAACATTACACTTTTGTTATAGTTGATGATTTTTCTAGATATACTTGGGCTCTATTTCTTACAAATAAAAGCGATGCCGTTAATGAGTTTGTTAAGTTGTGTAGACTCATTGAAAATGAAAAGGAAGATACTATTAAGTCCATTCGAAGTGATCGAGGTGGAGAATTTGACGGCGAATTTAGAGTCTTTTGTGAAACCAAGGGATATAGTCATAATTTTTCGGCTCCAAGGACACCTCAACAAAATGGAGTAGCCGAAAGGAAGAATCGGACACTTCAAGAAATGAGTCGGTCCATGCTCAATGAATTTTCACTTCCAAAATATTTTTGGGCGAAGCCGTAAGTACCGCTTGCTATGTCATTAATCGAGTTTATATTCGTCCTAAAATGAATAAAACTCCATATGAGCTTTGGAAAGGAAGAACTCCAAATATTAGTTATTTCAAAATATTTGGATGTAAATGTTTTATTTTGAATACTAAGGATCAATTAGACAAACTTGATCCTAAGGCCGATGAAGGAATATTTATGGGTATTCAATCAAGAGCAAAGCATATCGGGTTTATAATAAGACTAGTGGGGTTGTTGAAGAATCTATCCATGTCAAATTCAATGAAGCTTGGTGTTGAAAGGATACCAAATGATGAAAGTGATGAAGAGGATATCGTTGAAACCATTGTTCAAGATGAAACTCAAAATGATCAACCTTCAAGATCAAGTGTTCCTCAAGAAGATAAAGGTGATACTTCCAATCTTCCCGTAGCATTGAAATTTAAGGGAGATCACCCAAAAGATCTTATTATTGGTGATCCCCTTGATAAAGTAATGACTCGAGGAAAATTTGCCGAGAAAGCTCTTATATCTCAAAAAGAGCCTAAAAATGCTAAGGAAGCCATTGAAGATGAGGATTGGTTTTTAGAAATGCAAGATGAGTTGAATCAATTTGAAAGGAATGATGTATGGGAATTAGTACCTTGTCCTCCATCTCAAACCATTATTGGTACAAAATGGGTATTTCGGAACAAGCTCGATGACCAAGGCAATATTGTTCGAAACAAAGCAAGGTTAGTAGCTCAAGGTTATTGTCAAGAAGAAGGTATTGATTATGATGAAACATTTGCACCCGTAGCACGTTTAGAAGCTATTCGTATTTTACTTGCCTATTCTTGTTTTAAAAATTTCAAGCTTTACCAAATGGATGTAAAATCCGCATTTTTAAATGGTATTATTCAAGAAAAAGTCTATGTAAAACAACCTCCGGGGTTTGAAAATTTTTCTAGGCCTAATGATGTTTATAGACTTAAAAAGGTCTTATATGGTTTGAAACAAGCACCCCGTGCATAGTATGATAGACTTAGCTCTTTTCTTTTGCAAAATGGTTTTACAAGAGGTAAAGTTGACACTACTCTCTTTGTTTTTGAAAAAGGGCAAGATTGCTTATTAGTGCAAATTTATGTTGATGATATTATTTTTGGTGCTACTAATGAATCCTTGTGCAAGAAATTTTCTAAGTTAATGCAAGGTGAATTTGAAATGAGCATGATGGGAGAGCTCAACTTCTTCCTTGGACTTCAAATTAAGCAATGCCAAGAAGGAATTTATATTTCTCAATCAAAATATACAAAGGAGCTTTTGAAGAAATTTGGCATTGAAGAAGGAAGAACCGTCTCTACCCCAATGGCAACAAATGTCAAGATTGACAAAGATGAAAAAGGCAAGTCGGTTGATGAATCCAAATATAGTGGTATGATTGGTAGTTTACTTTATTTAACCGCAAGTAGACCGGACATTCTTCATGCCGTATGCCTATGTGCTCGTTTTCAAAGCAATCCCAAAGAATCTCATATGAGTGCCGTTAAAAGGATTTTTCGATATTTGAAAGGCACTATTCAATATGGTTTATTCTATCCAAAGAATGAAAATTTTTCTCTTAAAGGTTATAGTGATTCGGACTATGTGGGAAATATTGATGATCGGAAAAGTACTTCCGGATCATGTCAATTTTTAGGTGATTGCCTAGTATCTTGGTTTTCAAAGAAGCAAAATTGTGTTTCACTTTCAACGGCCGAAGCCGAATATATTTCCGACATTTTTTGTTGTACTCAACTTCTTTGGATGAAACAAACTTTAGCGGATTATAAATGTTCTTTTGAAAATGTTCCTATCTTTTGTGATAACATATCCGCTATAAATATTGCTCAAAACCCGGTTCATAATAACCGTACTAAACATATTGAGATTCGACATCATTTTCTAAGGGATTGTGTCTCAAAACGAAAAATTGAGATATCTTTTGTACCATCTCAAGATCAATTAGCGGACATTTTTACTAAACCGCTAACTTCCGAGACTTATGCATCGATACGAGCTCGGTTAGGCATAATGCATATTGAATGAGGCTTACGTTTGCATTTTGCACGTTTTTAAAACTTAGGGGCGAAAAATCGGATTTTTGGTTGAAAATTCGGATTTTGGAAAAACTGACAGACAGTGGGCTGAAAGGGTTGAGGGCAACCGGTCGCCCTCAACCTCGACCGGTCGCCCTAAGCATAAAATTGGATTAAAATGGTTCTGTCTTCAGCATTTGCAACTTTAACATATTTTGGCCATTTTTCGTCTCATTTGCCAAAATTTCATATATTTCATTCAAAAATGGTTTTCATGCATCTTTTTCACAACATGGATATTATATATCATGATTATCATCATTATGACTCATCTTTTCCGATCAAATGGTAAGAATTCTACTCCATTTGCTCAATTGGGTTGAACCCTTGATTTTTTGACTTGTTTGCAAAATTCTTGATTCTAGTTTCATATGAATGTGATGAGCTTAATATTTATGATGTATTGAATGTTGTTTGCACTGAATTGGTGATGAAAATTTTTGGCTTAAATGAATTTCAAAGGCGTTATATACTTCTAGTTTTATTCGACGCACGCCAAGTGTTCGACAAAATGTTTCAATGAAAAATTCATCACCTACGTGATTCTCTCGATTTGAAAAGTCATATAAGTTTATAGAGATCATGTTTTATCAATCAAATGAGCTTTTGCAAGTCAATTGATCAACTTTTCCCTTTTATTTGGAATTTAAGCTTCAATTTTCAATAAGCTCGATAAATCGATAAATTTGCGCACTTTGATATGAATATATGATGTTTTTATCGTGCTAACATTCTTTTTGATGATTCTAAAGGGGGAGAAACAGGAAAAATGCTCATACACTCAAAGAAGCAAAAATAAGCTTGCAAGAAAAGCTATAAGCTAGGGCTCTTGAAAGCCATAAGCTGTGAACAATGCTTAGTCCATTTGATGTATTGTGGACTTTTATGATTGACTAATGATGTTTTGTGACAGGGGGAGCTTATAAGCTCATGGAATTCAAGCTTAAGTTGTGAAAGCTAAGCTTTTAGCTTTTAGTTGTTGCTTGTATACTTATTCTTTATATGCATGTTGATAGGGGGAGCTTGTGCAAAAATGATTTTGAAAAATCTTTGCTCCTATCCTTGTGTGCTTGTACTTATGATGTATCTTGTTTGGAATTGATTGTTGTTTTAAGACCGGAAAATTTGTTTTGTTATAAAATCGACCTTCTAAAATTGTTTTGGTTTGTAATCATCAAAAAGGGGGAGTTTGTTAGATAAATGTTTTGATGATTTTGTTTTAATAAGTTTTTATACCAAAACAATGTTTTTATATGCTGTCCAAATACTCCTAAATGATTTAAAATGTTTTTACTAATTTTTGGAGTATTTCTTAGAGTTTTTTAATTTGATAAAAATTGGACAACACTTTTGATGGTTTTGTTTAAATTGGTTTTTACACCAAAACTATGTTTATAAATGTTGTCCAAATACTCCTAAATGATTTAAAATGTTTTTACTAATTTTTGGAGTATTTCTTAGAGTTTTTAATTTGATAAAAATTGGATAACACTTTTGATGGTTTTGTTTAAATTTGTTTTTACTCCAAAACTATGTTTATAAATGTTGTCTAAATACTCCCAAATGATTTAAAATATTTTTACTAATTTTCTGGAGTATTTCTTGAAGTTTATTTTTGAAAAAAATCGGACAACATTTCAAAGGGGAGGTCGACCGGTACCTGAAGATAAGAAACTCGAAACAGAACTTACAGGTCTTGAAAAAAGAGGGAGGGGGACCGGTCAAGGGTGAGGTCGACCGGTCGCACCCTAGGGCGACCGTCGCACCCCACCTCGGCCGTCGCACCCCCGCAACCCCTACCTGGATCGCACTATTTTTTAAAAACGGTCGAAATCTTCAACAGGGCAACCTGGTCGCCCTATGTTATTTTTTTGACAAAGAAAATTCCAACCGTTGCAATGTCTGTGACAGACAAGATTTGCTTTTCAATTTTGTACAATATTTCTACATCTTGTGATCTTCTTTTTGTAGACAAAAGTGAAGATAGATGAGCCTATGTTGGGAGCCTATGTTGGTGAAGCTTCCCTATAAATAGAGGATGAATTGAAGACACAAAAAAAATATACATACAAGCAAAATACACAACAAGAAATCTGCAAATTGTTCAAGCTTTCATTTTTTCATTCTTGTTGTAATACCCTAAGTACTTTCACTTGCACATATTTAAGGTCTAGGCTTTTTAATTCTTGATTACACTTGCACTCAATCTTTGTATTGGTTTCATAGAGTTGTAATCTTGAATTTTGTCCATCATTCAACACAAGACATCCTTGTGAGTATTCTTGTGGTAAGAATACACTTGGGTGATTTAGGTGATAGGTGTTTGAAGAGTGTGGTACTCTTCAAAGGTGGTGAAGGAAGATTTTGGTAATCTCCTTGAAGGTGTTGTAAGAGGATTGTGGTGATCCTCAAGGTGTTGTATTAATTGTGGTAATTAATAAAATCTTTTTTCTTTTTGAAATCCATCCCGGAGATACTGGGGTGGTAGAGGATTAGGCCCTAGGTGGGTTGAACCTCTTTAAATCAACGAGTGTTGTTTAATTTCTGCATTTACATTCTTGTCATTTACTTGTTGATTCGAAAAAGAGGGTGATTTGCGAAAAATCGGCATAATCTATTCACCCCCCCTCTAGATTATCGTAGCCACTTGGACTAACAAGTGGTATCAGAGCCAAACTCTTTGGCTAAGCTCGTTCCGAGTAAAGAGGAAAGATCCATGGCTACGAATGAAGCTTATCTCACCACCGGCGCCTCCACCAACAAGCCACCACTATTCGACGCCAACAACTACGCATTTTGGAAAGACCGCATGGAGTGCTTTCTACAAGGATGCGGATTTGATATTTGGAATGTGGTTATTGAAGGAGTTGCTCAACAAACGACAAAATTGGAGGATGGTACCACTACTCCCAAGCCATTCAAGGAGTATGATGAAAATGACAAGAAGGCTTTCTCTCTAAATGGTAAGGCCTAAATATTTTACATTGCTCTCTTACCGCCACCGAATATAATCGCATAAGAGGTATACGGTCGGCACATGAAGTTTGGGAAAAATTAGAAACCATTTATGAGGGCACAAAGAAAGTAAAGCAAGCAAGAAAAACAATGCTTGTGAAAGACTTTGAAAATTTCAATATGCATGATGGTGAAAGCATATCAAAAATGGTGGAAAGGCTTGACAACATTGTCAATCCTCTTGTGGCTCTTGGAAAGGTCATCTCCGAAGAAGACAAAGTGACCAAGGTATTAAACGCCCTTCCCGGCTCATGGTCCGAAAAGGTGACGGCAATCACGGAAGCTCAAAATCTTGAGACACTCAAGTTTGATGAGCTCATTGGGAATCTCCTCATTTATGAAGTATATCTCAAGGAGAGGAAAAATTCTCAACCATCCACCTCTAAATCAGTGTACGCAAAATATTATTAAAGGCTTAGATCTTCTTCTAATAATGTTTATTATGCTAGTGATGAGGATGATGAAGAAAGCAGCGCTCTTGTTAGAAAATTTGCAAAATTTGTAAACAAAAATAAAGCAAGAAAGCCAAGAGACAATTCTTGCTTCAAATGCGGAAAATCCGGGCACTACATAGCCGATTGCCCAAAATTAGCGGAAGAGGAACAAAAGAAGAAAAAGCCTTTTCCGAAAAAGAAGGCGTTAAATGCGAACGTCAAAACTTGGGATGAATTACTTGAAACAACCGACGAGGAAGGAGAATCCGAACATGGTCTTATGGCCATAGACGATGAAAATACCGAGGTACGCTCTAATGCTTCATCTTCTTCCCTAGTTGATGAATTACAATGTGATTTTAATGAATTGCAAAATGAGTTTCAAAATTTGATTGTTAAATACAAGAATTTGAAAAAGGAGCATAAAGAGCTTAAACTAGAAAAGGATAAATTATTTACTTCTTATGACTCTCTTGATAAAGCTCATGCTATTACTCTTACTATGGTCCGTACTCTTGAAACCGAAAAACAAACGCTCACAAATGATATTGAAAATTTGAAAAAGGATGTGCATCGATTCAATTTAAGTACGGATAAAGTCACAAAAATTTTAGATGCACAAAGAGGTGAGCATTCTAAATTAGGACTTGGTTATAAACATTTTCAAAATGCTTTTAAGAAAAAGACCAAGGTCCAACCTTTGTACGTGCTAGTAGTCCTCGTATTATTACTTGTTTTTATTGTGGTAAGAATGGACACTATGCTAGCAATTGTAAATTGAAGAATAATTTTAGCTATTATTGGAGACCTAAAGGTCTCAAGGCTAACCCCCATGGACCCCAAAATTATAGGGTACCTAAAAATAATTTCTTTGTAGGTTATAGGGGCTATAACAACAATGGAAGATTCAAAATGGCTCGTGGACAGCGGATGTTCACGCCATATGACCGAAAAAGAGAGAACTTTTTACCAACATCAAGCTCCAAGAAGAGGGTATGGTCATGTTCGCAATGGCAAAGGAAGAATTCTTGTAAATGGAGAAATTGGTAACTCTTCTTTCTCTCTTAGTAATGTTCTTTTAGTAGAAGGGCTTAAGTTCAATTTGATAAGTGTTAGCCAACTTTGTGACTCAAATTATAATGTTGTTTTTAATAAAGAAAAATGCCTTATTTCCAAAAATGATAAAATTATTTGTGAAGCAATTAGAAAAGGCAATCTTTACAAAATTTGTACAAGTGATTTGATTAGTCAAAATGTTTCTTGTCTTGTCGCCAATAATGATTTAACTAGCTTATGGCATAGGCGACTTGGACATGTTGGATACAAAAATTTGCAAACTATTTACAAAAACCAACATGTAAAAGGACTACCCAAATTGAATTTTGAAAATCTTGGCTTATGTGACACTTGTCAAAAGAACAAATTAGTTAAGAGTAGTTTTAAGCCCAAAAATGAAATTTCCACTACCAAACCCCTACAAATGCTTCATCTTGATTTGTATGGGGATATTGGTGCGGCAAGTCTAAGTGGAAAACATTACACTTTTGTTATAGTTGATGATTTTTCTAGATATACTTGGGCTCTATTTCTTACAAATAAAAGCGATGCCGTTAATGAGTTTGTTAAGTTGTGTAGACTCATTGAAAATGAAAAGGAAGATACTATTAAGTCCATTCAAGTGATCGAGGTGGAGAATTTGACGGCGAATTTAGAGTCTTTTGTGAAACCAAGGGATATAGTCATAATTTTTCGGCTCCAAGGACACCTCAACAAAATGGAGTAGCCGAAAGGAAGAATCGGACACTTCAAGAAATGAGTCGGTCCATGCTCAATGAATTTTCACTTCCAAAATATTTTTGGGCCGAAGCCGTAAGTACCGCTTGCTATGTCATTAATCGAGTTTATATTCGTCCTAAAATGAATAAAACTCCATATGAGCTTTGGAAAGGAAGAACTCCAAATATTAGTTATTTCAAAATATTTGGATGTAAATGTTTTATTTTGAATACTAAGGATCAATTAGACAAACTTGATCCTAAGGCCGATGAAGGAATATTTATGGGGTATTCAATCAAGAGCAAAGCATATCGGGTTTATAATAAGACTAGTGGGGTTGTTAAAGATCTATCCATGTCAAATTCAATGAAGCTTCGGGTGTTGAAAGGATACCAAATGATGAAAGTGATGAAGAGGATATCGTTGAAACCATTGTTCAAGATGAAACTCAAAATGATCAACCTTCAAGCTCAAGTGTTCCTCAAGAAGATAAAGGTGATACTTCCAATCTTCCCGTAGCATTGAAATTTAAGGGAGATCACCTAAAAGATCTTATTATTGGTGATCCCCTTGATAAAGTAATGACTCGAGGAAAATTTGCCGGGAAAGCTCTTATATCTCAAAAAGAGCCTAAAAATGCTAAGGAAGCCATTGAAGATGAGGATTGGTTTTTAGAAATGCAAGATGAGTTGAATCAATTTGAAAGGAATGATATATGGGAATTAGTACCTTGTCCTCCATCTCAAACCATTATTGGTACAAAATGGGTATTTGAACAAGCTCGATGACCAAGGCAATATTGTTCAAACAAAGCAAGGTTAGTAGCTCAAGGTTATTGTCAAGAAGAAGGTATTGATTATGATGAAACATTTGCACCGTAGCACGTTTAGAAGCTATTCGTATTTTACTTGCCTATTCTTGTTTTAAAATTTCAAGCTTTACCAAATGGATGTAAAATCCGCATTTTTAAATGGTATTATTCAAGAAAAAGTCTATGTAAAACAACCTCCGGGGTTTGAAAATTTTTCTAGGCCTAATGATGTTTATAGACTTAAAAAGGCCTTATATGGTTTGAAACAAGCACCCCGTGCATGGTATGATAGACTTAGCTCTTTTCTTTTGCAAAATGGTTTTACAAGAGGTAAAGTTGACACTACTCTCTTTGTTTTTGAAAAAGGGCAAGATTGCTTATTAGTGCAAATTTATGTCGATGATATTATTTTTGGTGCTACTAATGAATCCTTGTGCAAGAAATTTTCTAAGTTAATGCAAGGTGAATTTGAAATGAGCATGATGGGAGAGCTCAACTTCTTCCTTGGACTTCAAATTAAGCAATGCCAAGAAGGAATTTATATTTCTCAATCAAAATATACAAAGGAGCTTTTGAAGAAATTTGGCATTGAAGAAGGAAGAACCGTCTCTACCCCAATGGCAACAAATGTCAAGATTGACAAAGATGAAAAAGGCAAGTCGGTTGATGAATCCAAATATAGAGGTATGATTGGTAGTTTACTTTATTTAACCGCAAGTAGACCGGACATTCTTCATGTCGTATGCCTATGTGCTTGTTTTCAAAGCAATCCCAAAGAATCTCGTATGAGTGCCGTTAAAAAGATTTTTCGATATTTGAAAGGCACTATTCAATATGGTTTATTCTATCCAAAGAATGAAAATTTTTCTCTTAAAGGTTATAGTGATTCGGACTATGTGGGAAATATTGATGATCGGAAAAGTACTTCCAGATCATGTCAATTTTTAGGCGATTGCCTAGTATCTTGGTTTTCAAAGAAGCAAAATTGTGTTTCACTTTCAACGGCCGAAGCCGAATATATTTCCGCAGCATTTTGTTGTACTCAACTTCTTTGGATGAAACAAATTTTAGCGGATTATAAATGTTCTTTTGAAATGTTCCTATCTTTTGTGATAACATATCCGCTATAAATATTGCTCAAAACCCGGTTCATCATAACCGTACTAAACATATTGAGATTCGACATCATTTTCTAAGGGATTGTGTCTCAAAACGAAAAATTGAGATATCTTTTGTACCATCTCAAGATCAATTAGCGGACATTTTTACTAAAACCGCTAACTTCCGAGACTTATGCATCGTCTGAGCTCGGTTAGGCATAATGCATATTGAATGAGGCTTACGTTTGCATTTTGCACGTTTTAAAACTTAGGGCGAAAAATCGGATTTTTGGTTGAAAATTCGGATTTTGGAAAAAGCCCGACAGAGACAGTGGTGCGAAAGGGTTGAGGGCAACCGGTTGCCCTCAACGTCGACCGTCGCCCTCAACCTCGACCGTCGCCTAAGCATAAAATTGGATTAAAATGGTTCTGTCTTCAGCATTTGCAACTTTAACATATTTTGGCCATTTTTCGTCTCCTTTGCCAAATTTTCATATATTTCATTCAAAAATGGTTTTCGTGCATCTTTTTCACAACATGGATATTATATATCATGATTATCATCATTATGACTCATCTTTTCCGATCAAATGGTAAGAATTCTACTCCATTTGCTCAATTGGGTTGAACCCTTGATTTTTTGACTTGTTTGCAAAATTCTTGATTCTAGTTTCATATGAATGTGATGAGCTTAATATTTATGATGTATTGAATGTTGTTTGCACTGAATTGGTGATGAAAATTTTTGGCTTAAATGAATTTCAAAGGCGTTATATACTTCTAGTTTTATTCAACGCACGCCAAGTGTTCGACAAAATGTTTCAATGAAACATTCATCACCTACGTGATTCTCTCGATTTGAAAAGTCATATAAGTTTATAGAGATCATGTTTTATCAATCAAATGAGCTTTTGCAAGTCAATTGATCAACTTTTCCCTTTTATTTGGAATTTAAGCTTCAATTTTCAATAAGCTCGATAAATCGATAAATTTGCGCACTTTGATATGAATATATGATGTTTTTATCATGCTAACATTCTTTTTGATGATTCCAAAGGGGGAGAAACAGGAAAAATGCTCATACGCTCAAAGAAGCAAAAATAAGCTTGCAAGAAAAGCTATAAGCTAGGGCTCTTGAAAGCCATAAGATGTGAACAATGCTTAGTCCATTTGATGTATTGTGGACTTTTATGCTTGACTATGATGTTTTGTGATAGGGGGAGCTTATAAGCTCATGGAATTCAAGCTTAAGTTGTGAAAGCTAAGCTTTTAGCTTTTAGTTGTTGCTTGTATACTTATTCTTTATATGCATGTTGATAGGGGGAGCTTGTGCAAAAATGATTTTGAAAAATCTTTGCTCCTATCCTTGTGTGCTTGTACTTATGATGTATCTTGTTTGGAATTGATTGTTGTTTTAAGACCGGAAAATTTGTTTTGTTATAAAATCGACCTTCTAAAATTGTTTTGGTTTGTAATCATCAAAAAGGGGAAGTTTGTTAGATAAATGTTTTGATGATTTTGTTTTAATAAGTTTTTATACCAAAACAATGTTTTTATATGTTGTCCAAATACTCCTAAATGATTTAAAATGTTTTTACTAATTTTTGGAGTATTTCTTAGAGTTTTTAATTTGATAAAAATTGGACAACACTTTTGATGGTTTTGTTTAAATTGGTTTTTACACCAAAACTATGTTTATAAATGTTGTCCAAATACTCCTAAATGATTTAAAATGTTTTTACTAATTTTTGGAGTATTTCTTAGAGTTTTTAATTTGATAAAAATTAGACAACACTTTTGATGGTTTTGTTTAAATTGGTTTTTACACCAAAACTATGTTTATAAATGTTGTCCAAATACTCCCAAATAATTTAAAATGTTTTTACTAATTTTCTGGAGTATTTCTTGAAGTTTATTTTTGAAAAAAATCGGACAACATTTCAAAGGGGAGGTCGACCGTCGCCCAAAGTGGTCGACCGGACCGAAGATAAGAAACTCAAACAGAACTTACAGTCTTGAAAAAGAGGAGAGGGGACCGGTCGAGGGTGAGGTCGACCGGTCGCACCCCACCTCGACCGGCCGCACCCCCGCAACCCCTACGGATCGCACTATTTTTAAAAACGGTCGAAATCTTCAACAGGGCAACCGGTCGCCTCTATGTTATTTTTTGACAAAGAAAATTCCAACTCAAGTAACTGTGATGACAAAGATTTGCTTTTCAATTTTGTACAATATTTCTACATCTTGTGATCTTCTTTTTGTAGACAAAAGTGAAGATAGAGGAGCCTATGTTGGGAGCCTATGTTGTGAAGCTTCCCTATAAATAGAGGATGAATTGAAGACACAAAAAAAATATACATACAAGCAAAATACACAACAAGAAATCTGCAAATTGTTCAAGCTTTCATTTTTTCATTCTTGTTGTAATAGCCTAAGTACTTTCACTTGCACATCTTTAAGGTCTAGGCTTTTTAATTCTTGATTACACTTGCACTCAATCTTTGTATTGGTTTCATAGAGTTGTAATCTTGAATTTTGTCCATCATTCAACACAAGACATCCTTGTGAGTATTCTTGTGGTAAGAATACACTTGGGTGATTTAGGTGATAGGTGTTTGAAGAGTGTGGTACTCTTCAAAGGTGGTGAAGGAAGATTTTGGTAATCTCCTTGAAGGTGTTGTAAGAGGATTGTGGTGATCCTCAAGGTGTTGTATTAATTGTGGTAATTAATAAAATCTTTTTCTTTTTTTTGAAATCCATCCCTCCAGGAGATCTTTGGGGTGGTAGAGGATTAGGCCCTAGGTGGGTTGAACCTCTTTAAATCAACGAGTGTTGTTTAATTTCTGCATTTACATTCTTGTCATTTACTTGTTGATTCGAAAAAGAAGGTGATTTGCGAAAAATTGGCATAATCTATTCACCCCCCCTCTAGATTATCGTAGCCACTTGGACTAACAGTCATTTGATGTCTTCTAGGCGGTATGAATTTTCCTTGATTATTATTCCGCCGGGTACCTAATATGACATTTCTTTGTGGTACCCTCAAGTGTTTTGGTCCTTTGGGATTAGCTTTGAGACTTTTAGGTCTCCAATAATAATTAGATCTATTTCTAGCCCGACAAGTATTAGTCGTATGACCCTTTTTACCACAATAAAAACAAGTAACAATTCTAGGAGCATAATGGTCAATATGCATAGAGACTTGATTTTTTTTCATATGATTCACAACATTAGGCTTATGATCAAGTTCTAGTTTCAAATTATCACAACTATGAACATCAACAATTTTGGTCATTTTATTGGTACTCAAGTTGAATTTTGATAAATCCTTTTTTCATGCAATTAATATCCTCAACAAGAGTACTATTTTCTTTTTCAAGGTTTCTAACCTTATCAAGTGTGGTGCTGTGAGCACATGAAAGTGATTCATAGGAAGTAAATAAACTATCCTTATTATTTTTCAAAATATTGAATTCCTTTTTCAAATTTTTGTATTTAACAAGTAAGCTTTGAAATTCATTTTGAAGCTCATCATAATCATTAAGCAAATCACTATAATCATTGTGCAATTCATTATCATAAGAAGTAGAAGGTTTAGAACTTACCTCGTTTTCTTTTAAGCTCATAAAACATCGCTCGTTTTCATCGTCGGAAGTTGTAGGAAGCTCATCCCATGCTGTTGGGTTTGTATCCTTGTGAGAAGTAGATGCTTTTGAGTGGCTCCTTTCATTTGCATATACTTCTTCTAATTTTCTCCATACTTCATGTGCCGATTTAATTCCTATAATATGATTATATTCCAAAATGGTAAGTAAACAATAAATAATATTAAGAGCTTTACCATTTAAGGAGATGATTTTCTTCTCTCCATCATTGAGCTCCTTGAGGCCTTTGGAGGTATGTGGTGTGTCGGAATGGATTCTTCATTAATGACCGTGTTCCAAATATCAAACCCGCAACCTTGTAGATAGTATTTCATTCTTTCTTTCCAAAATGTAAAATTTTTGGAATCAAATAGTGGTGGCTTGGTGGTGGAGGCGCCGGTAAGGTAGACTTTATTCGTAGCCGATGACTGTTCCTCTTTACTCGCGATATGGAACGAGCTTGCCAAAGAGTTTGGCTCTGATACCACTTGTAAGTCCAAGCGGCTACGATAATCTAGAGGGGTGTGAATAGATTATCTCTATTTTCTCGATTTAGCCCTCTTTTTCGAATCAAACAAGCCAAGACAATAGTAAAGGTGCGGGAAGTAAATAACACGCGTCGATTTATAGAGGTTCAACCCACCTAGGGCCTAATCCTCTACCACCCCAGTATCTCCGGGATGGATTTCAAAAAGAAAAAAGATTTTATTAATTACCACAATTAATAAAACAACACCTTACAACACCTCTTTTGAGATTACCACAATCTCACTTGAAGATTACCACAATCTTCAACGGCACCTTGTGAAGATTACCACAATCTTCAACCTTGAAGAATACCAAATTCTTCAACATCTCGAAGAGCACCACACTCTTCAATAAGAAGATCACCACAATCTTCTTGCACCTATCACTTAGATCATCCAAGTGTGTTCTTACCACAAGAACACTAACAAGGATATCTTGTGTTGAATGATAACCCAAAATCAAGATTACAACTCGATAATGAATGATACAAATTGAGTGCAAGTGTAATCAAGAAATAAGCCTAGACCTCAAGATGTGAAAGTGATAAGCTAGGGAAATTACAACAAGAATAATAACAATGAAGAACAAATATGTTTGCTTGAATGTATCTTGTTGTGTTGTAATATTCTCTCTTGTTTTGTTGCTTCAATTCTTCATCTATTTATAGAAGATGTCTTGAACATGATAGGCTCCTCCTAGGAGATTGAAATCTGAAAAATTGCAAGACAAATGAAGAATATAGTCATTAGAAATCAATCTCACAAATTAGGAAAAGTCATCACGCACAACGGTTAGAATTTTGCTGTCAAACCATAGGGCGACCGGTCGCACAGAAATAGACGTTTGGAAATAAGAATACATCTTTACACAGGGCGACCAGTCGACCCTGTGTCCAGCCAGTCGAGCAAAGCCAAAAACGAGTCCAGGGAGTTCTGTTTCAATAAATTGCACCCAGACACCGGTCGACCAAGGGGTCGACCGGTCGACGGCACCGGTCGACACCTTGGTCGACCGGTTGACACACAGGTTGCCCTCCCTCAGCATGTTCTCTGTTTACAAGTTTAAAATGCGTTCAGGTACGGGTTGCCCTCTAGGGCGACCGGTTGACCTCAAAACAGAGAGGTTGTCCGATTTTAGTCAAAAATAAACTACAAGAAATATTCTGAAAAAATAGTAAAAATATATTAGACCAATCGGGAGTATTTGGACAACATTTAGAAACATTATTTTGGTGTAAAAATACATTAACAAAAAATCATCAAAAGTGTTGTCCAATTTTTGTCGAAAATAAACTTGAAGAAATACTCCGAAAAATTAGTAAAAATATTTTAAATCATTTAGGAGTATTTGGACAACATTTAAAAATATTTTTTAGGTGTAAAAATAAAATCATCAAAATCATGATAAAACCATTTATCAAACACTGAAGACTTTCCACATATAATATTTGCGCCATATACTAATCTCCTTCCACTTCCCCTACCTTGTCATCCACTGGGAATTTGATTTTCAAGTGGTATACTGAAACAACAGCCTAGAACGCATTAAGGGAAGGCCTCACAATCATCACATGATATGATGAGGGTGCATCCACTGGTAGAAATCGCACCATTCTGGTCTTCCTATATGGTTCTTTCCCTAAAGAGACAGGCAAAGTAACCATCCCCAATGGCTGAATAGCACCTCCGACAAAACCCACCATGGACGTGTCTACTACCTCTAGCTCTACTTGCAAATCCATCTGCATGTAGCATTCATAGAATAGTATATTAGCATAACTGCCCGTGTCTAAAAACTCTCTGGACATCATAGTTTGCTATGGTTGGTGATTACGAGGGCATATTTATGTGAAGTCACAGTGCCCCTATTATCCATTGGTCCAAATGAATGTTCGGCTCCACATACACATGTTATATCTTCATTTGCTCCTGAGCTCGCTCAGCTGCTACTGCCCTAACATAGATTTTTCTGGCCCTCCTAGAATCTCCACCAGACGGACCTCCAATCACCATTTGAATCACTGCCCTCTATAGAGGCGGTGGGGGAAGATTTTTGCCCTCTTCTGGCCCCTTCTTTGTCTCTTGCCTTTGGTGATAATTGTTTTGACCCTTTCGACTTTTCGACCTCCTCTTGTCCACGTACACAAACTCCTTTAGGTGACCTGCTTGGATCATTCTTTTAATCTCATCCTTTAAGTGCGTACATTTTTCCGTTGTGTGCCCATACTCATTGTGAAACCGACAAAACTCATTGCTCTTTTATTTTTTATGAGTTTCTGCATACGTTCTTGGCCACATCAGCTCGGGGTGCCTCTCGATTGTTGAAAATATCTCCCCCTGGGAAACTACCAGCGAAGTATACTTATCAAATCAATGCCTTCCCCCTACCATCTCAACATTTGGTTTCTTCTGGGGGGCCTTGTCTACTTTATCTTCTCTCCGATCCTCTCTTTTATCCCCCTCTTCCTTCTTCATTTTCCTGTCCTTTTCCAAATTAATGTACCTCTCGGCCCTGACCAAGAGTTCATCAAAGTTTTGGTTGGCTCAATCACTAGAGATTCGAAAAATTCTCCATCCCTCAATCCTTGGGCTAATGCATTCGTCAAAATTTAAGGGCTGGATGAAGATAATTCCAGCTTCGCTGCCGTGAAGCGCTGGATATAGCTTCTCAGCCCTTCCCCCTCTTTTTGCTTGATGCTGAATAGTGTTAATGGGGCCTTCTGGCACCTCATGAAGCTAGTAAATTGGTCAAGAATTACCGAACTGAATTCAGAAATTTCTTATGGAACTCGGGGGAAGTTGGCTAAACCACTGTTGCGCTGATTTGGTGAGAGTGGTTGGAAATACTCTGCACATTACGCAGCCAGAAAACTTATGCAACACTAATGCGTTCTCAAATCGGCATAGGTGGTCCCACAGATCCGTCGTGCCGTCATACTCAAAATTCAGAGCTCTGTAAGAAGCAGGAAGTTCGTCATCCATGATCTCATTGGTAAAAGGCGTTCCCCTTTGAACTCGAGCTAAAGCTCAACCGGGGCACCTGCCACTCTCCTTCGAATTTCCCTCACTTCCCTGTGGAAGTCATCCATTCTCTCCAACCAGTCTGGATCCTCCGTGGAAGTATACTCCACCATCCGGGATGAGTGTTCCTCCTCAGCCACCGTAACACCCATCCGACCTCTATCACCGGCCTCCAGAGGTCTAGTTGCATTCACCCCAATCGGAGTAGTGATAGGTGGCGGCGGCGGCATCAAATCTCTCAGCCTCCTTTTCACAGCTTGCTCCACTGTCGTGGAGGCAAAGTTACCCAGCTGTTCAAAAAAGAATGGTCCCAAGACCCCTACCCTCCCTAAAGACAAGGGAACAGAGCCGGCAACCCACATCCTCGGCATTTCCTGCCCTATACCCTCCACCGACGGTGGTGGTTGGCTCATAGCACCCTCATGCGTCACTCCTCCAGGGGTATCCCCCATCGGAGTATAGTTCATCATCAGTCAAGTTTCTTCACAAGTCCTCCATAACCACCTTCGGAAACTCAAGTCTCAGCCCAATATTTCCCACAGACGGCACCAAATGGTACGGCCCACAAACTTCCAATGCTGACACAACCGAGCTCCGCCTTACTCCACCGATATACCTGCAAAAGGGGGGTCGGAGGCTTGCTCCGTACCCACTCCGAAACTCAAGTCAGAGAATGCTTTTGGAAGAGAAAGAGTAGAGCTAGTATAAGATAGTGTGTAAAAAGTGCATTAAAAAATAAACAATATCTGACTCAGGGGTATTTATAGAGAACCTGATTAGGGTTTTCGAATTTTTAGGAAACCGTTATAGGGAATCTTTCAGAGTTGGTTACCAGATTTTATCTAATTAGTATGTTTAGTCCACGTCATCAATAATCCCGAGCTCTTAGGCAAATAATAAGACCGAACTTATCCAAAAATCTTCTAGAAGTTAATTTATAGATATGGGCTTACCAAACTCTTCAGCTTACTCAAGAAAAGGCCCATAATAAATTGTACCGAGCTTGAGTGAAAACTCTTTACCCAATATAAACTCGGTTTATTCTATATCGAATCAATATATATATATACACACATATATACATGACCATTACCCTCGAACTGGCCCATTACTCGCCCACACCCATTGACACAATAAACAAGCCTTTTATTGAATGTAACAAGTGTAGCTCTCCGGCCCAACTCACATTGGGTAACATTGGGCCAACTCTTGTGATTGTTCGCCTATAATGGGCCCATAAATGGCACATGGTGATGAAGATATTATTTGGTGTTTCAAGATCAATCACGGGATTCATTTGAGAGCTGAAAAAAACATTGGATGCGTTAAATTCATTTTACTCAGTTACATTTATAACCATGAGATTTTGTATTATTTACCCTCAATTATTGTAATGAACAAATTTTTTTTTTTTTGAACTAAGAAATGATAAATTTCACTTTGACCCTTTTATTATAATATGTTTACTACTTTGTTTCATTGCAATGACAACTCATCTGGTCCTAATATTTTGTCCATGCTATTTATTAGATAAATTAAACTCCAGTTCAATGTATATTATACTTACTTTTTTTTTTTGAAAACAGTTCTAATACTTACTTAATAACAAGTTAATCTGTTAATTCTAAAATACGTTTACAAGAATTAGTATTTTGGTCTAAATTATCCAACAGTGAAATTATTGTATGTAAATTTGCAGACATTCGTTAAAGTAAATATAAATATAATTAAACAAACTAACCCTAATTTTTTCGTGATTGAAAGAAGAAAAATACGTATGATTTGTTTTTTGGTTAAAGTTTATCCAAAAATACAAGTTTTATCCGAATGTTCTGTTAATATATTAGTTTTTTTCAGAAACGAAAAGACAAATAAACCTAAATAAATAAAATCATGATATTGGTCAATGAGGGGTGGAAACGTAATTGGAACTCCAAATCGAACTCATGGACAAGCCCTCCACTTACCAATTTACCAAATACCAATCCCATCTGATGTATATAATAATAAAAGGCCTAAATTAATCCATCCAACCAACTGTTTATTCATCTCTCTCTATCTCTGCAGAGTCTCGCGCAAAAACAAAGAAAAATCATTCAGATCCGATCTCTGCAGAAATCCGAATCGATCAAAGATGTCGTCGACCTTCAGCGGAGATGAGACAGCACCGTTTTTCGGTTTCCTCGGCGCCGCCGCCGCTCTAGTCTTCTCCTGTAAACTATGCTTGATCGATCCGCCCCCTTTTTTCAGATCTAAGGCTGTGGCTGCTGTTGATTGTTACTTAATATGTTTCTTTTGTAGGTATGGGAGCGGCTTACGGCACTGCCAAGAGCGGTGTCGGAGTGGCGTCGATGGGTGTGATGAGGCCTGAGCTTGTGATGAAGTCTATTGTTCCGGTGGTTATGGCTGGTGTGTTGGGTATTTATGGTTTGATTATTGCTGTGATTATTAGTACTGGTATTAACCCTAAGGCCAAGTCTTACTACTTGTTTGATGGCTATGCTCATCTTTCCTCTGGACTCGCTTGTGGTCTTGCTGGCCTTGCCGCTGGTATGGCCATCGGAATTGTCGGTGATGCTGGTGTTAGGTGATTTCTAAACCTGGATCCTTTATAGAATTGGATAATTTAGTATTATGATTCAAATTGTTTTGATTTGTTATTGATTCTTGATTTGGATTAGTATGTAATGTTCATGTTGTCATGATTTACGTTTCCATGATCACTGTCATATAGTGGTGAGGATTTACTGATTGATTGCTCGTTTTGGATAATTGGAATGGTAAACTATGACTTTATATGTATTTGGTTGCTCGACAGTTGTTATATATTGTATTTAGTGTTCATTATCTAACTGCTTTGTAGATTAGTGCTGTTATCAGGGGCGGAACCAGGACTCGACACTGAGGGGGGCCAATTTTTGCAGCCTGGACCTCCTAGGGCGGCACCTAGAACCGATTTTTTGGCCGCATGGCAAGTACCTAGGCCGGATTGTTTGACGCGTAGGCTGATTTTTGGCGAAAACGATTTTTTTGCATCGATTTTGGCAAAGGCGGCCGCTTAGGCCGATTTTTACAATACTGATTTGTATCAAATACAAGATTTATATCAAATACAATGTCAATATTCATCATTAAGTATCCCAAAATACATAATTACAACACAACATTGACGTACTTTTTCTTTTTACCAAAAATTGAGGGGGGCCAAATGGAATTAATCCCAAAATTTACATATAAAAAATAAAAATTCAAAAATATTGGGGGGGGCCAGGGCCCCCCTCCCCAACCAAGTAGTTCCGTCCCTGGCTGTTATGATATTTTTTTGTATCCCTGCTACTCTTTTAATACATTGTTTGGATCCTTCTGTAAAAAGCTTTAGTACTTTCATGCATGTAGTAAGTTTAGTTTTGCTCCTTTAGCACCCTCTTTCTTGAAGGCATGAAGATAGATCAATTTCAAAAATCCATATAGTGGTTGGTCAAAAAAACTGAACTAAATCTTGCCGCAATAACAAGTTTAGCATGACTAAAAGAGTTTGCGGGTGTAATAACTTTTCTATGCTCTTTAAGAGTGTGTTCTTCAAGGGGAGGCTATAATACGCCACTCGCTTGTATTCATAGTAGCGAGATCAAGGTTTAGTTTTCTGGAACCTTAAGCCTTGGTGTTCTTGATCTTGTTTTTCCAGGTTATTTCTTGTGTTATGTTTGTAGGACTTTTAACTGTTTCGTAGAAATAGTTGAGTGGGGTTCTTTTAAAGCTTTTCTGAAACTCTATGACAGGATTGACTTTAGATTTTGTGCAATCAGTAACTGACTTTCTTTTGAGGGGTGTATATGGCAATGTTATTGATATAAGTCTGAAATGTTTGGGATTTTTGGAGTAAACATTTGAGATAATTTGCTGGATCTCTCTTATTTTATTGCTCAAGAGAGAAGGGGACTCTAGTCTAGCCTTCTAGGGTGCAGGCACATGGGATTATTGTATTCTGATAGAAAATAGTTGTTGCCATCAATCACGGCATTTCTTGCTATCTGTATTATTATATAATTTATGTGATTTCCTTCTAATTTCTTAGTATATGATTAACTTCATACTTTTGGATTAAAACTCACCTTGTTATTCCCTATGCAGAGCCAATGCACAACAGCCAAAGCTCTTTGTTGGGATGATTCTTATCCTCATTTTTGCTGAAGCCTTAGCGCTTTACGGTCTTATTGTTGGCATCATCCTCTCTTCTCGTGCTGGTCAATCTAGAGCAGACTAGAAAAGTACATGCCACTCGACGCTAGTTTCAATTTCTTCCTTTCAAGTAAGATCATAATTATGTTCCCCTTGTTAGCATGGTAGTTTGGCTGTGACAGTTTTCAGGCTCAAGTTTTCTATTGTGCGTGGCAATTGCATAGCCAAAAGAATTGATGGTTGACATGTTATGTTGGTCGGATGTAGAGAAGTTTGATTATCAGTGAATAAGGTTGTTTCATATTTTTATGATGGTGTATCTTGCAAAGAACATATTTGATTTGTGTAAACTATTGCCTGTATTATTTTGTGTGTACTCCATACACTATTTTTCCAATCTTAATACTCTTAAGTTCTATGATAACTTTTGTGGTATGCATTCCTGCAAGTACTCCAAATTCTCAAGAGTTTGATAGTTTAGATGTTCTCATTAGTTTTTGTGAAACTGGCCATGTTTCTCCTCGTCATTAGGTATTGTTTAATTGACGTGATTCATTATATTTTTGCTGATACCATTGTTCCTGCTGGTGAGTGACATGCTTTTTTGCAGTGCTACTTTGCATATATAGTTTTTTTCCGTTACATTTGTGTAGTGGTAACTGGCAAATGAATTTTTTTTGCAATACTAGATAGTGGTGTTTTCTTGCGGGTTGTTCAAACTCGTTCATTTTCTGGCTTGCTTTGTCAACGTTCTTCAATTCTCATGTCCTCTGATACCTGGGGCCTGGGGGAAGCTTTGAAGAGAGGAGTTTTATCTTTTGTTCACGTTCTTCATTTCTGACCTTTTTTTGCCCAAATGGGTTTTTGGGGTTTTATGCTAATTTACCAAACTAGGCTTCCTTCTGTTTTCTAGGCTCCACTTCACTGTGTAAATTATGCTGGGGGATGGGGATGGAGGGTTGAATGGAATTAAGAATGTGGAGTGCTTTTCACGTTTGTCTACGTTGATTGTTGTCATTTATCGAGTGAGAAAATGGTGGCCGAGAATTTTTCATTTTTGTTTACGAGAATTTTTCATTTTTGTTTCGCTAGACAAATTTTTTTACCTCAAAATATGAATGCTTATGAAAATTTTCAGAAAATACACTATTCGTTTACTTTTAACTAGAATAGGGTGGATGTGAAATGAAAATGGTGAATGCTTCTTTTTTTATATACTTTCATTTTGGAAATTTTCTTCCATTAGAGAATAGTGTGAAAAATTTTGTTAGGGAGAAAAAAAGCTTTTTAGAGAATTAAATGGATATGAAATGAAAATGTAATGATGAAAGATGATGTGATATAGAAATACTGAAATAGTAAAATAATGATTGTATATAATTGATAGTTAAAAATATGTGAATGGATGAATAGTAAAATTTATGGAAAAATGTGTAATAATGATTTTTTTTTTTAAAGTGGGTAGATGTAATTGGTGTAGGAAAATGTGGGAGAAAAAGAGAGAGTGGGTGAATAGTATATTTTTTTGAAATTTTTGATAAACAATCACAATTTAAGTTTAAAAAAAATTCTCTAGTAAGAACAAAAATGAAAAATTCTGGTATCCAAGCACAGAATCTATTTATACCAGAGTTGTCAAATTTGTGCGGTTTGTTTCTTTAGTGGTCAATCCTCCACACCCGAAAGATGTCATTTAGGCAGCCAATTTCAAAAGGGAACAAAAAGAAATGAAAGCATAAGAAGGAAATTTATATAGTTTTTCGACTCTGGTGTTTATTCTACATTTCCTCTTGTTTCCAGTTTACTACGGTTATACATCGATTTCGTACTATTATATTATGTTGCATTTTGCGTTGAAGGATTTGAAAAGATTTGAAGATAATCTATACTAATAAATCCATTGAATTTGTTTGGGTAATTTCACATCCTTGAGCTCGTAATTTGAGTTATTTTTTAAATAATTGTGGTGTATCTCAAGTTCATTTTAGATAGAGTCATTTCACCAAATTCTCCCTTTAAATTCAATTTATTCCGTCCAATTGCAATCTTAGAATTTAATTCTTAGTTCATTTTTTTAAGTTTTCCAAATACTTGGTGTATGGGCACTTAAGGTCTCTTTTGTTTGTTTTCTTTAATATTTTTCAATTTTATATTATTCAAAACATTAAATTATACTTTTCTTTAATTCTTAATAAGAATATCTTACTTTTGCAATATCAATACACAATTAATTATATATAATTCAAAATATGTTTTTAAAAAAGTGATTTATACGTTATTCTTATCAATACACATCATCCTATATTCCTATTAAATTTAAAATGTTAATATGACTCGTCACTAACAAGCATAAATAATATTATAATATATATATTTTTAAATAGTACTATTCCAATATTTTTAGCAAATCTTTTTACGAATGTATTTTTATTTTTTAAACTTATATATTTCCAGTTTAAATTATTCATCCAAATATATATACTCAATTTTCACACCAAAAAACCAACACAAAGCTCGAATCTCAACGAAAATATTGAAAACTAAAATTCATGTGGAAAATAAAACCAAACAAACCACAAGCTTATGAAGTGCTGATAAATTGATAATTGTTCTTCTTCCGTGTGTGTACTTTTCCCTCTAATTTTGAGATACTACTAGGTTGTGATTGGTTGTGCTTTCGTTTCTTTCATTTTCATTTTATGAGAGAAAAGTGAAGAGAAATTTATCTGAGAGATGAAAGAGAAAATGTAGAGTGTGATTGGTTGTGAAAAAAAAATAATGATTACAATTGATGTGATTGATTTACTGTTTAAAATTGTGATTGTTTGTAAGAATTTTTGTGTGTTGGGTTTTTTTTTTATATATTTTCTCATTTTTAGAAATAGCTTGGAAGTACAATCAAATTTGGGTCCACTTTTATAAACCCATATGTTTTTGTTAATTACATTTATGACCTATGGGAATGGATTAATCTAGTATTTATTAATTAAATATGTGATTAGTAATAAAAATGATATCCATTCCATTTAACCTGTGATACAAATCTCGACAAATTGAACCATAGCCACGAACTCATTAATTATTATACATCATAACTCAATTTTCAAAACATCTAATCTTTTTGGGAAAAATATTTTTTAGCAACCTGAACTTTACGTGTTTTTTTACACTTTGCAACCCTACCTTTTTTTATTAGTTGTAACTTGTTCTCTGCGTGTTTTACAATTTGCATCATCCGGTGCACCTAAATAAGAATATTCCGGGAATATTCGATCATGTGCGTGGCATGCCCCTTTCTGAAGGTTTTTTCGTCATTTCAAGTCATTAGTTTTGTTTTTTTTAAATGGTATTATTGTATTAAAAAACCTGAAAAACTCAAAATTATTATTGAAAAATAAAAAAAAATTAAAAAATCTAAAAAATCTGTTTTAAAAAATCTGAATTTTTTTTGAAATATTGAAAAATATTTTAATTTCTAAAATAGAAAAACTCAATATTATTTTGAAAATTTTATTATTAAACTAAAAGATATTTAAAAATCTGAAACTTTGTTGAAAAATCTAAAAAAATTGTTAAAAATCTAACAATTATTTGAAATATTAAAATATAAAATTAAAAATAGCTGAAAATTGTTTAAAATATTGCAAACTTGTCTAAAAATCTGAAAATAGATTAAAAACAAAGACTTTTTGAAATTTTTACAAAAACAATATTTGAATTTTTTATAAAATAAAAAATAGAGTAAAAACTTAGAATTGTTTTAAAAAACTATAAATAATTTTTAAAAAATCTGAAATTTGTTTAATTTAAAAATTAGATTATTTTATATATTTGGCATAATTATCGTCAACGGACAGTCTATTATTACATGCTCGTTAACTTATAATCAAAAAATTATGCTGGATTGAGAGAATATTGAACGTCTGTGCAATCCGTCGATAATTTCCGGCGAAGAGTGAAGATGTTGGGGAACAGTGAGGGGAATAAAAGGGAGAGATGGGTTGGAAGTTGGAACTTACATCAACTGAGAAAAAAATAATAATAGAGGGTCAAGCCTTTGTTAAGTCATTGGTAGATGTGCACTATTTTTTTAATGAAAAAGTAAGATATTTTTTGTAGCATTTTTCAGCCTTTTTCAGCTTTTTACAGAGCCTCTCTTTTCAAAATTTTCGGATATGATGAATAGTAATAACCCAGAAATCAGTGCATAAACAAGCGCATGTTCAATCCCAAAAAATTCTACGGACGAATTTTGTGAGAATTATCCCACATCCAAGCACAGCCAAAATTCTTATTGCGCCAAAAATTCATGTTGTCATGACACCTAGTTAAGTTAAACAAAAAAAAAAATCTTATCTCAACCACTATAGTTTTCAAAAAAAAAAATCACAAACGTTAATATTCACATAAACATATTCTTATACAAAGCTATAATCATTTTCATATAAATAACAACAAAATTATACATTTTATATAAATAAATAGGTTTCAATTCATCAATCAAATTTGTCTAACATTTGGTCAGAATATACATTTCTTCTCAACCTTTATTTTATGCGGCTCCGAGTTCACTTACGTCAGCACATATGCAACCAATATAAAAAGTGGGGTCTGTAGTGTACTGTGTATATAAAAGCTTTCATCAACTCGGCAAATTACATTACATTACAATACATAATAATTGTAAGAAAAATCTTCATTCAAAATCTCCGACTTGGATTGGACTCTTCTCTAATTTTTTATTTTTTAATAAGTTTTGGACTCTTCTCTAATGAAAGACCAACTATTTTGCTGAATCAAATTGGTGTGAAGATTTTACTTTCGTCTTGCATGAGCATTCATCTGCGGAGGTTGTCCAATTCTTCGTCAAAGTTACTATCCAAAATGGCGGAGGAAATTAACTCATCATCCACCGCCACCGCAGAGAGACGCTCCCTATGGCCGTCCGTACTGCGATGGATACCCACTTCCACCGACCACATCATCGCAGCTGAGAAACGCCTCCTCTCCCTCCTCAGGTAATAATAATTTGCAAAATCCCCTATTTTGATGTTATTAATTTTGATTGGAATTGTAGCTAATCGAATTGATTGTCATTTTGTAGGACTCCGTACCATCAAGAGCAGGTTAATATCGGGTCAGGCCCACCCGGTTCGAAAACCCGGTGGTTTAGGTCAGGGAGCGATGAACCGAGGTTTATCAATACGGTGACGTTTGATAGCAAAGAGGGGTCACCGACGCTAGTGATGGTTCATGGATATGGTGCCTCTCAAGGCTTCTTTTTCCGTAATTTTGATGCGCTTGCTAAGAATTTCAAAGTCATTGCAATTGATCAGCTTGGGTAAGTGTGGATTTGTTTCTGACTGGTTACTTGATCTATTGCAGTTTGGAGCTTCAAAACTTAGTTTACTTAAGATAGTGCGTAGGTTTTTTTCTCAAATTTTAGGAGAAACCCTTGAAGAAAAAATAAAATGTCTGGCAAAAACTCCATTTTCTTAGTCTAATTTTTCTATCAATCTCGCATTAAAGGTGGAAAAAAGAAACAAACTATCCTTAGATAAGAAGAGTAAGGGCATAGTAAAACAGCTTTGCGGTGGACTTATCTTGTTACCAACTTTTGTGCAGTTGGGGTGGATCCAGTAGGCCAGATTTCACATGCAAAAGCACTGAAGGTAGTTGTTTTAATGTAAAATTAGCCTGTTAAATATGTGATGGGTACTCATTTTCATTTTCTATATGGATAGTAATGTTAATATTTCGAGTTCATGATGTATAGTTTATCCAGCTGTCTCATCTTTGAGATCAACAAGATAGCATGTTTGATATTTGCTGTAAATTGTGATGTAGAAACTGAGAATTGGTTCATCGATTCCTTTGAGGAATGGCGTAAAGCAAAAAATCTAAGTAACTTCATTTTACTTGGACATTCATTCGGAGGATATGTGGCTGCTAAATATGCACTCAAGGTGGATGAGTATTTATTGTTATTGTATCATCAACCTATTGCTGGTAGCCTGGTGATAATATCTATCAATGGAAGTGATTACTTTCACATTGTTGATTAAGCTACAATGCTCTTTGCAGCACCCTGAGCACATACAGCAGTTGATTTTAGTAAGACCTGCTGGATTCTCTTCAGAAACAGAGCACATGTCTGAACGACTTACTCAATTTAGAGCAACATGGAAAGGTGTCATTCTTAATCATCTATGGGAGTCTAATTTTACTCCGCAGAAGATAATAAGGTACTTATTGTTTTCCTCAACCTGAGCATAAGTTCTGTGCTGGGATTCCATAGCCATCATGATTTTCCAAATCGGCTTAATTGCAATTTTAGTCCTGTAACTATTAGGGGTTGGCAATTTTAGTCCTCTATGACTTGTTGATGTGGCAGTTTCGGTACTTGATAAATTTACCCTTTTGTCCTCAAAATAGCAATTCCAGTGTAACTTTTAACCTATAAGTAACTTTTAACGGTTATAGGTACTTTGGGTATTTTGGCCAAAGGACAAGGCTACTGCGGGAACAAATGAAATATTAAAACACCGACTTGGGAACAAAATCGCTCAAAATCAAAACTTGTCGGACCAAGATTCACAAATTAGAACTTATGGGATCAAAACCGCACAGAATCAAAATCTGAGAGGGTTCAAAATTGCTACTTAAAATATTTACAGGACCAAAATTGCTAGCCCACTATAGTTACGCGACCGATTTAACCCTTCCAAATCTGAAGGACACTTTATTTGTTCAACTGTTACATGATTTCATCAATTGGATATTATTCATGATTAAAACTGAGGGTATTTTAAACCTGCCTTGGAGCCTTATGAATGGAGTGCAGAAATTTGTATGGTTATGTTAAAATCCGCAACATAAAGGTTGTATTTTTTTTCTCACATGGAACTTCCTTAACATTCTACAGAGCTCGGTAGGAAATTAGTCACTTGAGTGTGGTGCATTGATAATTTCATGTTCATATATTGTTATAGTTTCTTTAATTCTGATTTATTGTTTTTGTGTGTTTAATTTAAGCCACCCCCTCTCTTAAATATTTTAAGATTTTGAACTCTGTCTCGTTGCCTCTCTCATGCCCCCATGATATGATGTAGGTATAGACAAATACAACTTGCTTTAGGTTGCATTTATGATGCTTCTTCATATTTAACTTACTGAAAGAGTGTCCCTTTAACTCATTGTCTTGATTATTCTTTCTAACTCTAAGTTTTACGAGATTACTTCTTGGCAATACAATGTGTTGCATCCCATTATGATGTTGAAAATATGTTTTTCTTTGTTTGCCTTGATTCATTTAGTTAATAATGCAGGGGTTTAGGCCCTTGGGGTCCAGATCTGGTTCGCAAATATACAAGTGCCAGATTTAAAAATTCTAATGGAGATGGGTTGACTGAGGACGAATCTAGATTACTTACAGGTAGCTCAAGTTTAACTTTTTTAATTTCCTTTGATCCCTAATGATGTTCTAATCTTTTTTTTTCCCCTATATTTTTGGCTGAAGATTATGTATATCATACTCTGGCGGCCAAAGCTAGTGGAGAGTTGTGCTTAAAATATATATTCTCCTTCGGTGCCTTTGCTCGGAATCCCCTTTTACATTGGTGAGTTGCTTCATGCCTGCAGTGGTTTCTATATTAATTGGGGAAAATGCTTTGTAGTACTAACAGTAGGATCTTACGTATCAATGGTAAAAACCTGTTACCTCCTGTAATTAAATGTGTTCTAATTTGTTCTACGGAAGCATGCTTTGTGAAGGTAATTCAGCGCAGCTTCGTGGTTATAGATTTGTAGTGAAATTACGGTTTAAAAAGAGAGGTGGGGAAGAAATAGGAAACCAATATTTGGGCCATCTTATGATTGGTGCGATAGGCACCCATAGCAGTGAAATAAATGGGTTAAAGAAACAAGAATTTAAGATAGGGGTAGTTACGAAAAACTATCCTTGATATTTAGCCTAATTATAAAATAACAAAAAGATCCAGTTGTCTTTCAAAATTGCAATTACCCCCTTAACGTATTATAAACACCCTCGTCGTATTTGCTTAACAAGTACCCCGTCTTGATTGTGCAATTTGTAAAATAGAAACAATTATGGGTGTTTGTAATTTTGAAAGAAAGTAATTTTTTTCTTTTTGGTATTTAGATTGAACCTCCAGAGTACTTTTTGTAATTGTGCTTTAAAATAATTAGGCAAAATATGCATTTTTTTCTTATAGACTGGAAGTTTAAGAACTAAACATTCAACAAGCTTATCTTTTATGGCATGTAAATCATAGAACCAATTCATCAGTATGTAATATTTTGAAGATATTGGTTAATCGATCGCTATTGATTTCTGCTCAAAATTTGCAACTTGTATTCTTTTGCTATGTCCTGAATGCCAAATGTTCTCCACAACGGTTTTCACTTTTCTCTTCATTTATATATTGGACGAACGAAAATATCCATGAGTTTGCCGGCATATAGTTAATTTAACAGTCAACATAGTTTCGTTCTTGACCCGAACAATGGGAACAAGTAGCGTTCGGTTTGTAACTATCTCGTTTCTCGTGCGTGCAGTGCATCTGATTGGAAGGTGCCAACAACATTCATATACGGTGTCCAGGATTGGATGAATTACCAAGGAGCACAAGAAGCTCGCAAGCATATGAAAGTTCCATGCGAGATTATTAGGGTCCCTCAGGTATCGTCTGTCATACTCTGCCATGTTACATGTACAAACAGAAATCTGCAATTAAAAATCAACACCCAAAAATCCAAAGTTGGTGATTTTCCAAATTGAACTTTTGCAAGATTAAAAAAAAAAAGGAAAATACTGAAAATTCTTTTTCGTGTATCTGGTTGCAGGGTGGTCATTTCATATTCATAGATAATCCAACTGCTTTCCATTCTGCTGTATTTTATGCTTGTCGCAAGTTTTTCTCAGCTGACCAGGGCAGCAACTCTCTGCCCGAAGGCCTGGAATCTGTCTGAAGGAAACAAGTTCATGTTTCAGTTATGTTTTTACGTTCTTCTGTTTCACAAATCAATAATGCTTCTGTAACATTAAGTAGCCGTCCATTTTTTTTCAAAGTAAGCATTTTCAGTTTGCAAATTGAAGACCAAAAAACAAAAAAGGAATTTATTTTATTCATTTTCGTGGTGGTAGGCTATGTAATTAGAGCTACATACAAACACATGCTTTGTATAATTTTGTGGACATTTGTTGTTTAGATATATTTACCACTGAATTCATTGTGAAAACACTATCCAATTAGCTAAGTTTTTGTGATATTAAAATGTGTATGATACATTTGGTATACTCAGTGTGTAGATGAAGAGATCAAGTGTCCATTTTATTAAAAATGTGACATTTAGATATGATGGATGCACACCAAGTGTATATAAAATCAGGTGTGACATTTACATGACCTCCTAATACTGTCCACTTTATTTGTTTCTCACTGTTTATAAAATATAGTACGTCTCTATAAGTAGAAGTTTAGCAAACACTCCTTTTACCAACAGAATAACTTAAAGGTTGCATTTGGATGGATCGTGTAAGGATATGAATTTAAGGATCTCAAATCTGTAATAACAAATTTATTGAACTTGTTTGGATATATTGGATTTCAATTCCTTAAGTTTCTGTTTTAATTTATTTGTTGAGTCATTGTGGTAGTTTTTAAATTCATTTTATACAAGGTCATTTGAAATCATTTCCACGAAATACTAAAATCCAAACTCTTCAGTCTAGATGCAACCTTAAAGAAAGATTGAGATAACTGGAAGTCTATTTTTGCAATAAGTATTGAATGTTTGGTGGTTACTTTTAACTAAAGTTTTCACACGTCCAAAACAAATATATTTCATTTGGAAGTTTAAACTATTTTTGTAAACGATGACCCCCACTTTAACTTGGACAAAAAAAGAACGAAGGGTGGACGAAAAGCAAATGTGAAAAGTGAAATTTAATCCACCTACCTAATTATTTCCCAAGGGACAACTTCTACATTTGCATGTGACAAACCAAAAGGGTGATTGAGTTCTTTAAATGGGTGATTTGTAGATGATCAGTCACTTTAGCTATTTTTTATAGTTATCATATATAAATTGATTACTTTTTTAAAAAACTAAATGAAAAAAACTATACAAAACATTAATAATTTCTTTTTTTTAAACACTTAATCTATAATAAATTAATTAAAAAATTGAATACATATATTTTCACAACGTGATTAACAGGGGTGGATCCAAGGGGCGGCCTCCCCGGCCTCCCGGGCACCCCAAATTTTTTTCATGTCTGTTTTTTTTATGGAAAAAAACTAAAAAGAATTATATAATTTTTAAGAGAAAAAAAAATAGTTGAGCTAGTGAGAAAAAGAATTGGATTAGGGGTAAGTGGGAACAAGGTTACTGTACACGATGAAGGAGGCTTTAGTTTTAAACGAGACATTAATATTAATACGACACATGAAAACGCAAATGCTAACACAATGTGCATGTTAACCAAGAACATCTTGAGTTCATCCCAATTTTACTTGATATTTTATCTCTTTTTATTATTTAAAATAAAAAATACCGATATAAATAAACTATCAAAATCAAATTCCCCAACTACCACATTTTATTCTATACGCGTATGCATACAAAATATGTCATATGTCCCCATAAAATTGGTAGAAAAATGAGTTCCAAACTGTCATCCACCTGTCACATTTATTTAAACAAAAACAATAAAGAGAGAGTAGAGTAATTGAGTCAATCAGTTGTTAGTCCATCACCAAAATTTCTCTAAAGTCATAATTAAGCCAATAATGAGACCCACTAAGCTTCATCAACCCAAATTAGATGAGACAAATAAAAAAAATCAAAAAGAAATCTCTAATCCCATAAAGATAAATTAAAGCCCAGTCTGTCTTTGGTCCCACCACAACATTCCATCATTACGGCCAGAAAAATTTAACAAAGGAAAAATGAAAAATGAAAATAAAAACAATGGCAAAAGAATTTAGAGATAAACAGTAAAATAGATATAGCAGAGTTGTTCTTTTTCTTCCTCTTTATCAGATCCTAATCCGACCAAGATAACAGCCACAGTCCCAACCCAACTCCAATCACCAAAAGATTTGCCATTTTCGAAAGAAGATATTTCAAAGCTCTGTTTTCCACTAGATTTGGGAATCGTAAGTGTTTATCTGTTTCGTTATTAAACCCAATAACTGTAAAGTTCCTTTTTGTTCCAGGTTTCAAACAGTTGGTGTTCATTCAAAGCCCTAGGTTTCGGAATCTTCGAGTTTCAATTCGTCCACTCCGACAAGTGTGATTTGAGTGTTGTAGCCCTGATTTTGGAACCCTTTACTCTCGATTTTATTTACCCCAATCTCAATTAATCAAATACCCCATTGCTTAAAAGTTTATAATTTAGGCCGCATTTCCGATTCAAAACCCTAGAAGAAGCGAGAATAGAGTGTAGAATCGTATTATGACGACTCGGGGAGCAGATCGGAGAAAGTGAAGAGAATTTTCCAGCAATTCGATACGAACCGAGATGGGGTTTGAACCGGGAGGAGATGTCGGCTTTGGTGGTGGCCGTGAACCCTAGGGTTAAATTCAGTGACGAGCAAATTAGCGCAATTCTCGACGAGGTTTTCCGGACATACGGAGAATTCATCGATGGCGAAAAGGGCCTCACCTTCGACGGCCTCCTCCGCACTTACGACGACGGAGCTGGTGACGTGGACAGAGATTTCGACGCCCTCGGCCTCGAGCTCAAACCATTGGAAGATAAGAATGGGATTTCGCAAGCATCCGAAGAGGCGGCCTCGTCTTCATCTGTTGTAGATGAGCGTATTATGGAACCCCACAAGAAGCAGCGCACAGCTGCGTGGGCTGCTTCCCCGAACCACGGTATTGTGTTCGACGATACATGGAAACTCGTTGATGATCTGGAGATTTTAATCAAAAGACTGAAATCAAAACAGTTGAAGGATGGTAAGATAAAGAATGATAACTCAGATGTTTTCTCAGACGCCGGATGGTCTAGAGAGCTTGGCCCCTCTACTGAGCTATCGGAGAAGAGAGTGATTTGGGATGAGACAGGGCCCGATTACGCGGCTTTTGTGAAGGAGTTAGGTGTTTTGAGGTCGAGGGCGATAGGGCCCGGTCGAGAGCGAGGCTTTCGATGGGCAAATGGCCATCGGGCGTGTGTTATATGAGCATTATCTATTTCAGGAGGCTTTGGTGAGTTTCAAGAGGGCTTGTGAATTGACTCCATTTGATGTGAAGCCTCATTTTAGAGCTGGTAATTGTTTGTACGTGCTCGGAAAGCATAGCGAGGCGAAAGGGGAGTTTTTACTTGCATTAGAAGCAGCAGAGGCTGGCGGTAATCAGTGGGCTTATTTATTGCCTCAGATTCATGTGAATTTGGGCATTGCACTTGAAGCTGAAGGTATGGTTCTTAGTGCTTGTGAGCATTATAGAGAAGCTGCTATTTTGTGTCCAACTCATTTTAGGGCTTTGAAGCTTTTGGGCAGTGCTCTTTTTGGTGTTGGTGAGTATAAGGCAGCTGTTAAGGCCTTAGAGGAAGCCATTTATATGAAAAATGATTATGCAGATGCACATTGTGATTTGGCTTCTGCTTTGCATGCTATGGGTGATGATGAAAATGCAATTAAGGAGTTTCAAAAGGCTATTGATTTAAAACCTGGACACGTCGATGCTCTGTACAATTTGGGAGGGCTATATATGGATATGGGTAGGTATCAGAGGGCTTCGGAGATGTACACTAGGGTTTTGGGCGTTTGGCCGAACCATTGGAGGGCACAGCTAAATAAAGCTGTCTCTCTGTTAGGAGCTGGAGAAACTGACGAAGCTAAAAGGCTTTAAAAGAAGCTTTAAAAATGACAAACAGGGTCGAATTACACGACGCTATATCGCATTTGAAGCAACTGCAGAAGAGGAAATTGAGGGGGAACGGTAATGGTAATAACGAGGCAGCCTTTATTACTGTGGAGCCCGCAAAATTTAAAACTGTAGGCGAAAAAACCACATTGAGGCCAGAATTAGCTATTGCTCTTGATATAAGAACCTTCCAGAGGATCACTAGATTGAATCGGTGTGATGTTGAACTAATAAAGAAGGAAATGAGTGAAGGTGACGTGCCAGTCTCTTATTCAGGAAGTGGCGTACCCGAAAAATCAATACGTAAGGCTTCACTGGAAGGAATTATTTTCAAGTTACTAAATTTCCTGAAGCCCGAAACTTTTGTAGGCGCAGTTAAAGCTATAAACCAGAAAATCCTCTCTGTTTTGGACGAATCAGAAACAAGCCGGGTCGATTTGGGCATGTTTTTCGCTGTTATTGCCCCACTCTGTGGTGGGGCCGCAGACAAACGGAAGCAGATTGCATATGAATCACTTTTATGGAGACCTGTGAATGAAGGGAATACACAGATTAAGAAATCTGATGCTTTGAGATACATCAAACTGTTGAGGGCCATTTACATTCCTTCTCATGGGATTAGTGAAATGTTGGAGATTCATGGAGAAACAGATAACTCATTGGTTTCTATTTCAGAGTTTGTTACTATGTTTGATGATCAAGAATGGGGTTTTAGTATCATGTCAATTTTACTGAAGCTTGAAAACGGGGATAGGAGTCGACACGGCCGTCATGTTTGCGCCACGTGCCGTTATCCAATCATCGGGTCCCGTTTTAAGGAGATGAAATCTCACTTCAGTTTGTGCAGTCAGTGTTACTGTGAAGGAAAAGTGCCTTCTTCTTGCAAATTGGAAGAGTATAGCTTTAAGGAATATGCCAGTGAGTCTGAAGCTGTTAAAGATAAGTGTTTGTGGTTTGGTGGTTCTAAAGGCTCATCTCCTGGTGGATCTTAGGTTGTTCTTTGTGCAAATCTTTTGGATGATTTTAGGAATTTAAATTTAGTTGTTCAGTGTGAATTATATTTGACTTGTGGAATGATTTTTAGGGTTTTTTTTTTGTGCCTTGTACAATAAAATATTGACTCTGAATTATTTGTTTCCTATTAAGCGTTTCACTGTGGAGGGGTTTGTCCATTATTGTTGCAGTTGCTTTCTCTGACTTGGGAGGTATTTGAGACTTTGAGTTTATATATGAAATCGGTGTAAATTTTGTGCTAATTCATTATGCTTGTACGTTTGGTCTTTTTGTGTATCAATTATTTGGATGGATTGCCATATGCATGCAGCAGGCAGCAGCGTCTCCCTTCTAATATAAGGGTTAATTACAAACTACCCTGATGTTTAATCTAATTACAAAGCATCCCAGTGATCTTTTAAATTTACAAATGCTTGACAAAAGTTTTGAACTTACAACTTTGCACTCTCAAGAGGACTCAGAGGGGTATTTGTTAAGCAGAAGCAAACCTCAATGGGTATTGATAATTCTGAAAGATAATCGGAGTTTTGTAATTAGGCTAAGGTAAAAACTTGTGTGAGACGGTTGTGTTAGTCCAAGGGCCACGAAATCTAGAGGGGTGAATAGATTTTCTCATCACAAATTTTTCCCTCTTTTTCGGAAGTGCAACTCAATGAAATATAAATTGCAGAAAATCGAAAACAACTTATGATGATGTATAGTGTTTTAGTTCACCTAGGACTTACAAGTTACATCCACTACCACCCAGTCTCCCGAGTGGATTTTCAACCGAACAACTTTTATTAGTCGATTTCAAAAAAGATTACAACTTCAACTAGAATAGCACCAAACACTTCTTTACAACAAATCTTGGAGAACACCAAACTCTTCAACAACAACTTCTAATCAATCAAATGTGTTCTTACCGTAAGAACACTAACAAGTAGTTCTTGTTTTGGATGATAAAAATAGAATCAAGATTACACGTGCAAAGTGATAATACGATTTATGTGTAAGTATAATCAAGAATTAAAGCCTAATCAAATCAATTGAAAGTGAAGAAAGTAGGTTTAAAATACAAACAAGACTTGTGAAAGTGATAGAGGGAGTTTTCTTAACTTCTATTGTGAATTGTAGTGAAGGTGTTGTATTCGATCCTTCAAACACTTCATCTATTAATAGGAGAGCTTCAAGATTTGAACCTCAACATAAGCTCATTCACACTTGAATTTGTCTACAAAATAAGGTTCAAAAGATCTACAAAAATGGATAAGAAATATTAAAGGCGATTTATCAGATGAGTGTTGTTGCAACATGTAGAATTTGCTGATATAAAATGTATAGCAATTCGTTGCTCGTTGTCCCATGGAGATTGGTTGCATGGATAGGGATCGATTGCTGTCAAAATATAGAACAAAATGAAATTTTATCAAACTTTCAGGTATCGATCACCCTTGATAGCGATCAGTCGCTGTCAATACAGGGACTTCTCGATTTCTTTTTTAATACTTTGTACCACTTCCAGGTATTAGTTGCTCTTTAGACGATCGGTTTACCTCAAGTCAGAATGTTCTCTGAATCTTGACAAAAATGAAATACAAGTTTTATATCATAAAGTCCGATTATAATGATGAAGATATTATAGGCACTCTAAATAGTATTTTGATAGCATTTAATATAGTTTTGCTTTTTGTAACATGAAATCATCAAAATAAAAAAATTGTTCTGATAGGTTGCACGTGCAACGAAAACAAAAGTGATACTTCTATATCTAAAATGTAATACTTTTGGGGTAAAAAATAATAATTTGCCTTTTAAGTATGTTCAGATAAAATTTACTTTTTGTCCTAACGGCATGATTGGAATTCGTGAATGAAATGAAATAGAGCTGAAATCAATTTAAGAATGGAATAGCGATTGAAAATGAATGATATGATTAGAGTTGGCAATAGGTTGGGCTGGGCTAGGTTAAGTCGTAAAATCAGGTTGGACCGAAATTTCATTCGGGCTTGTTGGATTCAGACCATTTAGGTCGGACCAAAGTAGGTCCGATCTTTTTCGGGTCTCTAAAAATGAAGCCTAGTCCACCCCTATATGTGGGATGGTTAGGCCTCGGGTGGGGCCAATTTTATCATCTCTATATATGAATAATATGATACCATTAATGTGAATGACATGTATAACAGTTAGGGGTGGCCACGCTTCCTGAACCACTGATTCCGATTCTAAAATCGCCGGTTTGTTCTAAAATTGGAACCGATGCTTCTGGTTCCAGTTTGGAACCCGGTTCCTCCACAGTTCCGATTTACCGGAACCGTTTGTTTATCTTTCGATATTTTTTATTTTTTATGGTTTATCAATTTCAGTTACAAAAGAAAGGGAAAATGAAGAAAAAGACTTGGACTTAATATTCAATTAAGTTTTGTACTTAATATTAATAATAATATTAAATTATCTATATATACTATTAGAGTATAGATGAATCAAAGTTCACGTAGTTCGCTTACAATATTTGGTTTAAAACGTGTCTCATTTAGTTATGAATATAAAACATTATAATAAACATTTACATTTCTTCTAGCATATTTTACCGAAAAAAATAAAAATCGTTGGTTTTAACTGTCGGTTCTACCATGGTTCCACAGACGGTTCTAACTGGCAGTTAAAACCGCCGGTTCCACGGTTTTGAGTCCAAGGAACTGGAACCGCGTACGCTTACGTGTTGGTTTTGACCATAGTTTCGTTTCCAATTTGGAATCCGGTTTCAGTTCCATTTAGCAAACCCTAATAACAATATAAGGAATGCATAGATGAATGGAATGACCATATATTTCTACTTAATTTCAATCTATTGACTGATAATTATAAATAAATAATAGTAATAGAGGAAAATATTTACAATTATCAAATTATTCTTAAATAGAATTTTTTAGATAGAATTATGTACACATATTATGCACAAATGGATTTATGATTATTCCAATGCGTGTTAAATAATATATATTTATATTTATGACATAAACAACTTTTTATATTATATAATAAAAATACAAAAAATCAACGAAAAGTTTATATCAAACTTTTGATATTAACTTTTAAGTTTTGATAGAAATTGACTATGATTTATTTTAATATTAAATATAATTTGTATATAGTTAGATTATAAATAATTGATTTTTCTATTGGTAACATTATTTCACAAGAATATATATGATATGAGTAACTTTTTATGGGATAATAAGTAATTAAAATGAATTAACTAAATAATTAGATATAAAAAAGAAAATTACTATTTACCCCTCATCATTATCCATTTAGAAATTTTCATAGTGATGGATACATAAATTTAATTCAATTTCAAATACCTATGTGATTTTACAATATATTTATGAAAAATTGCCACACTTGCCCCACGTTTTGGAAAAAATATTATTGTTTACGCTCCATTCACTTTTGTACTGATATTTTTATGCTCCTGCATAATTTTCGGTTATTTTTACGTTTTTTTAGATTTTTTTTGTTCCCGTATTGCATTATATGTTATTTATGTTGTTTCGATGTTGTTTCTTGGTTGTTTCTATATTGTTTCGTTGTTGTTTCGATGTTTTAATACAACTTTTACTTACTTTTTACGGTTTTATTTGTTCATGGGTTGTTTTATATATTGTTTACGTTGCTTCTGGATTATTTTCTATAATGTTTTTAATGTTGTACTGATGTTTATTTGTTGTTTCCATATAGTTTTCAATGCTTCAATGCAATGTTTACCTATTTTTAATCTCTTTTTATTGATGTGGTGTTTTCTATATTATTTATGTTGTTTATTGGTTGTTTCTATATTTTCAATCTAGTTTTCGATGTTTCAATGCAACGTTTTACCTATTTTTAAGCTATTTTTGTTCATGTGATGTTTTCTATATCGTTTCAGTTGTTTATGGATTGTTTCTATATATATATATATACACATATATATATTTCAATGATGTTCTGTTGTTTCTTAGTTGTTTCCATGTTTTCGACGTTTTCAATGCATTGGAACAAAAATTGAATTGTGTTTTTATATTCATGTGGTATTTCTGTATTATTTTCAATGTATTTTTTTTCAATATGTATTAGTTTATGTGTATATTTCTTGATTGTTAAGATTGCGAGTTTAAAATTGATTATTTAATGGGAGAGAAATTATTTTTTCACTTAAATTTTATTAGATGAAACATGTTTGAAACAATCATGAATCAAAATCCAAAAAAATTGGCAGAAGCGTAAAAATATTCAAGAAAAAATTCGGGAGCGTAAACATGTGTCATTTTCTCCGGAATGTGGGGCAATTGTGACCATATCCCTATATTTATTTGACTAAACGTATAATTATGGTACTATAAATATGAATTTGAGTAAAAGAAATAACTACATATTTTAAGTGAGGTACATAAACACTCATTTTTTAATTAATGAAATATAAACTAAAATATACTTGGTAAAGATTGATAGTTTTGACAGTTTTATGAGATGACAGATAATATTTTAGATCTAATTCTTAAAGTATCATTTTATCTTTAAAATTATAACTTTGTCCAGATATATTTTAATTTCTAGTTATATAACTTGCTTACATACATTGCTTTGACATTAATTAATAAAAAAATCGAATATCAATTATAATATTTTTAAATACTCATACATTGCTTTGACATTAATCAAAAAATGTAATAAAATTAAAATGCTTATAAAGTTTATGTAGTAATTTAATTAATCAAAAAGTAGATATCAATACGATTTTAGGGAATAATTTATATTTTAGTACCTAACCTATACCGTTTCTCACTTTTGGTACTCTATTTCAGAGCATATCAATTTTGCTACACATATATTACTTTTAAATCACGTTTGCCATATTTCATTAAGGGAAATTTTTTAAAGTAGCTACATAGGATAAGAAACCTCTTTTTTATCCAATTTTTTTAAAAGACCTACTTTTCTACCCAAATTGACCAAAACACCCCTCAGTGTTTTTTTCAAAATCAATCAAAACCATTTTCCCAATTCACTTTCACCTTTTCACCTTACTTTACCAAAACATGAGAAGTTTGTGTTTGGGAGAAATTGAAAAAAATTACTAACGTGAGAGACTGTGATGGAAGTTCCAACTGAGAGTCTGAGAGGGTTCCGCTGTCGATGTCATTGTTAGTTCGCTCTCTTGTGATAGTAGTTCTATTCATGCGGCCTCTAGTTCGCCCCCGGTCACTGCCGTCATCGCCGCCACCATTGATGACACTTACCCAACCACTGAATTTGCCCCCGTCTCCGACTCTGACCAGGTTAGAGAGTGGAATAGATTTTAGGGCGTTTGTTGGGTTTAATTTTGGGCTAATTTATGTTGTCGTTTTATACGTGAGATTTGAAGTAGGATTTATTTTTGTGGGTTTGATTTTAAAAAATTAGATTATTGTATTGAATGGTTAGAAATTGGGTTTGGATTGGCGAAGACGATGGGTTTAGATTTGGGGAAGACGATGAATAGTATTTGTCACGTTATACTTTATAACGTGAATGTCATGTCATACTTTATAACTTCATAGTTTTGTCACATTATGAATTATAACTTGACATATTTTGTCATGTTTTAAGGCAAAATTTTATAAGGTACAACGTGACAATATTTTTTCTATATTATAACGTTATTACATATCATAACATTTATTAAATATAATTACGTTATATATTATAATGTGAATATATATTATAACGTTATAATATTACAACGTGCATATATAACGTTATCCATTATACGTGACAAATGATGTCATGCTATAAAGTATAATGTGACATTATTTCTCAGTTATTAAATATACGTTATATATTATAACATTTTATAATATTATATAATGTGGATATATCATATAACGTTACATATTCCATGTTACAAATCTATAATATGACACACATTATTTTTAGATCCTTATGTATTATATATGGAGTTTGCTTACTACCTTATTGATCCCTAGTGATGAAGATCATTTAACTGCATATCACTTTTATGGGCCCATATATGCAATTGGTATTTATACGGTGTTTTATGATTTTTGTACTTTTATAGACATGACACTCTTGATAATTGTTTATTTATTATTTAATTATTTCTCGACATGTATGTGCATTCGAGGTAATAAATACTCTAGGTAGTGGCTTTGGGATTAGAGTCTCGACTGATCAGGTATCTGGATGCGTTTGTTGGAGGTTCAAAAAAAATCTTGTGGACGCGACAGATTTTTTAGTTGATGAGGTATGTAACTTGTATTATTGTTTATAAATATTTATGTGACTTGGAATTTATTTTTTAACTTTAAATCAATATTTTATCAGGTATCGTTAGTGTGCCATGAGACACTGGTACGGAGTGAGGTAGAGGAACACCAGATATGTTGGACGGACATCAATGATGATATCCTCTCAGGTCCTCCTAGGTTCATTCCGAATGAAAACAAATATAAAGGGTCATTGGCAACAATAATAGCACCGACACCGGCATCAGCTTTAGCTTCAACTCATATGGGTGGCAGGGGATGCCCGGGTATGAGTATGGTCAACAGGGGTGGCAGAGACAACTGGGGTATGAGTAGGGGTAGTAGAGGTAATGCAACCACGAGTGGTAGGGGCAAAGACAGGAATTTCTCCACCACCTCTACAGCCACCCCCATACAGAGGCCTCATAAGAGGCTTATGACAGATCCGCCAACTCGCCAACCTGATGATCCTACTATCCGACAGCTTGTTGATCCTTTCGACCTTTCGTGCACCACTCAGATGATACCTCTGACCATCATGCTGACTATTATGATGAGCATGATGAAATTAGGGTGCATGATGTTGAGACACGTGTTCCGGATAGTATCAAAGTGACATTGAGGGCAACGATAGAGGAGCATATTGGACATTTACAAAGAATTATGGAGGATTGTGTTGCTAGGTTAGAGAGTCATGTTGACTAGCATGTTGTGCGGTTGGATAACCGTGTTGACGAGTGCATGACTCACTTGGGAGGGAGTCTAGTGGGTGTTGATGAGCATATTGCTTGGTTGGAGAGCCGCGTTGACCAGCACATTACTCGATTAAAGGGAAGTCTAGCAGATGTTGATGAGCATCTCACCCGTTTGAGTAAAAATATTGATGGGGAGTTAGATCGGATTCCGTAGCTTATTCAGGATGAGATCAGAGCCAGTTCCCATTCATATCACAATACGATTATTTTATGCATGATCCGGGTTATTGCCAGTCAGGTCGATCAACATGCCTCTCGCACAGATGACCCTCCTCTTTCGCCTACTCCAGCTTCGACTACCATTCCAGCTCCTCCAACTACAACTGCGACTACCATTACAGCTCATCTTCCGCCTCCTCCAGCTGCGACTACCATTCTAGCTCCTCTAGCTATGACTACCATTACAACTCATCCAGCTGTGACTACCACTCCAGTTCTTCATTTGCAGCCTGTTTGAGATAGACAACCATCTCATTACCTTATCAATTCGTTTTGGCCCACCGACGTGCGGAAGAGACGCTACAACAGACGGGTATAGTCGTTTCAAAGAGTTCGATGAGGAGTAAGTAACATATTTATATTATTTGATTTCAAACATTATATGTTGTTTTACGTTAATTAATTAATTGAATTTCAAATTGCATGACAAGATGAATGTAAGATTGATATATAATGTTGGGGCTATTTTCTTCCGGGAGCTTGGGGGTCTGACGGTGGAGCTGGAAAATGATGTAAGTTTTTATATTTTTTTTGCTGTTAAATTAATTGAACTTAAAATTAAGTGGAATTAATTATTTTTGATGTATTTGTGCATATATATATATATATATATAACGTGGAACTATATTATAATAATGTGGAATATATCTCGTATTATATAAACGTTGAACTATATCCCACATTATATATAATAACATGGAATATATAATGTGGAACGTAGTTTATATGAATTATAACACTGACTTATTGTTATAACATATAAATGCATACATGGCTATCCTCTAGTCAGATCCCTAATTCTTGGGATTGTTCCTCATCGCGATATGAAGGAAAAATACATGATTGTGTCTATATGGCTCTCAGTGAGTAAGATTAATTAATAAATTTGCATGTTATAATTCTAGAATACATGTTATTTCTTAACAAATAGTTTGCAGGGCGATGATCCAAGGGTACAATATACGAACCGTTTAAATTGGAGAATGTCCCTATACATGAATTTGACAAATTGGTCGATATTATCCATCACGGGACTCCTGACTGGGAAAATTCTATGGATTGGAGAGATATTAATGAGGTAACACATGTGTTCTTTTTTAAAAAAATTATTTTTGTGCTTTATTTACATTTAATTATATTAATTCAGCCAATTTATTTTTCAGGTTTTGATGATTTGCAATTTTGATTGTCATTTGTTGCCTTCCGGCTGGATCATTATATCCCAAAATAATTCTACGACATTGTACGTTTCAGGTACACACCTGAGATTAGGGCCACGAGGATCACTGCGACACGTCCACTACGTCACATCCTCACTACATTGTTGCAGTATGATGGCTTCTATAGTCGTGGACAGATTGTTCGTGTCAGTGGGAGTTTGTCGTACCCCGTAAAGATTGTTAAGATCGAGCAGACAACATATAGTTGTGGGCCATTGACAATTACTACGATTGAATCTTTGATCACCCAGAAGATGCAGGAGAGTATCGGTGCAAAAGACAATTCAACGGATTTTCCAAAAAATTGCATTTTTAATATTTAAGTGTAGTATCGATAGTAGTACACTTGTAGTTCGTGATGAATAAACATGTGTTTTATGAGTACATAGATAGTAAGATAATAGTTTTTTAGTGAAAAATATTTTTTTTAGTAATTACAAATACTCTCATTGTCTTGCAATCTATCTCCATAGTCCTCACGATATATTATAATGTGATACACATTCCACGTTGTATATAATTACGTGGAACATTGTTCCACGTTATATATTATAGCATGATATTATTATACCATGTTAGTACATAACGTGGAATATATTACCACATTATAATCTATAACGTGGTCTATTGTTCCACGTTATATATAATGATGTGGCATATTATATAATAACGTTATAATATCACGTTACATATAATCACGTGGAACAATATTCCACATTATATAACATGGAATGTATATCATGTTATAATACATAACGTGATAATATTACATAAATAACTTGGAAATATATAACTTGGTCCACTGGTCCTTCACAATATACAATCTGGACATCATTTAGTTTTTAAAATTATTTCATTAATACAATGGAAATTACAACAGAACGATTGAAATCAGTACATTATAATAAGACATACAACTAACATGTTTCCTAACTTTCATCAGCCGAGCGTCTCAGACATCTTCTACGAATATGATCATCTCAGCTCGACATATTCCACATTTTTTTTACTAAGCACCTTTCTCAAAGGACCCGATTGTGTTACTGGGGAACTACCATTTTCTTTGAGCGGAATCGACGTACTGTATTTTACGCAATTGTGGCCAGCACCCCCACATCTTGAGCATACTTAACTCTTGTATGAACAGTTGCTCGATGACTCAATAGCGGATTGAACTCTATTTTGTCTTGGTCATCTGGCTTGTCTCGGATCATTCAGGGATTTGTATTCTAACTCTCTCACACCTTCATGTAGAACCCACTCACTCGGGTTAGGAACTAGTAGCACTTCACCCCTCACATTTGTTTAAGGTTTTCAGTTTTATAATAATGTGCAACAAATGAATAAATATTGGGGTTCATTTTCCTAATTACTACAAATGCATGAGAGCAAGAAATCTACCCATATTCAAACTCTCGATAGTTGCACGTTCTCTGAGACAAGTTGACCAAATAATCATTTATTCCATCTTTCAATTTGTACTTCACACTACTAAGACACTGAACATCCATCCTACGACCTGCATCTACTGCATTACTTAATCTTTTGGTTGCTTACTGTGTTAACTCTTGATCTCTCTCATTAGCACCAGTGCGTCACTCATAAAACCATTTTTCCACAATAGTACGAGTCCACTCAAGCACTGAACAAAAATGCAACTTCCTGACCCATAATGATCGACTATTAAAGCTCTCGATTGAATTGGATGTCATGAACCTATATCTCCGGACATGACACTTACATTGAGACCATCTCTCCTCTATGCACGTTCTAACTTCTTAAATTCACCATTTCACTAGCAACTTTTATGTTTGCAAGATATCTTTCATAATCTTCCTGGCGGTAAGAATATTTTGAGTTTCTGAACATTGCTACTACATGTTGATCGTACTGAGCCAATATTTTTTTTGCAAATGGTAAGTGCAAAGACCGTGCACTACTTCTGGATATACTACTTTTATGGCATCACTAATATTCTTATGTTGATCAGAAACAATCAAAGTTTTATCACTATATTAAAACTTGATACCGTACACTTGCGGTAATATTTTCACGAACAACAAGCATAAGCGTCTCGCAACTGTCTCAAAAACGATGTCCAAGACTCATCATTCTCAACGTCACCAATTCCAATTGCAGAACAATATTTCCCGACACTTGCCTTTAAGGTGTGTTCCATCAATTACAAAAATAGGCCTGTCATGATTCAGGAATCCAGTAATCGATGCGTGCAAAGCAAAAAATACATATTGAAATCGATTAGCATGATCTACCTTTCACTTTGATACCGATATAAGATTCATCAAAGTCAACATGTGTACGTAGGACGACAACATCTTGAATGATTTGTTGTTATCTCCAAATATCATACCAAAAGTATGATGCTTTGAACTTAATGCTGTTTGATACATGTTTTTATCTTAATTTTGATGATTTTATTTTGTCACCAAAACAATGTTTTTAAAGGTTGTCCAAATACTCCTAAATGATTTAAAATGGTTTTAATATTTTCCGGAGTATTTCCTCAAGTTTATTTTCGACAATATTGGACAAACACTTTTAATGTTTTTATATCAATGGATTTTTACTTCTAAATAAGGTTCCTAAATATTGTCTAAATACTTCCTATTGGTTCAATATGTTTTTACTAAATTTTCGGAGTATTTCTTGAGTTCAATTTTCGACAAAAATTGGACAACATTTCTGTCTCGTGGTCGACCGGTCCGCCCTATAGGGCAACCCGTGCTGAAAGAGTACGTTTGAAACAGAAAAATGAACCTGAAGTAGAATTGGGCGGGTCGACCGTCGCCGCCTGGGGTTGACGGTGCCGTCGGCCGCCGCCCCGTGCGACCGGTGACCTGCAAGTTTGCAATTGAAAGCGAACTTTTTTCTTTGGTTTTACACTTAGGGGACCGTTGAAGTCGGTCGACCGGTCGAGGTACACGTCGACCGGTTGCCCTATGTAAAATTACTGTGATTCGTTTTAAACTTCTATTTACGTGCGACCGCCTTGCATTGTGCATTAATGACAAAAAAATATGACCGTTTGACACAGACACATTTCCTTAAATTGTGGGATTGATTTCTAACACTATATTCTTGATTTTAATTGTATTTTTCTGTAGATTTTCAATCCCCAAGAGGAGCCTATGCTTGATCAATCATCTCCTATAAATAGAGGAAGTTTTGGAGCAACCAATACAACAATTGAGATACAACACAACAAGATACACTTCTAGCAAATACTTGGTCTTTCATTGTTATTATTCTTGTTGTAAATTTGCCTAGCTTATCACTTTCACATCCTTGAGGTCTAGGCTATTCTTGATTACACTTTGCACTCAAATTGTAATATTCATTATTGAGTTGTAATCTTGATTTTTGGTTATCATTCAAACACAAGATATCCTTGTGAGTGTTCTTGTGGTAAGAGCACACTTGGATGATCTAGGTGATAGGTGCAAGAAGATTGTGTTGATCTTCTTATTGAGGTGTTGAAGAATTTGGTATTCTTCAAGGTTGAAGATTGTGGTAATCTTCACAAGGTGCCGTTGAAGGAAGATTGTGGTAATCTTCAAAGGGAGATTGTGGTAATCTTCAAAGGGAGAAATAGCCTTACCAAAAACGAAGCAAAGATGGACAAGATGAAGTTGCAATTGACACAATTGGCCAATACTATGGATTCACAATTGAAAAATCTCGAGACTCAAATGGGCCAATTAGTTACAATAGTTGGTGGGCAACATCAAAAGAGCCAATTTTTAAGCACCACTAAAGCCAACTCGAAGGAACAATCTAGTGCCATTCATCAAATGAGTGGTACCGAATACGAGAAGATGAAGATCCTGGAAAAGCAAGAAAGTTTGGAACCAAACACGGATTGTGTGTTTATGCACTTTCAGCCCGTGTGTGGTACCGAAAAGGAGCAAAAACAGGACAAGGAACACACGAACCATGTGTGTACGCCCGTGCATTGCGTGCAAGATATAAGAAAACTATTCCATAATGAGACAAGCACGGAATATGCGTACACGCATGGACAACATGAGCATAATTCAAATCAAAGTGTTCCAACATCAGGACTCCAATACTTGCTTGGAAAGCCCAAGTATGCATTACTAGATGCAAACAGAGCAAAAACGGTTCTTGACCATGATCCAAAACAGCTAATATATGCATTCAAAGGTGGTACGAACTGAAATAAACAGGCGTCAAGCTAAAGACGTTAAATATAGCGCTTGTTGGGAGGCAACCCAATGGTTTGTGGTGTGATTTTTGTTTTTGTTTGTTTTCTTTTTGTAAAAAAAACAAAAAAACTGAGTGTTGTTGTACGGCATCACGCACGGGTGACCTGTGTGCTAGGCGCATGTGCATGCCTGGAGGGAGGAATAATGTGGCTTCGGCATGAAGCACGGGCAGCCCGTGCGCAAGGCGCACGACCCGTGCGTCCTTCAGCTGAGATAATATTAAGGTACAAAATTTGAAGTGATGGTTGAAGGAAGAAGTCCTAGCGATATGAGGAGATGCCAAGGAGGGCCACCACCCGCACAATGAATCAGGTAAATCCACACAGTTTTATATTGAAATTCTATCTTCTCTTACGTGCGATATAATTTCATTTAAGTTTGGGGGAAGGAGATAGTTATTTTGATATGAAATGTGTGGATTAAAAAAAAATTGCATTTTTGTGTGTTTTCATATAGTTGCATGTAGAGCATTTTAGGTTGCATTGCATTAGAAGCACGTTTACATCTTTAGCACGTTTATTGCTTTCATAGAGTTTAGAGAGTGAGTTGACCGATATTGAGATTCTCGTGCTTTATTTTTGAAAATTTTGTATTGTTTGGATTGGGTGTCGAGTATGAGTTGATTGAGCCATGAATAGATGACTTTAAGCATATGGATATTGAGAACGTGGTATGATGCTTTGAATTACGTATTTACAAGCTTGTGAGATTTTGAGCCTTTACTGCTTCTATTTTGTGCAGTCTTGTTTGTAATTTGAGTGTATCATTCATGTTGTTAGAATTCTAGAACTTGCTCTGGCATCTCTGTCAAGGTCACATGTTGTATGCGAATTGTGAAAATGATCAAAGGCCATTTTGTTAGCCCTTCAAGCCTTTTGCTTACCTAATGATGATATTGAAATCCCTAGTTAGCCAACTTGAGCCTATTGCCTAATTTTTAATAGCCACAATTCAAGCCTTAACTTGATAAATCTTTTACCCAACACTTGAGCGTATAGCATTGAGTAAAGGAATTTTTTTTTTTTTTTGAGAAGGGAGTAAAGGAATTGAATAAGGGTGAATGGGTGAAATCAAAATGTTAGAAGGTGATGTTATAGTTGGTTGATGAGAACAAAAGAGAAAGAAAAAGGAGATATGAAATGTTGAAAACTCATATAAGAGTAAAAAAAAAAATAGATCGATGAATGAGTTTTCTTTGAATGAACTTGGAGGTTAAAAATTGTAATGTGAATGGTTGAGTTTACAAAATAAAGGGGATGGAGATAAGAAGAGTTGGTGAAATGAGAGGTGATTTGAGTAGCATATTGAGCTTTAATGTAGATGAATTATATGCTCACCGGTCTATACGCTCAAGTTTGAGTCACTCTATCCATATTTTCCTACCCCAACCAAAGAGCCTTCATTACAACCAAAGGAAAAAAGTCCCTTTTGATTCACAATTTTGCATACATCCTAGTGGCGGAGATATGAGACGATTTGCAAGCCTATGGTAATTCTGGAATATTGAATTGAATTGAGCGTAAACACGTCCTATATTCATTCGAGATGAGAGTATACACTTGATCTTTGTGAGGTGTAATTCTTAGCATTTACCATGGTTTCTTTAATATGTGCTCTATGTTAGATGTTTGAGGCTTGGTTAATTCGTTGCTTGATACCTACAATGAACAATACAAAATTTTATGGAGTTGTTGTGCGTTCAACTTTTCATTACTCCCAGTCATGTTTTGTCTTGTTTTTAAAAGTGTTGACCGGGGACGACCAACGATTTAAGTTTGGGGGTATTTGTTCACTTGGTTTTATACCATTGATTTGGGCTTCCAAGACTTGAGTTTTGTGTTGTTTTTGAGTATTTTGAGTCATTTGAGTAGCCAAGCCATGTTGAGAACCAATTATATTGAGTTTATAGTCATAGTAATGAATCGTGTATCAAAAGAAGTACAAACGAGCAAACAAAGAGAGATTGATTTGAAGAAACGTCCAAACGCTGCGTCAAAATTTCCATCACTGGCAGCGTTTCGTATTTTGGCCATAACTCTCTCTACAAAATTGATATTGAGATAATTCAAGTGGCTATGGAAAGCTAAGAGATAGAGCTACAACTTTGAAGAAGGGCTCAAAAGCAAATTCCAACATTTGGTGGGTGAAAAACTCGGGCGGGCGCTGCAGCGCTCGTCCACGGATGCCTGAGCGCGCCCGTTCTGGCCCGTTAAGGCTATATTGATTTTTTTAGGTGGGCGCTGCAACGCCCAACGCCCGGCGCTGCAGCGCCCTGGCGGCTCAGTTTTGCGAAATTGCTGGGCACCGCAGCGCCCATCCCGGGCGGAAATTACTATGTTTCTTCACCTTTTTCTTGAACTTTTGAGGGGATATAAATAGAAGATGGGAGCCTTGATCTAGGGTATGAAGGGAAGGCTGGGAATACACCCAAGAACACAAGAAATACATCAACTTCATCAAGGAAGAACCAAGGGAAGAATCGGGTCAAATCGGAGCTTGAGGATTGAAGATTAATCGAGAGATTATCCATTTCCCTAAGTTTTCTCATTCTTTGTGCTTTAATCTTTCATTTTAGCTTGTCATGAATATGAACAATTTGTCTATGAGTTGTTTATTTGTAATGAGTAGCTAAACTTCTTGTGATTTCCGGGTTTTGGAAGTAGATTAATTGAACTCTTGTTGAATGTTTTAATCTTAGTTGAAGTTATTGTCTTGAAGCCTATTTGAGTACTTTGTTCTTATTCTTGTTTTATCATTTGGCCAATGATTTAACTTGTTTGATATATTGATTCATAATTCGAGAGATGAGTTTCAATATTAGATCTTGAGTACTTGACATGAATATTTACATAATCGAGAGGTTTGTGAATATTTGTGAAGATATTTGATCTTTTGTGCATTTGGGAGTTGTGTATCTTATGTTGAGTAGAGATCTTTAGCATAGATATTTCAATCTACACTTTATATACATCTCAAGAGGGAGGATAAAATACCGTTGTGATCGTCTTATAGGTATATTGATAATAACTTTGACTTTGATTAAATCAGACACTAAGAGAAATATTTTTTTTTTTGAGCAACACTAAGAGAAATATTAATTGAAACCATAACCCGGGAATCCATTTCATTCCCTTGATAATTCCATTATTCTTAGTATCTTGTGTTTTTGTGGTTAATCTTGTCTTTACTTCTACTACAATTATCAAATTTCGATCGTCTAAATAAAAATAAGATTATCTTAGTTCAATACTTAGCACATAAATTTATTAGTCTCCGTGGATACGACCTTGCTTACCCTATTCTATAAACTACACCGTACACTTGCGGTGAAGCTAAAAATAAGGCGAACATTCCGTCTCAAAGTTAACTCGCGGACTTTTTAATCATTTACCGCCGAGTATTTTACCTCATTTCGAGCTTGATTATGACATAATATATATTGAATGAGGTTTACGTTTGCATCTTGCACGTTTTAAAACTTAGGGGCAAAAAATCGGATTTTGGATCAAACTTGGATTTTTCAAAATGAACTCAAGCGATAAATGGATTGGGGCAAGGCCGACCGTCGCCCATGTCGTCGAAATCGGTCGCCACGCCCGGGACCGTCGCCCTTGATGATTTTCCTTGTTAAAAACGTTCGCTTTTCCGGACTAGTCATTTTGGCTCTTTTGGTTCATTTTTCGTCCCCTTTGCAATTTTCACACATTTCACTTCAAATGAGTTTTGATGCATGAATTATATATTTTGGGGACTACATAGCTCGGTTATCATCATTGTTGCTCGCTTTACCAATCGAATGGTAAGAATTCTACTTTTTAGCTCAATTGGGTTAAACCATCGAGTTTGTGGCTTATATGCATTTTTCTTGATGCAATTCATATATATTTGTGATGAGCTTATTGATTGTTGATGAATGATAATTATTTAATTGTATTTGGTGATGAAAAACTTGGCTTGATTACATTTACAAGGGCTATATATATCATTTTCTAATTTTGACGCCCGCCAAGTGTTCGATAAAATGTTTCAATGAAAAATTCATCACCTACATGATTCTCTCGATTTCAAAAGTCTTATATATTTATAGAGATCATGTTTTGCTTATCAAGTGATATTTCATAAGCTTCTTCAAGTCGTATGATTCGACTTTTCCCTCCTATTTGGTTTATAAGCTTCAATGTTCAAATAGCTCGGTACATCGGTTTAGTTGCGCACTTTGATATGAATATATGATGTATTTATCGTGCTAACATTCTTTTTGATGATTCCAAAGGGGGAGAAACAGGTTATGAGCTCTTTAGCTCAAAGAAGCTAAGATAAGCTCAAACGAAAAGAAGCTATAAGCTATGGCTTCCTAAAGCCATAAGTTGTGTATGACTCTTGGTCCATTGGTTGTAGTATGGACTTATATATGTTTCTAATGATGTCTCTTTGACAGGGGGAGCTTATAAGCTCTTGAACAAATAGTAAAAGCTAAAGCTTTTAGCTTATAGCTTATGGATATTTGATTTTACATTAGTCTTAATATGCTTGTTGATAGGGGGAGCTTGTGCTTACTATTGATTATATTTACTCCCTACTTAGTTGCTTTTATATTTTGGAAATTTCGGTTGCTTCCAAACGGTCAAATGTTTTTTACCGGAAAATCTCTTCTAAAATTGTTCTCCCAATTTGTGTAAAAATTGTTTTGGTTTGTAATCATCAAAAAGGGGGAGATTGTTTGATACATGTTTTTATCTTAATTTTGATGATTTTATTTTGTCACCAAAACAATGTTTTTAAAGGTTGTCCAAATACTCCTAAATGATTTAAAATGGTTTTAATATTTTCCGGAGTATTTCCTCAAGTTTATTTTCGACAATATTGGACAAACACTTTTAATGTTTTTATATCAATGGATTTTTACTTCTAAACAAGGTTCCTAAATATTGTCTAAATACTTCCGATTGGTTCAAAATGTTTTTACTAAATTTTCGGAGTATTTCTTGAGTTCAATTTTCGATAAAAATTGGACAACATTTCTGTCTCGTGGTCGACACGTTTGAAACAGAAAAATGAACCTGAAGTAGAATTGGGCAGGTCGACCGGTCGCCCAGGGGGTCGACGGTGCAGTCGCCGACCTGGCCCCGTCGTGCGGCCGGTACCGCAAGTTTGCAATTGAAAGCAGAACTTTTTTCTTTGGTTTTACACTTAGGGGACCGGTTGAAGTCGGGTCAACGGTCCGAGGTACACGTCGACCGGTCGCCTGTAAAATTATCGCGTGATTCGTTTCAAACTTCTATTTACGTGCGACCGTCGCATACATTGTGCATTGAATGAAAAAATATGACCGTTTGACACAGACACATTTCCTTAAATTATGGGATTGATTTCTAACGACTATATTCTTGATTTTAATTGTATTTTTCTCGTAGATTTTCAATCCCCAAGAGAGCCTATGCTTGATCAATCATCTCCTATAAATAGAGGAAGTTTTGGAGCAACCAATACAACAATTGAGATACAACACAACAAGATACACTTCTAGCAAATACTTGGTCTTTCATTGTTATTATTCTTGTTGTAAATTTGCCTAGCTTATCACTTTCACATCCTTGAGGTCTAGGCTATTTTTGATTACACTTTGCACTCAAATTGAAAGTGTAATATTCATTATTGAGTTGTAATCTTGATTTTTGGTTATCATTCAAACACAAGATATCCTTGTGAGTGTTCTTGTGGTAAGAGCACACTTGGATGATCCAGGTGATAGGTGCAAGAAGATTGTGGTGATCTTCTTATTGAGGTGTTGAAGAATTTGGTATTCTTCAAGGTTGAAGATTGTGGTAATCTTCACAAGGTGCCGTTGAAGGAAGATTGTGGTAATCTTCAAAGGGAGATTGTGGTAATCTCCAAAGGTGTTGTTGAAGAAGAGTGTGGTGCTCTTCAAGGTGTTGTAAGTTGAATTTGTATTAATTTTGGTAATTAGGCCCGGATATACTAGGGTGGTAGAGGATTAGGCCCTAGGTGGGTTGAACCTCTTTAAATCGACGTGTGTTGTTTACATTCCGCACCTTTATTATTGTGTTTGAGCATTTGGTTCGAAAAATAGGGCGAAATTGAAAAGATGGAGATAATCTATTCACCCCCCCTCTAGATTATCGTAGCCGCTTGGACTTACAAATGCAACATTATAACTTATTCTTATTTTTAGCCCATGTCGAGATTCCAACTCTGTCATCATATCTCTTGGAACGAGACTAGAATGCTCCACTGGTAATCTAGATGCAAAATAACCATCGATTACTTTAGAATGCACCTGTCTAGATGCATTTTCATTCACATTCGCCACACATCCCATGTGTTTGTCAACTTTTCCTACTCTCCAAATATCATATTTTCCATATCTACGCATTCTAAAAGGGCACTGCTCATATCTGGAAATCACATAATAATGAGACGTATCTGAACATTCAACTTGATACTCAACTTGATTTTCAAGGTGATAGATGTTAATTGCCATCTCTAAATCATCTTTACTCATGTATGTTGCACCTTTCTGCAATATACCACCTAATGTTTCTAACATTCCAGGTTCATCACGAGGGGGTGGCACGTCTGATGGTGCAACTGGAATTATCCAACTTTGTCCTATAGTAGCTGTTGTTGTTTCCCTGCTGTAATCCCATTCAGTATCCTTACCTCGGACATTTGAGTGGATATTTGGAATCTGATTTTGATTTTTTGTTGCTTTCGTGTTGTTGTGAACAACTCTTTCTTCAATTGAAATCTGGTTTTGATTCTTTACAAATATTTCTCTCTGTCTGTATCTCCACTCACAAAATTCTTCGAAATCGGCACGTTGGTGGCCATTTTCAAAATGATTACTACCCTCATCATCATTAGCAGCCTCATCAATAGTAACATTATCACCACCACCATCATCAAAATTAATGCCCTACTGATCTGTCTCTGTAAATCTTAATCTATCTTCACCCTAACCACAACCGAAATCAGAAAAATAATCCTTTGTAGCGTTGGGAACTATGCTAGATCCGAATTGATCAATATTAGGTTTTGGACATCTTTCTCTGTGTTGTTTGGTAAATGTAGGTGATCTTGAACCGAATTGATCAACATTCGATGTATGTATAGATAGAACACAATAAGCCTAGAAAACCAGGTGATGTTGTTGGACATGAATTGAGTATTGCGTGTGGTTGGAAAGTCGATCGAGAACAACTTGACTACAAAATATATTATGTGAAGCCATTAACTGCATAAAATCTCCCCAAACACTTTGATGACTCGCAACGTTCTCAACTTGATTATACCCAAATTGACTGCCCACCACTTCATGTGAGGTTGTCTCAATATTCTTTCTTTTTAAGGTCCCAAAAACAACAGATAAATCGGTATTTGCAAAAGCACAATCAATGTTAGGATCATTTTTCAGCTTTAACTTTCCAATCTTATTTTCCGTCAATATCCACAAAAGAGTACATCACACAGTCGTATATGGTCTTATCAACTTCAACAACACCATAAACCTCGTCCAATAAATTATGATAATGAATTTTACCCGGTTCAACACATAATCCATCTTCTTCGCCATTTTTATATTCTAAACTGTCCCAAACAATAATATATCCAGAATTCATCAGTAAATTAAAAAGATAAATAAATCACATTAGATTTCTCATAAAATTTTCACATTCCACGATATAAATATGAACACCGCATTATTATACATATACACATATATGTAGCGTGATAATATATTATCACATTATTATATATCACGTTATATATTACAATGTGATCTTATGTACCACATTATATAAAATAACGTGCTATATAATACCACATTATAACGTTACATAACATAATGTTATAATATATAACATTCGTTACATAACAGAACGTTATAATATCTAACAATTATATAAAATAACGTGGTATTATATACCACGTTATAATATATAACGTGATATAATATATATAAAATGACGTGATAATATATAATGGGCTAAATTGCAAAATATGCCCTGTAACTATTGGGTGGTGGCAAAACAAGACAATAACTTATTCAACTTGCAATTTAGGACAATAATTTTTAAAAAATGGCAAATTGAGGACTAAATTGGCCGACGATTTCAAGTTTCTCATGGAATCGATTATCAATTTTGGGATTTCGTTTCTTTCAGTCCTAATTGCTAACTGGACATATGACTTAGCAAATTCACGATGACTTTGATGGAAAAAGAGGCGAGAGATTTAATTTTAAGGTTTTCTCCAACTTGTTTGAGGCTCGATTTTCTTTGAGGGGTGGGTAGTTTTATTCATGCTTCCTTTTTCTTTTTCCATCCAAGTCATCGTGAATTTGCTTGGTCATATGTTGATTAGCAATTAGGATCGAAAAAAAAATCCCCAAATTGAGAATCGATTAAAATTTTTGAAATCGACAATGACCAATTTAGTCCTCAATGTGCCATTTTTAAAAAATTATTGTCATAAATTGCAAATTGAATAAATTCTTGTCTGTTTTTTTGCACCACCCATTAGTTCTGGGACATATTTTGCAATTTAGCCTATATAATATTATAAAATAACGTGGTCCTTTTCTTTTTGAAAGAAGAAAATAACGTGGTGTTATATCTACGTTATATAAAACAAAAGTGATATGACACAAAAGTGGAGTACCAAAAGTGAAAACAAGATAATAGATTATGTACTAAAAATAAAATTATCCCTAGTTTTTACCATCTTATAAATAACCCTCGGACGCCCACGGAAAAAAGAAAACTCACACACACACGCACTGTTTGCATACAGCGGCAAAATTTATTCGGAACGCAGGAAATAATCTCCATACAATGCACAGGTCCGCGCAATTTCACCTTTGAAATTAATAATTCATTCACGAATCTTATGCTTTTTCTTTCCATGTAGGCATTATACCTGCATATACGATGTTGGCTAGTTTTTCTTTGAATAAAGTCTTACAATCATTGTGGAATCCTAGTAATTACCTTCACAATTAATGATTGTTCAGTGGAAGTGTATTAACAGCCGTAGTTTATTTTTCTTTAGTAAAAATATCGTTATGGTTTGATTTGAACCTTTGGGTTTCATTATTATTACTCAATTATTGAATATCTCTGTGGGTTTTCCTTTTAGGGTTTATATTCATTATGATTCTTTTTTCTCTGATTTCTGCTTATAATGATGTTGCTTTGGAGTTTTTTTTGTTGCAACTCTGTTTGGTTTTCTAAAATACAACAGGATTCTGTAATGTAACTGAAAGAGAAGCGTAGGTTGTTTGAGTTTCTTTTGCTTGCCATGGTGAAAATTAGGACAATAAATATAATAATATGAATATCTGGAGAAGTGTATCTCTCCTATCTTGCGTCGTTCCTTTATTATAATCAGCACATGCACTATATGCCCATTGGTTTTGGAATCTTTCGTGTGGCTTACACCATATGATGTTTTTAGGAAGGATGAGCATTTAAAGTTGTGTTCGTCCATAGATGTGTGATATAGACTTCTGTAATCAGGTGGTTTATAAGGGTTTAACGCTATATTTGAATTTGGTGTTTCCACTGAAGATAAAAGTTTGGTGTGGGTTGGATTGACGGACATCATTTTAGATCACATGGTTGAGTAGGAAAACGTGCAAAAGCTGTGTTAGCATGTGCTAGTGAATTGGTGTTATAAAGTTTGAAGTAGGTCTAAATATGAGTACTAAAATCAGAAGCAGGAGCCGTAGTTGGAGTAGAAGCCGAAGCAGGAGCCCAAGGGGTCACAGGATTCAGTCTGAACGGACTTCTTATGGTGCTCCTCATCAGAGGGAGGGGCGTCGGGGTTTCAGGTTATTTTGATTTTAAATTTTCTCCTAATCATCACTTCTCATTGCAAAATTTACTGGAAAAAGATGAACGAAAACCTGAGCCGTGTGCAGCACTTAGTATGTTACACTTCCATACATTTTTATTGCATTCACTAAATGTGCATCACTCCATGAACTGGCTATTGGAATATTAGAATGCAGAAAATCTAGCGATCAAGACAATTGTTTTCTCATGCAGGTGTAAACTGTTCTTTTTCGACACTTTTGGATTACAGGGATCAGAATAACATTTGACTGCGTGGAGCTTTTAACTATTTGTCACCATGGCAATTTAAATTGTTGCAATGGTTCTTTAAAACTGGCAGCTGTTTTCTGTACTTCCCTCCACTCCTACACAACGTGGAAAAAAGATGAGACAAAAAGAAAAAGAGACCAAAGGAAAATTTAAAATTTGTTTTCTATTTACTAACCCAAAATTGTATAGCTGCTTAGAAGTGGTGGAATTGGGATCCAAATATAAGGATGTGGTTGAGTAGGAATACTTATAATTATCTTACATGTCGCTAAGCGTAGGTTTCCCTTCTGTCATTCTTTTACACCCTATTTTCAACTGGTGTTTAGGGGGTTTCTTTGTCAAAATCGATACAGAGTCACTTTATCAGCTTTAATTATTTCTGCTGTTACACATCTGGAAGTGAGATACTTCTTGTAGGAAGCATGGTAAAAAACATGTCCAGCAATTTAGCCTTCAAATCAAGAATCTATTTTGTCTGCAATTTTCACCGTCATGAGTTTTTTCCAAACAAACACTAGCATGAAGACTTGGTGTTTCAAGCATTTCAACCTTTTCTTACTTACTGTCTGTTGGTGAGCTGAGCATTTCAAGCATTCCTGATCTTGAAAGCAGGTTCCAATGAGTGGTTACATTGCTTCCAATCTGGCACTCTGTATCTACACCTAAGTGCTCAATGAGTAATTATCTTGCGGCAAAGATGTGAACCTTATGTAGAAGAGATTTAATTCTTCCAATGATATTTATATCTTCTTTTTAGAAGAAAGAAACTCAGGGAAATGTCTGAGTTATTCCTAAATTGTTGTAAACGGGTATTTATGCACTTATTGCCTGCCTCTTATTCATAGAATGAACATAAATTTGGACCTGCTTTACAGTCGCTCCATTTATTTGCTTGGGGAAAAGCAATAATTTTGACTGAGGTTCAGGGCTTTTTGGTAGAAACAACCTAAAATGCTTCTTATCTGGCATTTTGATAAGTGGGTCATGAGTTGTCTGCCCTGTGAATTTAAAACATCCTGCTAGACTTGTTTGCTTTACATTAATCCTTGTTGAATTTGTTTTGTAGCCAAAACAACTTGTGTAACAACTGCAAGCGGCCAGGACACTTTGCTAGAGAATGCCCTAATGTGGCTGTCTGTAATAATTGTGGTCTTCCTGGGTAAGGAATGTTCTACACCAAGTCCTTCCACTCCAGATGACCCCTTTTATTTTGTATTCAACATGTACTTATGTATCATAATATCGCTTTTTTCCAGACACATTGCATCAGAGTGTACCTCAAAGGCTCTATGTTGGAATTGTCGGGAACCCGGGCACACAGCCAGCAATTGTCCGAATGAAGGCCTCTGCCATTCATGTGGGAAGTCTGGTCATCGAGCCAGGGACTGTCCAAATGCTGAGCTGTCACCTGGGGACTTGAGGCTATGTAACAATTGTTTTAAGCCGGGTCATTTGGCAGCTGAGTGCACAAATGGCATGGCATGCAAGAACTGTAGAAAGACGGGTCACATTGCTCGTGATTGCCAGAATGATCCTGTTTGCAACTCGTGTAACATCTCGGGCCATGTGGCCAGGCAATGTCCAAAGGGTGATTTTCTTGGAGAGAGGGGTCAGGGTGGTGGGACCCGTTATGGTGGTGGTTATCGAGATATGGTCTGCCGGAACTGTAACCAGTTTGGTCACATGAGCAGGGATTGCATAGAGATGGTTATCTGCCGAAATTGTGGTGGTCGGGGTCACATGGCATTTGAATGCCCTTCTGGAAGATTCATTGACCGCTGGCCCCGCAGGTACTAAATTTATCAATTCCTGGTGCTGTAAGGTCTGGAAGCATGGGATTTTGCTTTAACTCAAGTTTCTCATTAGGGGTCGATGTTGGTGATTTAAGAGTAATTACGCGATATGATCCGTACAGCCGACCCCACGTAGTGGGATTAAGGCTCAGTTTGTTGTTGTTGTTTGTTGTATTGATTCTTGTGGCAAATATGCTATTTAGAATATTTGGGCTATGCTGCTGCATGAGTTGCGTTTAAGCAACTTCACCCAGTATAACCTTCTTGATGTAAGACGTGAATGACTAGTTGGTTTGTGAGTCTTTTTTTTAGAGCTTTAATTACAAGTTTTGGGAGCTTGTCGAAACATTTCTATTCCGGAAAATATTTCCTGTCCATGCTACAATTCCTGGTTCCGATAAAGATATAGCAAGTTCATGTGAGTTTCTAGCTTGATAGGTGGATAGCTATCTAATAAATATGTTCTTATTCTTAATTATGTATGATTTTTTTTTTTTTTGGTGTGAATTTGGGATTGAACGTAACGATTTCAATGGTTTTGGGAGGAAAACACTGGTGCTTTCGATTGAAATGCTACTATATGTTTTGACTTTATCAGTTGGTATAGTGTTAGTGGTGTAGCACAGTAGTTGTTGCTTCAAGATAGCAGTCCTGGAGATACAAAGAAAGCGATGGGCAATCTTCTTTATGTTATATCTGTAGATACTTGGTTGTTGGAAGTTTAACCAATCACTCTTCTTCATTACTCTTTTAATGCTTATGATGTTATATTATTATTTATTATTTGGAAGTTTTTAATGCCCTGTTGTTGGTTGACGCTAGAATTGTTTGATATACGAGTAAGTTTATGTGGAACGGGGCCTATCAAAAATTTGAGATTCATTTTTTTCCTGTCAATAGATTAATAATTTATGTTGATTGTGTTTGCTTCCTTATCAATTTGCATGATTTCCAGGGGGCCGTGACAACTGAGAAATGAATTTAAGAACTTCATGTTCACAAAAGTTTATGATTAAGATTACCAGACTTTTCTTGCGTGTTGAAGCCATCATATTGCATGTACCATAAATAACTAGGATTTGCTGCTTGGTACTTAAATTCAACTTTATCTCTTCAGGGAAGGAAATTGGAACCAGTCTTTCGGAACTATATGTATAGCAAAAAAAAAAAAAAGAAATTTCTTAGTTATGTTGACCCTCTAACTTGTTTTAAGTTTAGGATAAATAGAATTAGAAATGCCTTAATCGAGTGGCAACACTGTGTCGTTTATTGACCCTCTAACTTGTTTTAAGTTTAGGATAAATAGAATTAGAAATGCCTTAATCCAGTGGCAACACTGTGTCGTTTAGGTATGAAATTTAAAGTTAATAGAAATTGATTTTGAAAATCTATATTTGATTGAAATGAAGATAACTATTTCATTTCTGTTGTGTTAAATGGAGATGGGAGACCAAGAGCATCAGTAGAGACCAGGCTAGGAAAATACTTACAGATCATACCACTAAGATAAAATAGTGGCAAAATCATTAGGTGATTTGTCTTGGGATTTCTAATTTTCTATTGGTGGATTTGGTCACTGTCCCCATAAAATCCTTCTTTTCTTACAAGCATAAACTGTTGCAAGTGTATCTAGGTGGGGACAAAAGTGAAACCCAAGAAATCTCTGTCCCCTCATGCCACTGTAATATTCTTCCTTCCATTTTTCTTAGTTAATGTTAGCTTCCATATTACTTAACAAAATTGTGGGCATATTCTAATGGTCACTATATGTTCTTTTTCTAAGTTTTTATTTCATCAACTGCTTTCCTTCTTCAAGAGTTGGTTATAAATGATAGACACAACTGTTAAAACATCACTAGGCAGAAATCAAGTCAATGGAGGGAAAAAACTTGTATTTTTTTCTGTTCTTTGCTTTTATGATAGTTACATTGAGGGGTGAGGAAGCAAAAGATGGCATTGTTGAAGGTCAAAATAATGTCACTCCGTTGACTAAGGTTGACCTTCCACAAGCAAACGGTGAGAACGTGGAAAAAGGTAACGAAACTCACAACGTAGTAGTTGTGAATGACAAAAAAGGAATAATGGAGGTGCTGGAGGAGGTGGCGGAGTTGGGTGGGGTTGGGGTGGTGGTGGTGGTGGTGCCGACAGGCGTGGAGGATGGGGATGGGGAAATGGTGGTGGTGGCGGTGTCTATTGGCGGTGGGGTTGTGGAAATCGACGAAGCAAAAGAGGTCACCATTTGAACAAGAAGAGACATTTTTTCCCAAAGGAGGATTACAAGATTGGTGAATTTGCTCAATGTATGGTCAAAGGAAGGTGTAAGGGGTTGAGGTTGGACTGTCCACTCCACTGTGGAGGCCCTTGTTTTTATGATTGTAGGCATATGTGCAAAGCTCACTGCAAACGCTAGTTAATTATCTGCATTTCATCCATTGACACAAATTTGCTTGTATTTCATTGAAGCACTTCTTGTTCTAAAGCTTAGCTTCAATTAGGATTGAGGAAATGTTTCTTTGTTTTTAATTGGTGATATCTAGGTTTTTTGTGTCTTTTCTTCCTATGATGTTTTTTGCATGCAGCATGCGCTTGTTGACTTCTTGTTATTATTATTACTGGAGACATGCTTTTGTGAAAAGGGTTGCTGATCTTGTGACTTTCTGAAGATAAGTGAAACTGGGGTTTATTGTCAACTTTCAAGTTTGATAATGTCTCTTTTTGGTTGTAATGTCATTCGGTGTTTTATAAAGTTTTACTTCCTTTTGGGACATCCTATTATGTCGTCTTGTTTCCATGATAGGGATTTACTCTTTCATACCAATTGAGATCTTTTATTTCAAAATAGTGTTTCATTTCATATTTCGTGTTTTTTTAACGGTTATCATTTTGCCTTATAAAAAAATTAATAATTTTATGCTTGAAAACTAATATGATAATCCTTTATATACTTGACAACCATCATATGGTGGAATAGAAAATGAAATTCTATTTTGAATAAAAGATCACATATGTAATCAGACCTCTTATACTGAGTGTTCTAAGCCGATAAACATGATATTTCTTTTTCTCTAATACCCTTATTATGATTTATTTGGGAATTTGACGGCCATTTTGAATCTTTTACTTCAGTTTGGTGTCTCATATCGTAATTTCCACTTTATAGATACTCGTCAAGTGTATGTGATTTGCGTTACACATATATTAAGGAAAAATATATTTACGATTGTTTAATACGAAATGAAATACTAAAAAAAGTATTAAATATGATTATTTAGATACAGAACTCTAAAGTTAATAAAACCATATCTTGAAAAGGGTCCCCTATACTCTTCACGCCTATGGCATCATTAGGATACATAACCTTGTGAAGTGCAAATAAAGTTTCCATAGCTGTTGGAGTATTATACTTGTGAGTGGTGCCCAGATAATTAAAATAACATAATTAGATAAATTAAATTAAATGGTAGTTGATTGTGAAGTTAAATGATGGTGGTCAAAGTAGTTTTATACCGATGTTCCATGTTCTCACATAACTAGTTATCGGGGAAACAACCATGACTTCTCAGGAACTGCCTCCATGTAAATTGCGAGTAGGGATGGCAATTTTTTACACGACATGATAGCACGACACGAAAACGATATGAAAATAGCGGGTTAGTGTTTAGTCTTATCGTGTTCGTGTCCTTATCGTGTCAACACGATAAGGACACGAAAATTTCGTGTCGTGTTCGTGTTTTTACGTGTTTACACGATAAGAACACGAACACGATAGTGACACGATAATGACACAATACGAACACGATAAGGACACGATAAGGACACGTTTACCTGCTAGTAACACGATAATGACACGACACGAACACGATAATGACACATTTACCTGTTAGTGACACGATAGTGACACGATAACTTGATATTTTGTATGTTTATATCGTGTATTATCGTGTAATACCGTGTAATTTGTTATCGTGTATTAACATATAAATTATTTTTTTTTTGTTTTTGACTTATCGTGTCACTATCGTGTCGTGTCGACACGAAAATTTTCGTGTTCGTGTTCGTGTCGGAGCAGATCCTTATCGTGTCGTGTTCGTGTGTGTCCTTATCGTGTCGTGTCGTTATCGTGTCGACACGAAACACGACACGATAAAACGATTTGCCACCCCTAACTGCGAGAATACACAATGACTCTCAGGTCCTTAATATCATCAACTACATCAATATCCTCAGCTATCACGCAAAAAGAATCGTCCCCAAGTGATTGCTTCATATTGGGGGGACAGGTTCCCACTGAGAAAGGTTTTCACCGAGTTCCAGTACCGCACACAAGGAGTCGTCCCTAAGTGATTGCTCCATGTTAGGGGGACAGGTTCCCACTGAGTTCCTGTCTCCCGCACTACTGCTTGAAGCTTTCAATATTAATTGTTGTCAACCGGGAAACTCAAATCTTTGATCTCTCTAAAAAGAGGCCAAGAGTCAGCGTCAAAGATCATTGGATTAAAGTGGGTTATAATTAGGTATGAATAATGTTGCTGGGCGTAGCTTTCTCATGTGCACAAGGCATGGTTGCATAATGAGTCATGATTAAGAGAGTAGGAGAATGCACACCAATAATCATCCTAGTAGCTATATTTGGTCAAATTTACCAATTATCTTCCAAAATTTTCATATATGGTTAAGGTTGATTAAAATGGTTATTGCTTCCTTGATACCATCAAGCATTCAAGTATCTTTGACGATCGATGTTAATTTGTCACGCGCATAATAGTAATATAGAGCTAATATATCCCCATCCGCACCTAATATGATAGTTTATATTTTATCATATCAACGTTTACGATATTTTTTACACACATATTTGGTTCTATAAAATGGACTTTTTGAGAAGCGAAAAAAAAGTTAATTCTAACCGACTACCAAACATTAATTTTTATTGAAATAAAATTTTAGATAAAAAAGTATCTCAAAAGTCTTTCTCAAACAAGACATAATTTTTTAAAAAATTCGTTTAGTTTTAAAAGATAACTCCACATATCAAATTTCAAGAGATTTTGTTTGTTATTAAACTCTAAGAACCAAAAGGAGAAAAGAAAAAAAAAGTATCAATGTTGCAAGTGATAGAACCACTATTACTGGGAACGACGAATCCCCAGTTCGAGCGCCTGATTGTAATTTGTCAAAAAAATAAATAAATATTGCAAGTGATAGAGACGCACCCCAAAATGAAAAAGCAGGCGAAACAGTGACCAGGAAAACACACAGTCATAGACTCATAGTACGGAGTTCAAACAAATTCAAAACCTCAAAACGTTGCAAAATTTTCCGACAACTTTGAAACATCTGAAACTTGGAAATCTCTCTCATACTCTCACTCTCTCTCTCTCTCTCTCTCTCTCTCTCTCTCTCTCTGTGTCTCGTCTGTAATGAAATGGAAGCCATCAGAAAACAGGCTACAAAGCTTAGAGAACAAGTCGCCAAGCAACAGCAGGTACATTTCTCTCTCACACAAACAAGCACTTGCTCCCAATGTATAGATGAGCCCTAAATTATATTTTTACATTCTGGTTATTCTGAGTTTTTGTTTTAACATATGATGGTAATACTCCTTTCATCTCAAAATTACGTTTATGGGGCTCGATTAGACTAGACTGACTGTTGAAAAAAGTTTTTTTTTTTTGAATAACTTGAAATCCAGTAAACGAGAGTTGGGGGTTATCTTAAAGTAAAAGTGAATTTGGGGACAAAAGTTATAAGTTTTAGGTAATGAAATTTTGTTATTTTTATGACGTTCCAGCAAGAAAACAGTAACCATAAATATGATATTATTTGAAGAAACTTGGGACAATATTGATATAAAATGTATTATTTTTTATTAATATTTAAACATCCCTATGAGATAATGTATTAATGTGCAGGATGTGATTGATCAGATTTTAACTTGGTTTTTCTGAGTTGTTTCCAAAATTTGATTTAAGTTTTAGAGCATAACAACCCATAGTTTACCAATATTGCAGGATTATCCTGTTGATTGTAATTGTTATACAGGGAGGGCTTAGTGACTGCAATTTATCTAAAGAAATTGGTGGATATACATTTTTATTATATTCTTGAAAATTTATCGTTTTGCTTTTGTATTTCAATGAGGTTGTTTGAATTCAAAGGATCAAAATATCTTCAATCAATTGTTTTTATTTTAACCTGAACTTTCTCCTGGAATATTAATTTTACAGCCATTCATCTTCGATATCTTTTGACTATGTAATATGAATAATGCTGACTTTGGTGTCCAATATTCTGGAATCTATTTTTCACGACTTGTTCGATGATGCGTTTTTCCTTTTTTCCCGACCAGAAGCAGAATTTGCATTGCAAAGTATTCGATTTTAACATGTCCATTAACTTCACGTAAATCTTGAGGCTTAGGAAAATGAGCTATGCTATTATATATCTTGTGTAACAAATTGAAACGTATATTTTCAATTTATTATACTTCTAGGACACAAATCTGTGTCTACTCTGTTTAAATTTCACTATTTTGGTTTTCTTGTTAACGACTTGTTACTTAAAAGATTTTCCACTTTTTTGGGCCATTTTCTATTAGGCTGTTCTCAAACACTTTGTTGGTGGTTCAGACAATATTGCATCCGATGAAACTGAACTCCAACAGCATCAAAAATTAGAGAAGCTTTACATATCAACTCGCGCTGCCAAGGTTATCCATCATGTTACCTGTTCTTGGGCCCCACCTTTAAGGACTCTGCCTATATATGCTCTCTCTTTTTTTTCCTAATTTTTTGGTGCTTAACAGCATTTTCAAAGAGACATCGTCCGAGGCGTAGAAGGTTATATTACAACTGGATCCAAGCAGGTTGACATTGGTGAGTTGATTACATTTCTCATCTTCTAACAATATGGGATAATTACAAATACTGCCCCTGATGTTTGGCCTAATTATAAAATAATCCAATTATCATTCAAACTTACAAATACCCCTTAAGGTGTTACAGACACTTCTTTGAGTTTGTATTTACCTAATAATTACACTTCTCTTGAGGGTGCAATTTGTAAAATAGAATCAAATGTCAAGGGGGTATTTGTAATTTTCAAAGATAATTGTGTTTCTTTTGTAATTAGGCTAAACCTCAGGGGTAGGTTTTGTAATTACCCCTAATAATTTTTAACATCAAACAGATAACAGAATCCTCATTTTGAAGTTAATTCATCACAGGTACCAAGTTGTCAGAAGATAGCCGAAAATATGGCGATGAAAACACATGCACTAGTGGCAATACTTTATCTAGAGTGGCACTAAGTTATAGTAGAGCTCGTGCTCAAATAGAAAAAGAACGTGACAATTTGCTAAAATTGCTTGGAACTCAGGTTTGTGCTAGTTTTTCCATGGTCCATGGCATAAGTTGACGAAGAATATATATTGTATGTTCGATATACTGTTCTGACACGTATTAGTATATGAATTTCAATCATAACAAATCATATAAGGTTACTGAAAAATCAAGTCTGTCTAGAACTGTATATTCTCTTTGTATGATTTAGTATAGTTTCCCTTTGACAAGAATACAGGATTCAAGATTGCTTGGTTAAATTTATGGCATTCTAATCATAAAAAATCTTCATGGCATCCTTATAATGCTTTAATTTTCTACTTTTTATTTCTTAAGATGATCCAAGTCTGTGGTTTCATAATCCAAGTGCTTGTTTTTTATCAGGGCAAACCCTGGTAAGCCCTTGGTTCTCAATCCTTTTTGTCGCTCGTTATAAACTTTTTCTCGTTAAAACTCAAGTACTAACATGAGCCCTGTAAGTTTAGATATCTGTTTCTCCAAAAACATATTAATGCGTATGATTTAGTAGTTTATATTACTTTACTAAAGCTGTTTCTGCATCCTTTAACTAGTGCTATTCAGTTTCTGTACATGATCTTCTAAGCAATATTTACAGTTTGTCTCTATTTGTACAGTTTTGATTTAACTACCTCGGGATGCAGATCACAGAGCCCTTAAGGGCGATGGTTGTGGGATCTCCATTAGAAGAGGCTCGTCATCTTGCGCAAAGATATGATAGAGTGAGACAGGAGGCTGAATCTCAGGTAACAAACTAACGTTGAATGTGGCACATGCAATAAGATGAACTCCATTCTACCAAAATTTGGTTTTTAGGTTGTCTGAAGATATTAAGATAAATATACATCTATCCATTTTAGATAACTAGTAAGGTAAACGTGCGTTGCACGTGAACCAAATAATTTTATTAATTTAATTCAAATTAAATCTATAAATTGGAATCAATTTTTATTATATTTTCTGTATTTATAATAAATGTCATTCATGTATTTTGATCTTAAAAGAAAGTTTGCAAAAACTAAATTTAAACTTATTTGTCGGTGAAATACGGTTAAGACATTTTGGACTAAAAAACATGATAGTTAAATGATATTATCGCTCAACAAAGTACAATAGATATTAAAAAACTGATGAGTAATTTATATAAAAATTTAAAATATATATTCAAGGCGAGTTTTAAATTAATGCATCTTGTTTATTTTTTGAGTGTCTACTTCTTCTTCATAGTTAGCTTTGAGATTTTTTTGTAATTTGTTTTTAATGCACTTTTAGCCCAGACATGGGTTGACGTATGGATGTATTTCTCTTTTACTCCATTTTCTAATGTGTTATCTTTTAAATCGGTTTGACTACAAGATTTAGTTTTTTATTCATCACATGTGCATCTTTTGTTAAGAACGATGAGAAAGTAAAATTCTATTTTATGTTTAAAAGCTTAGTTCCCGTACATATTTTGATTCATGTTCTCCTTTTTTTATATTTAAGTACATATCTTGGGAGGGGAGGGATGATGAGAATCAAATCCCACACCTCTAGTTGGGATGGAAGTATTTACCACTCGACCATTATCCAATTGTTTTCGTGTTCTGCATGATTAAATTATTTATTTATATAACAGAAATGAAGATAACATAGGCTAATCAATTGTAATTGAAAACATTCAATAAATTGATTGATTTGAAAGAATAGTCACATTTATATATCAAATAAATCATTACATCTCATGGTAAATATTTGGGCCTACCTTCGCCATTATCGGAAAAACAAGCGAAGGTTTTTCAAGATATTCAAGATCGGGTTTGGAAGCGCATCCAGGGTTGGAAAGAAAAAACTCTTTCACAAGGAGGTCGTGAAATCCTTATTAAAGTAGTTATTCAATCGATCCCTACATATGCCATGTCCTGTTTCCGATTGCCCGATAATATCTTGCTCAAAGTCCAATCTATGGCCGCACAATATTTACGGGAGGTTCGCAAATGATCGAAAAATTCATTGGCTTAGCTAGAATAAAATTGCTCGCCCGAAAGTAAATGGTGGTTTGGGTTTTCGCCATCTCCGCGTTTCAACCTCGCTCTCCTTACGAAGCAAGCATGGCGACTTCTAACTCAACCATCTAAATTGCTTTCTCGGATTCTTCGGGCAAAATATTACCCTCATGGTTTGTTTCTTGATGTTGGACTTGGTTGTCGACCCTCATGGAGTTGTCGTAGCATTTTGGAGAGCCGCTCTGTCTTAAAGTTGGGAGCCCGTAGGTTTATTCGCTCCGGGACTTTGACTCGTATATGGACGGACCCATGGATTCCTTGGAGTTCAAACTTCTACACTTCGTAGTCCCATGAAAATTTTGATCGATGTGCTACTGTTAGTGCTCTCATTGACCAAGTCAATTGTTGATGGAAAGAAGAACATGTCCGAATTTTTTTTTCTCCAAATGAGGCATCATTGATCCTATCAATCCCTATTGCCTCTTCTCTGCTGGACGATTTATGGTGCTGGCACCATAACAAAAATGGCAAATTCTCCGTCAAACCCGCCTACCACATTGCCTTAACATCCTCATCCATTTTCCCAGACCTTCAACAAATGTTTGCTTCGAGTTCGACTCCAAATCCTCTCTAGGAGAAAATTTGGAAGTTGCTTATCCCTCCTCGGATAAAAATGTTTGCTTGGCGATGTTGCGTAGGCGCTCTTTTGACCTTGGAGTACCTTGCTCATCACCATATTCACGCTGAGGAGCCCTGTTGTTTCTGTAGCGCCGATTCGTTAGACGCCACTCATATATTTTTTTACTGTGATTTTGCAAAAATAATTTGGAACTTAAGTGGGCTCAAGGATGCATTATTCCATTTTATGCAACCCTCGTTTTCAACTTGGTTCCATTAGGTGGTTTTAAATTCTCCAAGTGAAGTCAGTTGCCTATTTGCTGTTATTGTCAATTTGATTTGGTTTCACCGAAATAAAGAAATTTGAGAATGTGAACCCCGATCCTTACTCCATAGTTGCAGCGGCAAATCATATCATGACTGATTTTAGCAAAGCACGCATGCTCTCTGAAGATCTTACACCTCCTTCTCACCGAAACCACCCCCCTCACAGGGAACTCTTTCCACAAGATCTGTTTTTTTTTGGAGCTATTGCACCTTATTCAAATTGTGGAGGTGCAGGCGTTGCCACTTTGATGCAACGGGTATTTTAAAAAGGGGCTACTCGAAAAGACTCAGTGGTATCACAGATCCAGAGATTGCTGAATGTCTGGCTTTGAAGGAAGCACTCAAATTTGCGAGCACATTGGATATTGGTCCGGTCTATATTTTTGGAGATGCTGCACAAGTAATCCTAGCTGCAAATGGCCAAGCAAATTCCTATGTTTCGTGCGGGATATTGGAAGATATTACAAACCTTCAAACTCATGTACACGTAAAGGGCATCCACTGGTTTAGGCGATCTTATAATATTGTTGCTCATACTCTAGCAAATTTTGCCAAATATTTATCTTCTGTTGATTTTTTCTGGGATCATCTCCTAGAATCCCTTTATCAATCGTTGCTGGACGATTTCCAGTAAATTTAATACATGATTTTTTCTCCAAAAAAAAAATTAAACGACAGAACCACATCATAGAAATCAAAATTATTGAGTGTCTAACAATATTTATGCTCTATTCTATTGTCATTAAGAGCATGCACGACATCATAAATTTATTATTTCCACATAATTTTATATTATTGAGATTGCTGATGTGACTATTTGTTATTCTAATTAATTTTTGTATCAAAAATTAGTTATGTAATATAATAATGACAAATTTAATAGAAATAATAATTAGTACATTGAAATAAATTATATGAAGAACCTCAATTACGTCTTTTATGTTGTTTTCATTCAAAAAATCACTTTATATTCTAAAAATCCATCCAATGGAGCATATCCAGGGACGGACGCAGAAATTCGTTCTTGGGGGGGCGAAATCCAGGGGCGGTCTTGAGGCGGCGCAGATGGTGCCGCCGCACAAGACAGAGGCCCTCCTACGAGGACCCCAAGTTTTTTTTATATATGTATATATACAATCAATAATGCGGAGATAGGGCCAACCCGGCCCCCTCCTTTTTTAAAAAACAAATTACTAGGTAAAATTTTTCAAATTTTTTAGTTAATATTTATTTGTATTTTTATCGGCTCACCCTTTCTTGTATCATTACCAATAATCCCTAGATACGCCATTATATAATGGCGTATCTAGAAATTATTAAGGGTAGGCCGAAACACGAAATGGAATGAGCCGATAAAAAAAAACTAAAAATACACATAAATATTAACTAATTTTTTAAAAAATACCTTTTTTTTAAAAAAAGGGTGCCGAGCCCGGTTGGCCTCCTCTTATCTCCGCGATTGTATATATATTATTTATTGCTCTAGGTCCTTTGAAACCTTGGACCGGCTCTGGCAAAATCAAATCTAATATAAATAAAAATAAAACATACAACCTTTTATAATAAAATTACATGAAAATTTGGGGGAGGGGGGGCAAAATATGTTGGCTTACATTTTTATATACTATTAATTTATTAAATAATATATTATAGGGGTTCAATCGCAAGACGAGGGGGGGCGGTTGCCGCCACCAGCCCCCCCTTGGGTCCGTCCCTGAGCATATCCAAAGTATAATCCATCATTCAGAGTTTTACAACAAAATTACAGAATATAAAATATAATAATGAGAAGTGTGTCAAATAACCGTAAAACATAGGTTAAGCTATAACATTTTTATAAAAATGGCATAACAAAAAACCTCCTCACTTTTTAGTTGTCATGTTCTATGCATGTGACATTTTCGAGTAAAATATAGGTCTCAATGTAGCATAAAATTTACAACACAATTCACAAAAATATAATTCATGTATTTGAATGCTTAAAATATTAAAAATAAATATCTTCATAAATTTAAATCTTCGACCTAATATTAAATCAATTTTACCAAATGATGAATTTGATGTTGAAGAATGTCAATATATACATTTGAGCATTTGATTAAAGGATTATTATTATCCATATAGAATTTTATATATGAATGTTTAGAATTTTACTTTTGAATTCTAAGGAAGGGAATAAATATAACTTTTCAAATCTTACTCAAATTATTGTTCTTTTTTGTTTCTTGATATTCCATCACAACTTTTTTATTTATTAATTTTATGTGCGTATATTGTTATTCATAGATAGAATTTTATTTAACAAAATAAAATATAATATGAAAAAAAAAATAAGGAAAAAGGTTAAAAGTAAAGAGGATTAAAAAATGGTATGTCCGTCAAAGTAAAATTTAGAAGAAAAACATGAAAAATGTTATTTAGATCTTTGTTAATTTAACATTTACAATAAAATTTGGTTGCACTTGAAAAATATACATTTTAAAAATAAATTGTTAAAGAGAGGGACATGTTTTAAAAAGCATAACTATGAAAATAACGTCTGACCAAAATTTAAATTATTACTTTAATAATACATATATATGTACACTACAAAATGTGAGATCAAAATCGTAATTATTTTTTTATATATAAAAATTAAAGTATAGTGCTTATATCTTTAAAGAGACTCAAGAAGTCAAGATTTAAAGGTGACTAAAATTAATTACTTTTGTTAATGAAATTAATATATAAATAATAATGAACAATTTATTTTCAAAATCATGTTTATTTTTTATATAAGAAGGAATGTATTACTTTGATCCATAAATAAACTTTTTGATAATTTTTTTCACTCAAATGTAATGTTATGGTCGCCGCCTAAAATTCAAATATCAAGTAAGTTTTATACTTATTGTGCATCACTTAATACAATATTTTTAAAGTAAAAGATTAGCATATCAACATGTAGGTTATAAAATATGTACTTATGATATAAATTTCAGTTTTTGTTTTTATTTTTTCTTAGCATATATATATATATATATATATATATATATATATATACACACAATTATATACTTCTTTAAATGTTTCAGGTTTTGATTCTTGTTTCCATATTATATTTTTTTTTTTGTTAAGTTAGATTATTTCACTACCTAAATAATATAATACATATCTTTTTACCTAATATTATATAATTTATTAAGGGTGTATGTAAGTTTTAAGCAAAGTTAAGTATTGTCATACATGTTAAAATGTACATATTTTTCTTCAATATTTCTTATGCCATTCTTACAATAGTATATATATATATACATATATATTATTTTAATTGTATTTTATTTTAATTTATTTTAATTTATTATATTAATATTTATTTTTTTAAATCAAATTCTATTTATTGATACAATTTTTTTCAACCAATACACCTCTATATATAAGTAATAAAAAAAAACTACAATAAAATAGAAAGACTAAATAGAAACAATAATTTTAATCTAAATTAAAATTCCTGATAGTAAAATAGAATAAGATTATTAAAAGTCATATTGACTTCTTATTTACAATTTAAAAATAAAATAATTTACTACAATAAAATAACTTATTTTCTTTTTTATCCAAATTTGTTAGACCTTTCATCATATTAATTAAAAAATTATTATGCCAATAAAAATAAAAATAAAATAAAAAATATATATTTTCCTGCTCTCTATACCTCCATATTAAAATATAATTTATAATTGCATTTAGTTAAGTTTGAGATCAAATATTTATCCTTTTAAGTATCTTTTATAGTCAATTTCATGTTTATATTATCATATTTATTGGGCTTATTTAACTAAAAGAATATACAATGATATATTATTAAAATTGATAAATGAATCTAAATTATAAGATTTGAAAGTTCAAATGGTGCATCCATAAAAAAAAATTAAGTGCATAAATAAATGTTAAAGAAACATTAGTTCTCAATTTTCAATTTAGCCTCAAAATTCTTAGTATTAATTGTTATATATTGTTATTGTAATTTTTGCTGTAAAATCATTTTTCTTTTATTTTTCATTTATTTAGTTTTACAATGGAGATATATATGTCAACCCTTAAAAAGTAAAAAATTTATAAATATACAGTTGTAGATAAAAATTAAACAAATATTACTCATCTCATCCACTTCACTTTGAGATTTAAAATATCATTTTATTAACTTCAAACACATAAATCTTAGCCAAGTTTATTTTATTTTTATATTTTAGAGTATGTACTTATAATATATTTGTTTTGCAAATTTAACTTTACATTGTCACAATGATCGAGTTTTTTTTTTTATCGAAAGAATACATGAATAAAATAAACTAATAATTGAATCTATATCATGTTGAACCGTATATCCATTATTACGAGAAAAAACATACATAAATATTAATGAATAGATCTTAGAAACAAAATAATATTTATTCAAAATTTTAGTAAAAATTTATATTTAACTTATATATCTTAAAAACTAATAATTTTTAATGGGAAAAGCATAAAATTCTTTGAAATTTTCAATAGTCGCGAATTTCCATCTTCCCATACCTAAAAAATGTATCATTTACTCCAACCAAAAATAATATTATCTCACAATTTAGAGTGTGTGATAGATGATAAATTTAGTATAGTATGGATATTCTCAACCAATAGTGAAGTTTAAAAAAAGTGAAGTTTAGAAAATGTATTTTGTCCTGCTATTTATTTTGAATAAAATAATATTAAATAGATTTTATTTATTTTTTCTTTTCACTTTGCTGTAATATATACTCTTTTTTCTTTTTTGATGTATTTAATTATTTAGAAAATTAATGAAAGATATTATAAATGTGTATTTTACATAGCACTCAACTTTAAATGGCTAAAATTCTCTCATATGAAGTCTTTTATATATGCTTATAACATATGGTTGAAAAGCTCTCGATGTCTAGTATAATATAAAATAAATATTATCTAAAAATTTAAATTATTTTAAGAATTAAAATTGAAATAAATCATATAAGAAGTGTTTGGAATATAAAGAGACACTTGTCAATATTATTAAACAAATAAAATCAAAATTAATATGAAAAAATACTTAATTACCCTTAAAGCTAACTTTACCATGAGGACATTTTTGGTAAATCAAAATTTTCAAGAAACCTTAAAACCTATTCACACTTTTATTATAGGTATAGATATAGATTTGAATTCTATCATGCATCAGTGAACTACTTTGCACAAAATATACAGACTTTTTCTGTATTTTATTTATTTGGTTTCTTCTTTGACCCAGACAGGCCATTGACGTTGCCAGATGCCAAGCTAGAGTGAGGGAAACAAATGTTAATTCAGATAATATTTTAAAGCTGGAAGCTGCAGAAACGAAGCTTCACGAGCTTAAGTCAAATATGGCTACGTTGGGTAAAGAAGCAGCTGCTGCAATGGCTGCAGTTGAAGGTCAACAGCAAAGGTTGACTCTCCAGAGACTAATAACCATGGTAAAGTGTATTTTATTTCTTACCATTTTTGCCAAAAAAAATCTGATTTTTATATCCACAGAATTGGCATTGGCAACTTCTTACTTCATAATTTCTTTCTTTTTGCAGGTTGAAGCAGAGAGAACTTATCATCAAAATGTCCTACAGATACTCAATCAGCTTGAATTAGAGGTATCATCTTACTTAGAAAATGTCCCTAATGGGGAGTTTGCAAACATTTATAAAAAGTGATTGTCAGCTTTTGGTTGAAAGAAAAAAAAATAGTTTTAGTGTTTCCAAATACCAACTTGTACTTCTAATTCTGCATAATTTAATCAGAGTTTGCTTCGGGTTTGACTATTTCACACACAAATTACACTTTCAACTTATTCACCAAATACTCTCTTTTAACTTAATTCAACGTTTAGCTTTTATTTGCAATTACTGCTTACTTTTCGCTCATGCTACACTAAATCACTTTCTCTAGAAGCATAATTGCAGACACTCCTTTAATTAGTACGGCACATTTACATTGTTCGATTTAGTTAGCGATTTCAGATTTTTATATTGCGTTGATAGATGTTCTTGTTTATGAACAGATGTTATTCGAGCGTCAATATAGTGAAGCTTCTCCTTTTCCGGCTGCAGCTAATATGACCCCTCCATCACCACCTGCATGTAGTGAAACTGAAGGCTTATTTGCTTCTCATACATATGATGGATCAACTGATGGCATGGGTTACTTCTTGGGGGAGGTATTTCATACTCTTGTCTTTTATGGTCTAGTTATGACTGATGAATTATGTACCTTTGTGCACATTATCCATAACTGCTTGATGATAAAATTCATGTATCGTATCGAAGGTCATTCATCCATACCAAGCTGAGGCTGATGGTGAGTTGGCATTAACAATTGGCGACTATGTTGTTGTTCGAAAGGTCCGTTTTCTCATCTTCAACTCTGCTTCTGTCATTTATTCTAATGATAATTACAAAAGCAAAAGAAACCTAAGAGTGCATTTGGATGGGGGGAATTTGGGAAGGGATTTGGGATGAGAGATTTGAAATCCTTAGGTGAATCCACTCCCTTGTTTGGCATATAAATCCAATCAATAGATTTCATATCCATCTTTAAGTTTTAGTTCATTTTCAAAGAATTTTAAATCCCATCAAAAACCTAGTCATTTGTGTCGAGATATTATAATATATATAGATTAGTGCCTTAACTTTTGGGTAGTGCCCTATTTCAGGGGTTTATGTTTTCTTTCTTTTCCTTAATTCATGGGTTGACTAGAGTAGTCTTTTGCCTATATAATGTATGCATTCCCTTCATGTTTTAATACAAGAAAGACAATCAGTTTCATATGGTATCATAGAGCAAGGTTCCCAAACCCTAGTGTTATTTTTTTTTTCCCCAGAAATCCCAGTTTCCATTTTCAGTTTCCAGATTCTAGTTCCCAGTTTCCATTTTCAGGGACATTAGTTTTCAGTTTTTTTTCCTTATTGGAATCACTGTTCATAACGTCATCACTGTTTATGCCGAGGATACTGTTCACCGAAACCATTGTTCACACGACATCACTGTTCACGGCGAGTTTACTGTTTCACCAAAACCACTGTTCATTTCCGGAATCATTGTTCATGCCCAGAATCACTGTTCACACCCGGAAAATATTATTTTACCGGAATACTATTCGCGTCCAGAAAATATTGTTCTACTTGGAAATACTGTTAAGTTTGAAAAATATTGTTCTGCCGGAAAATATTATTCACGCCGGAAAACACTGTTCACTTCTGGTTATTTAAGTCATAATGTCTGATTCTTCTTTCAAAACAATGGGTCTAGTCTCGCTCGCCTTTCAAGGGTCCACAACCATTACAACCGACAAATTGAATGGTACAAACTTCTTGAAATCTGATTGTGAGTTTATTTTATCTCCCAGTGAATATAAAGAGTGTTTAGGTTGAAGGCAGCCCAACAGGCAACCTCTTCAGCCACTATAGCTCACACTGATAATTCTACGATTTGTCTCTCTCACTCTACAGTCTACACCTATGGGATGAGTTTTGGATTCCGGTGCTTCTAATCACGTGACTGGTAATTCCTCTATTTTCTTTGAAATATCACAAACAAAATTTCCGCATTATGTTACTGTTGCAGATCAATGTTTTAAAAATCGGACCGATCAGCGAACCGGTATTGCCACCGGTTCACGGTTCAACCGGTCGGATCTGTTCAACCGCCGGTTGAACCGGTCTACTGAAAATTAACTAAATATATATAATCAAACATTTGTCTTATGTTAACTACGTGATACATATATATAGTCAAATATAAAAAAATATATATAATCATAACCCACAAAGTCACACAAGTACAATGAAGACAATGAAAACCACACACCATCACATAGAAACACTAACCCACACACGACATAAACGCACACCCACATAGAAACACACATACACCCACTTGACACCTGCATACACAGTCAAAGACACATATACACACACCCGCATAAACAAAAGCACACACAAAGACAAAACTCACGCAACCCGTATACACACACACACACACACACTCTTATATAATATATATATATATATATATGTATAGATCTAAACAGAGAGATGCAGTTAGAAGGAGAGTGTTAAGAAATTTAAGATCTTATTTTCCAATGGAAAGAAGAGAAAGGGGACTGACGGACGAACGGTAGGGCTTTGATTTTTTATCACTTATTTTTTTCTTTATTCTCTTACAAACTGGACTGTCTTATTGACCGACCAATTCCGATTTCTACCGGTTTTTTGCCGGCTTATCCGGTTCCTTATGACTAAACCGGAAATCCGGTTATATAGGGACTTTCGGAACGGACCAGTGACCGGTTCCCGGTTGAACCGGCTGGTCCGGTCCAATTTTTTAAACACTGTTGCAGATAGGTCTAAAATCCAGGCCACTAGAGTTAGACGGGTTTCACCAACTCCCTCAATTCCATTGAGTTCAGTCTTATTGGTTCCTAATTGTCCTTTTAATTTGATATCCATAAGTAAATTAACTCGTTCCTATTGCACCATAACTTTCACTTCTGATTCTTTTTGATACAAGACCGGAGTACGGGGCAGACGATTGGCGCATGATCTGAATCTCGTGGTCTCAACTACCTTCAACCAACAATTTCCACTTTATGTGCCGCTATTGCATCCCCCGATCTTCTTCATCGTCGTTTGGGTCACCCGAGTCTACCCAAGTTAAAAACAATGGTACCCGGTCTTTCACAGTTGGGTCTTTAAATTGTGAGTCTTGTCAATTAGACAAACATGTTCGAGCCACTTTTTCTAATCGTATTAATAATTGAGCTTCATCTCTCTTTGATATTGTTCATTCTAATATTTGGGGTTCGAGTCGTGTTCCATCTATCTTAGGTTATCGATATTATGTCACATTCATTGATGATTTCTCCCGGTGTACTTGGGTATTTCTAATGAAAGATCGTTCTGAGTTGTTTGCTCTTTTTGAAACTTTTTGCTCAGAAATTAAGACCCAATTTGGTAAAATTTGCGTTGTGATAATGCAAAAGAATATTTCTTTGACCGTTTCAATTCCTTTACACGTTCCAATGGAATTATACATCAGTCCAGTTGTCCCCATACACCTCAACAAAATTGGGTAGCTGAACGAAGACATAGACACATTGTTGATACAGCTCCCACCTTGTTGATATATGCCATGCACCTTTAAAGTTTTGGGGCGATGCTGTCATGATGCCACTTATTTGAAAAATCTAATGCCATCCTCTGTGTTGAATGATCAGGTTCCCTACTCTATTTTTGCACCCTACAACCTCTTTATTTGTTGTTCCCCCTCGTACTTTGGATCAGTTAATACCTGTGGATTATGATCAGTTAATTACACCCCAGTTCACATCATTTACACCCTGCTCAACACGGATGTGGGAATGACAAGTCCATCTGCATATGCACGTCCAAGTTTTCAGCATTCACCTGTACCATTTCCCAGTGGATTTCAGGGGAGTTATATGGACATGGATCTGAGCCCGTATACTTCCGACCAACATGATATTGATAATGTTTGAATACGATCTTGGCGAAGAATGCGAGAGAGACATCCTCCGGATTTGCACCGTGGACATATATATTAGGATTAGCATTAGTCAAAATTATGTATTTAGTAATATTTTGTTAAGACATTTTAATTTTGGATGTAAATATTAATGGTTATATTTGGATTAATTTGTGTATTAATTAGTTAATTATAAAAATAGTTAAAACACCAAATTAAATTAACTTAATTTTTTCTTAAATTAAAAAATACTAATTCGAAAAAATTAAAACGTTAGTTTGGCGCAAATAGACTATCGCCACCTTTTTCAAGAAAAAAATAAAATCCGTTGACCACGCAGTGCGATGCGCCACTGTTCAAAAGAAAATTGAAAAACCTTGGTTGGTGCAAAAAGAGTCTGCGTCAACCACTGTAGGCGCACAAACAGTGTGCACCAATGAGTAAAAATCCAACCCCCTTCATTTCCAACATATTTTCACAATTTCGTCCCAACTTTACATTATATAATCAATTTAGCCACTATCCTCACACACAGATAATAAAAGTGATATATTTCATATTTTTATTAGTGTATAAATTATAATTATTTATAAAATAATAAGATTCTATGTTTTATTTTTATTTATCAAATGTCAATTAAGAAAATGAATAGAGCTTTTAAATTCTTTTTATCAAAATTTATGATGGATTTGAAATCCCTACACCAAACAAGAGATGGATTTTAAATCCAAGGAGTTTTAAATCCATTTATTAAAATCCATTTATTTGAAATCCCGAATTTCAAATCCCCATCCAAGTGGACACTAAGGTTTGGGCTAATACACTCAGGTTAGATTATGTCTTAAATTTAAGGGGTAACTATAATATTTCTATAAATGTTAGGGGAGTTTTTGAAATGTTTTTTGATTATGAAGTGGGAAAATGTAAGACGGGACCAAACTTCAAGGTTTTTTTGTTTTTTTGCAATTTTCAAAAACCTTTGGTTTTTTTTTGTAATTAGACGAACCTCGGGAATTTTTTTTGTAATTATCCCTTTATTCTATGTTGACACATATTTTATTCTGACTTATCATCTTGTACTAAGCTTAATTTTTATTTTGCTTTAAAGAAATAATATTTGGTCCCTTGGATTCCTTTATTCAAGTTTTACTTAGTTTTCTCATTGTGATCCAAAATGTTCGTAGGATTTAATTAAGTTTTTTCCTTGATATACCTTATTATATATTAGGGTCAATTGCAAAAACTACGGCTAAAGTTTAGTGTAATTACAAAAGAATTCAGTTATCTTTCAAAAGTTTAGTGTAATTACAAAAGATAACAGGAGTTTTTTGTAATTATGCTACACCTCAAGGGTAGTTTTTGTAATTATTGCTATGTATTTTATGCTTCTGCTCGAGTCTCCTAGTGTTTATGGTGACAATTCTTGTTCGTTTTGCAGGTGACGGACAATGGTTGGGCCGAAGGTGAATCCAAAGGGAAGGCAGGGTGGTTCCCCTTTAAGTTCATCGAGAGACGAGAACGTGTTCTTGCAAGCAAAGTGGCTGAAGTTTTTTGATTTGAACCAGAAAATCCATGCTAGACAGGATTTTCTAGCGTCCTGTGTACGATGCTGATTTAAAAAATTGCTTACTCAATATTTCTTTTATTCCACGGCTTGCCGGATGCTTTCAATTTCTTTTGTTAATGCATAATGTACATATTCTGGGCAAATGATTATTTTATTGTAGGGAAAATATATGTAATGAGCATTCCAAAACAGGGATTTTGAGATTGCTTAGTTAAAAATGGACATTCTGGGATTCATATCATCAAAATATCTTCCAGGCAGCCTTTTTCTTCTGTCTATTTCAAAATACTGTTGAGGAAAATTAAAATATAATAGCTAGGCCCAGCGGTTTCTCTATAAGTTTCTTTTGTTTTGATAAAGTACAATAAATAAACTATTTGTCTTTAAATTCTCTTTAGGGAAAATACAAGAGTGGGCTCTCTTGCATTCGATAAAAACCACTCGTTTACTCGGAATATCCCATGTGATGCATGAAACATGCACTTAACAAGACATTTAAAACTGGTACATTAGTACATTTATTTTCCCATGTGATTCATGAGTTTATGTACCTGTTACTCTTTAATGGTGCTGCTTCAGAAACAAAACATCCGTACTGTTTTAACTTGGGCTTGTGGCATAATTTTTTAGTGTAAATTACAAAAGTACCCCTTAGGTTTAGCCTATTTACAAAAAAATCAGTTATCTTTCAAAATTACGAATATCTTCTTAAGATGATACAAATATGGTATAATTTGTAAGATAGAAACAAAATAATGAGGGTGTGTTTGTAATTTGAATGATAGCTTTTTTTTTTTTTTTTTTTGTTTTTGTAATTAGACTAAATTTTCAAGGGTATCTATTGTAACTTGCCCTATATTTTAGGTGATGCAAACTCATGTTATTATTTTGAACCTTAATTGAGTTAGGTTGTACGATTATTAATAAACTCACTTGACATGGTGACCGTGGGATTGACAAGTGTCCGAGTACTTGAGATTTAAAGTGAGAGAATACAAAAAAGATATGTTGTGATTTGGATGATTGGATATTAGGACCTATATCCACTTATAAGACTTCCATTTCTCACTTGTTTTTAAGAATTACAATCACCTATACATATGGGTGTGGGTGTGAGTGTAAGTGTAACGGACATGCGAGAAATACTTGATTGAAAAAAATATTCCGTATAATATTGGATCAAATTAAATGTTTTGATATCCCAAGAATAATAGCGCATAATTCATAATCCATTCTGAGTTGATAGTCTCAACACATTTACGCGATATAAAATTTAACACGCTTTTGTATGCATGATATCAGCGTCCTTATTTGGCTTGATTGAAATTTCAAAGGGCATCATCATAAGCAATTTTGTTTTTGTTGTAGTTAGGTTAGTAGTGATGATACGCTCAATGGCAACAGTATCCGTGTGAGATTGGCCATGGTTATCTAACAAGGAGGAGATGTGGTTTGTTGCTCGCCTTTTAGAAGCATAAGCATGGAAAAAAGCAGTATTGCGATCTCCATTTTTATACCAGTGTTGTTTAGCCCGTTGCTTCCATTTCATATCATTTAATTCAAGAAGAGAATCCAAATTATCATGGAGTTCACATAACCGGTGCTTGACTTGATCAGTGATACGCCCTTTCTCAAGCTGGGAAATTTCCACTTTGATTTTATTAATTCTTTCTGTTAAGTCCCCATATTGAGAACGATTCCATTGAACAAGACCAGCAAGGCAAGACTGAAGTTTGCAATTAAGAGCAGGGGGTGAGGAGGACCAAGCTTCTTGAATAATACGTTTGCAATCCATTGATTTAACTCCAGTAAGATTCGAAACGCTGGGGTTTGCGTCTCAAAGAATGATTTGGCTGAGGGGCTTGTTTTTCAACACGAGTAAGGACAAAAACATGATCTGAGGTAAATGACGGAATATTATATATTTTGTACCAAGGAAAGACTGTGCGAAAAGTCGGATTGCATAAGCATCGGTCAAGGCGAGCACGTTGTGTAATGAGCTAAGAGACGGTGCCATGTGAATCTAGACCCACAAAAACCCATATCGGAAAGATCACAAGAGTCGATAGCATCTCGAAAGAGAGAGATCTGCCAGGAGGCACGGGGACGGGATCCAACAAATTCGTTTTGGCGTAGAACCTCATTAAAATCTCCCATGCATATCCACGGCTCATTTGTACGGGGAAGAGATTTTTAAAAGAATTCCAAAATGCGCGGCGTTGGGATATATTTGGCTGTCCGTACACACCTGTGAATCTGAATTTCATAGTAGCAAAAGATACATGGGCATCAATAAAATGATTGTTGAAACCCCGGAGAGATACATCAACATTTTGACGCCAAAGAAGGCCAAACCACCAGAGCGTCCAACGGGTGGAACAGAAACACCAAAGAATCCCAAAACATTTTTAAGCCTATCAAAATCTCTGTTGCTGAATTTGGTTTCACAAAGGAAGACCAAGCTGGGGGACTTGTCGCGAATGAATTCGCGGGAGTTCTTGAACTGTACGAGGGTTCCCAAGCCCTCGACAGTTCCAACTGAGGAGATTCATGGAGATTGGCGGGGCTGGCTCGCAAGCCCAGCCTCCGCCATTGAGGTAGATTCATCCATGTCAAGATAGTATCACAGAGTCATCATGTTTGGCTTTCTTTCCAATAATCTCAACAGGCACCACATGTAAATCAGGATTATCACGGTGGAGAAGATGCAGTTTACGCTTTGCACTCGTAGAAGGGAGGATGGTGTCAGAAAGGGAATTTGAGGGAAGATGCTTCTTTGCTTTGATGAATTTTCGAGCTAATTTTTAGCCGGAGCGTCCATGAGTATAGGTACGTTTACTAAGAAAGGGCTACTGGTTAAAACAAGCTGAGTAGAAGGTTGTGAAATGGTAGAGAGTGTATGAGAAGGAATAGCTGGGTGATTTTTGACGTGGCAGCTAAGGAGGGTGAGTGTGGCATATGAACATGTGAGATTGGAGTGGTAAGAGATGGAGGGCAAGAAGCATTTGAAGGCTGAGTATGTTCATGGGAAATAGGAATGATAGGATGTGGAGATGGTATGGATGACAGAATATGCGTATATGTTACTTTAGCCTGGGTGTTTGGGAGCGATGATGCATGTGCCTTGTGGGTGGGTGGAGTTTTGGTATTATAAGATGAAGAGCAGAGAACATTTATAGATGGAGAATGGGAATGAGAGGTAAGAAGAGATTTATTTGACGACTTTGTTGAGAAAGGGATAAGATTTTGTGAATTATTAGTAATGGGAATTAGATTATGTGGGGTAGTGGCTGAATCATTATTTTGGGTGGAGAGAATAATGATTGCATCTGTGGATGAGATTGAGTGGGGGAAAGTGTTTGGAGGTGGGGGTGTGGCTAAATTGTCGTTAGGCATAGAGATAGGGCCTTCAATGAGGGAATGGGTGTAGATGAGCGTGGGGATTTCTGTGAATAATCATGGGTATCAGGGATATTTGGTTGCGTATCAGTAGGGGTATCTGGAGATGTAGGCTGGGTTTTGGGATGTTGGCGATTGGAAGAGAACGGATTGGTGAGTGAGGAGGCACGGAGCCAATTTCGAGTAACTGCCAAAACTACAATTCTGCAGGAAATTTTGAATGAACAGTCACCCCGTGTATTATAATATGCCTACACGTTTAGCGGATATCAACAAAAGCACAATGGAAATGGCCAAATTGAGATAGGCATCAAAACCACTCACCGACCCTTATCTCATAACCTTTTTCATATTGTACCAATTGGTTGTGTGCAGGTGAGAAATATATATATGAACCAAATATATAATAATTCCACGGGATAATTGCATTTTGCTCGCTGAACTATCGGGAATTTTGTACTGTAATTACTAAACTTTGGAAACCTCTTTTTTTTACATGCCTAAATTTGAATGTTTTGAACTTAACCCTTTGGAAACCTCTTTTTTTACATGCCTAAATTTGAATATTTTGAACTTAACCCCCTAGGAGCTAACTTGAACTTAGCTAGGGGTGTCGGTCAATTCCCGACCAAAAAATCCGACACGGACTGATCAATAGTTGGGAGAAACACAAACACGACTAACATGACTAACACGAATCTAACTAACCAATTTGTCTAGAACATAATTATTTTATCTTTTACTTATTTTTGATGTATTTTGAGCATAATCCGAATCAAACATGAATCCGATCCAATGACCCAAATTGACACCTGAACCTATCATGAGTCAACTTTTGGTTAGTTTAGGGGTAAAGTACAACGAATCATATAGTTCAGATGACATAATATATAATTTCAAAATTTAGTGGGCAAAGTTCAAGAAGCCCTATAATTTGGAGGACAAATCCAACTAACCTCTAATTCTGAAATCCACTAACCTTATGATTAATTTGTGTTTGATCAAATTTAATGTGTTAATAGAAAATAGAGAAAAGGACACTCCCTCAGTTTTTCTTTTCTTTTTTTTTTAAAAAAAAAGAAGTCAGAATTGTTTTTTTCCAGGGGAGGAGTTCACAAAACGCCAATAGCATGCTTTAAAGGCTTTAAGTTGCAGTCTTCTGTCATCTTCGGCCGTGTTCTTTGTTACAATTCTTGGTCAAAAACGTGTTAATATTTTCTCTACTCTCATTTGACCACCAATCTTGTAAGCCAATCTCCCATCCTCAGCAATATAGAAGAATTAATTAAACCTTAACTGTCTCATGATTCAAATAATTATTGTTACACTATGGGCCCCTATAATTATGAACAAGAAAAATAGTATAATACACATTTCTTCTTTTTTTTGAAGCCATAATACATATTTCTTAAACTTCACATTTGTCAACTTCAAATTCACAAGCGAAAAGCATTATTCAAAACTTTGAAGGAATGTTAAACATAATGACAGAAGTTCACTTTTGAGGATTTTTTTTTATTTTTTTCCCCACCCGTTCTCAATTTGGGAATTGGGATCATAGATAAGAATAAAATTCCAGTCAAATGAAAAGAAGGTTAACTATATGAGATACTACGGTAAACTCCATGCCACCCAACTTGGGCGGCTAACTAAGTGTGTTAATTACTATTGGATGAGCTCACACCAATATGAGTGTGTATGTGTTTGTGTTCATCCAATGATGATGAACCCACTTGAATTTGGGTGTGGGTGGCATGGAATAGATCAGATATGACAGTGCCATAAAACAATGGACATTTTGCATTCTATCATTCTTGGAGTTCCATCAAATATTTAGTTCCGATTTTCATATATTTTTATTTCGTGTTTATTAATTATTTGAATAATAAAATCTGTTTTTGGGATAGTTATCATCAAATACTCAATTGTATCGAACATGTATCATGAATAAATTGCAAGATGAAATAAAAAAGTAAAATAGATGATTTGAAACCCATGTTGTGGATCCCATACAAGACTTTCACTAGTATATATTGCCTTGGTTCTTTATGTTGGTTTGCTCATTCGTGGACATTTTACATCATGTATTTATTATTTCAGTTAAAAGAATTAAAACAAAATTAAAACAAATGACAATGACTTTATAAATTTCTAAATCTCTAGACCATAAGAACGTGAGAAACACAGCTTAGGCTGTTAATTTAAAACAGTAGATGGGAGTAACATGTCACTGAATGAAAAGTTGCACATAACTTAACATTTTGGATTATCTACTATTAATTAATAGTTTAATACAATATTTGGTTTTTAGTTCAATGCATGCCAAGTATAAATTTATTTCTTCCATTAATTTGTTCCGTCTGTTAGATTTATGTCCATAATGTAAAATACAAAATAAAATTAAATATGGAAAAATGTAGGACGGGGAACGACAAATTCTTGCTTTTAGACCTTTTTTTTGGGGGGGGATCAAGAACTTGCTAGACATAAATGATGATAAAATTGCAAATTAGGCATTCATACTTGAACACATCATCCAATTTTCGCAGTGTGTACTCATGAATCATAAAGATCTTCAACTTTTAACTACCGTGAGACCAAAAGAAGAAGAAAATGCCTTTTAACTGTCACTTCTTCAGTTTCAAATTCAAATAATACTAACAATTTTTTCGAATGTACTATGACCAAACAAACGTAAAAATAGGCAGACAAGAGTGACTCGTGATTGTCTTGTACCAGATTCAATATGTAGGAGCTGTTTTTCATTAGATGCAACGGAAGATATTTACAGACAAAGATTCATGTAACCCAGCAACTACATATAGCAAAAGGGTACCATTATGAGTAGTCTAATTAAAAAAGAGATAATTAAAAAATACCCTTGAAATTTAGATTTAGTCTAATTACGAAAAAAAAAATATAGCTATCTTTCAAAATTACAAACATCCCAATAATATTTATTTTTATTTTACAAAATAGACCTCAACAAGGGTAATGATTGTTTGTAACACATTAAGAGATATTTATAATTTTGAAAGATAATCGTATTTTTCAGCAACTAGGCTAAACTCAAGAGTAGTTTTATATTATCCAAAAAGAAAAAAAAAAGATCAAACTACATCAAAAACCCACAAGGGTGCAAGAAAAGGAAAGTAAGCTACTCCATGGAAACAAGAAAAATCTGGAAAAAAAAAAAAGCAGATCAGTGAATTTAAGGATATGGGATTCTAAAAAGATGACATTTTTCCCCCCTGATGGGCACTACCAAAAACTTCTGGATTTCTTGGAGACAGTAGAAGGTGGGCTGATCTGTGGAACAGCAAAAGAATTGTCATGATCACTCCTTTTTCTGCTAGATTTCATATTATTATAAGTGCTAATTTCCTTGGTATTCTCCATAAATCCATTTCCAAAACCAAAGGTCATCTCATATGATTGATTTTGTGTCTGTTGCAAAGGAGGATGCACTTGAGGTACAGAAATTCCCATTTTTTCTGTGGGAAAAACACTCATAATATTGCTCTGAATATCAGCATCCCAGAAAGGCAGCAAATCATTCTCTCCATTCTGACAATTCCAAAAAAAAAATATTAAATAAAAACCAATTGAGATTTGTATTTTTCTAATGGAACTTGTAAAACGGAAATAAATAGTAAAAGTTTAGATATTAAGTAACAAACCTTAGAAAAACCAAAAGGAGAAGGAGAAGGAGAAGAAGAATCAAGAAAATCTTCAACATGCCAACCAGGTAACATTTCTATCAAGTATTCTGAAATGCTACTTGCTGAGACTGATCCATTCAAATTCCCTCCATTCATCAACTCAACATTATTATTACTTTTCTCAGGCGTGCTTTGAACTGTTGTACCTTTGGCAGTAGAAGGTGTACATGATGGGGGGTTTAAGCAAACAGGCTGAATAATCTTCAAATCCTGGGACTTCATATTTGAATTTGAAGATTTACTATTAGTCAAACTGGAAGAAGGTGATTCAGCAGCTGAAGATGGTGATTCGGAATAAAGAGAAGAAGTTGCAGAAAGTTTGATTCCAGTTAGAAGAAATCTAGTGTGTTTTTGAGTGTGCTCATTCGCTTTGTGTATTGGAATATCACACTCTCTGCACAAAATCGCCCTGTCTTGCTGACAAAACAAGAATGCCCTTCTCTCCTAAAATAATTACATAGATTAAAATCAGAAAACTGAAAATAATTCATTAAAATAATGTAAAAAAGAAAAAACGTGTAGTAATTAATACCTGGCAGATATCACAGACAGGGGATTGTTTGGGTGATGGGTGGTGGAGAGAGAAGCGCTGGTGTTTTCCGGCGAGTTTGTTGGCGTGGTGGACGCGGTGGTCGCAGGCGGCGCAGAGGGAGGCCTCGTCGGCGACGCAGAACACCGATGCTTCGTCTTTTTCGCATACATCGCACTGGATCTTCATTTGATAAGTTTCTAGTTTCTTTAATTTCACTGTTTTTTTTGTTTTTTTTTTTTGTTTTGTTTTTTAGGTTGATCAAGAGTTATGTGGGGCGTTGAAAATGGAAAGATAGAGAGACAGGAAAGGGAAAGGGGGAAGAAATAGGAGAGGTGTTTGGTTTACTCAAACCAGTTACTAATACTATTAATAGAAATGATGAATCTCTTGCATATATATAATGATTTGTATTAGAAGTGCCCAAACCTCACTTGTCACTAACCATATTTTTTTATTTGTAAAGAAAATAATTAAATGTGCTTTGGATGCGATTACAAGCAAGAATTTAATCCCTTTTTTACAACGCGATTACAAGCAAGAATTTAATTAAATTCCCTTTTTTACAACTCACAACATCGAGTGAAAAATAATTGATAAATATATATATATATATATATTAATTTTTTTAAAAAATTAAATCTAAATAAATCTTATTGATCCGAACAAAATCCCATGTATGGATAAAGTTGTCAATTTTGGTCCGGATCGATAAAATGTTTGGATTTGGCTGCGTTTTCTTAGGCCCAAATTGAGTCGGGCTTTTTTGGCCCAGTCCATTAGGCATGAAAAATCGATCAACCCGGTTTTGTCCTTTTTATTTTCGTGGGCTCATTGGGCTGGGCTGGCTGGGCTACGAAAATAGTGGCCTTGTCACGGTTTGACTCGGCTCAACTGGCTTGTTTTTTTGCTTTGACCCGACAGGCCAACACCAAACTGGTGCATTCGGCCTGTTTGACACCTCCACGTATAATGTATGGGATAAACTTTATTTACTGGAAAAAGAAAAAAAACTATTTATTGGGACAAATTTATTGAGATTAAGGTATTGAGCAAAAGTGGATAAGATTTGAGAGCCAAATTTTCTTTTTTTAATTAAATGTCAAAAAGAAATTCTTAGTACATTATTTAATTCCAGAATCCAAACATAATATTGAGGGACTTTACAGAAGTTTTAGGGTCCCACTAATGCCCTTTTCATTTAACATCGTCTCGTATGCTAAAATTGACTAATTTGACACCCTATTAATTAGGATTAGCTGGTAAATTGGTAATCAAATATCTTCACTTATATTTTTGTTGATTATTCATACAATTCGTCTAATATTCTTCTTTCCTAAAAAAGTCTAAAATGAATCCTTAAATACATCTTAAGCATGCTATAGAGATATGTCATTTAATTCACAAGTGAGGCATAAAGAAAAATTAAAAATCCAAAAGCTGTTGTACATTGCCGGCCATGCATACAAAAAAATTAACTTTAAAACTACATAGTTAATTAGCAATTATATGTTAATTAATTATTGGTTTGGAGATGATATCTTATATATACCTTTAATTTGTTTTTACATAACGAGGTTATTTTTATTTTTTTTCATTGTATTTCCATTAAATCCGAGGTGAGCATACATATGTGACTAATTTTGTTATGAAACGCGAAGAATATTCTAGTTGATATATATTTCTTTATTATTTAATTAAAAAGTTGGTAAAAGTGGCCAGACAAACAATGCCACATCCCTCCTATACAGGCTTAAAAAAATCGGTTGTTGCGCCACTTTCTTTAGTTTTACTAAAATTATTCAAATAAGTCCAAAAAGGCGAGGACCCAGTAAAGTGTATATACTCGATCATAGCATCATAGGATATGTTCCACTTTATGATAATTAACATCAATGCTTTTCTTCACCTCTTGTTTAGGAATTGATGGAGAAATCTTTTTTATTACAATTCTTACAGATTATCTTCCCTTCATTTAAAATATATTTATTGGTATAATTAATCAGTTAACTTATTTTTTTGCAATAGTTTAAGCAGTTGATCTATTTTTGATTGAACAATATAATGATTAGTTTATTTAATATTTTTATAATATCAAACCATATTAGAATTATAAAAAAATCATAATAATTATGATAACTAGCTAGTTCAAAATTAGCTAGTCAGATGTACTTGCAATCTTGCATGAATAAAAGCACTAAGAAGGGATTGGAGTATTACACATATGTAGAATTTAAAATTTATTTTTTAAAGCAGGAAAAGTGATGATGAATAAACCTTAATTTAATTAATCAGGATTAAGTTCTTATAAGAGTCATTCACACGTAGAAACTAAAGAAAGTCAAGATAATTATCTCCACATTATTACGTACGTTAATGTTAATTAGGGATTAAATTTGACTGAACTCGAGAAAATCAAATCTTAAATAAATTATATTTGTTTTATGATTAATCTATATTATACGAAAAAAAACTAATCATATAAAAATTTAAAATCTGCTAATCCAATCTTGATTTTGTTTTTAAAAAAAAATCCTACTTTTTTTATATAAAAGTATTGAAGCGTAAACCATAAATACAACGCATTTTGGTTGGATATTTTCTCTCGGGGGAGAGAGAGAGAGAGAGAGAGATTCTTATGTAGCTGATTAATAAAATATAGAGAGTGATGAATGTGAAGCAGATATTTTAATGGGAGAGAGCAAATGGAAATGCCGAGGAATCTGTGAATTTTTGAGGAGTGGGTTTATAGTATCAGGTATGGGACTTCAATTTTATATGCCTGTCAGCTCATGGGCTGCCAGTAACTTTTATCACTTCTCATACTATTATTAAATATACAAATTCCAGAAGTTGCCATAATGGGATCAACAGTTTTTTCACATCGAGATCCATGTAAAATGTTCATCTCATTTCTTTCTCTTGTGAAATTAATCTATTTATCTCTTATTGTTAGTTTTCACTTTACCCGTTTGAATTTTCAATTATTTCACTTTACTCTTTCTCTCAATTTGTCTCTCAATTTGTTTCACTTTATTCCTTACTTTTATTCTATAATAAGTAAAATCATATTTTATATAATTTTAAAGATTAATTAATACTTAATATTAAAATATATTATTGAATAATAAATCATAAATATAAATTTAATACTAATAAAAAATAGTCGGTCAATTTAAATTACAATATTATTAAATAATTATAGTATTAAGTATTAAATAATAGTTAAATTTATATAAATATAACTATACTTATTTTAGAATGAGAGTAAGTGATAAAGTGTCTCCAGGAGCACATGCGAGTTGGTACGTGACAAGGTGACAAAAGTGTGGTGCTCTGACGTCGCGGGTTCGAATCTGTATAGTCATAGTTCTTTGCTGAAATATTGCAAAGGTTGTTTCTGGGTTTGTATCCCATTGGTCATCTCCCTTGCAGGGCTGCTACTCGTGCACATCCCTTGATTTACATATTGTCTGGCTAAAGGGCCTCTGGTTCAGGTAGGGGGGTTTCACCTTCGGGAAAAACCTTTTAAAAAAGAAGAGTAAGGGATAAAGTGAGACAAAGCCAGAGTGTTAAGAGATAAAGCGAGAAAATAATAGTACAATAGGTGAAATGAGAATATAATAGGTAAAATGAGACAATTAAAAGCACATGAGGTAAAGTGAGAATTAATAGGAGTACTTAAGGGGTAAAGTGTAACTTACCATTTTTTAGGGTCCATTTATTTACTTAATTTTAGGTTGCTAATATCAGTAATTTTTTTAGTATAATGAGAGATAGTTGGATAAAGGAACGCATGCACTTCGTATGAGATCGAACCCGGTCAATCACCCTAACAACACAAGGTTGATTCCGTGAAAATCAGAATTGTTGATCTCTCAACTATGCTTACGGAATAAGCAAAAGATTCAAGTGTTTAATTATCCTATTCAATCTTAACTTGAGGTTGATCAACTTAATTAAGTTGTAGATCAAGATCTCTCTGCGCGGGTCCTTGTGAATTTGAACATATATTTTGCAATTGATTGGTTCACGTTGACATTTCCCGTTACACATGCATTGCGTGTAACATCCATCTTTCATATATCATTGTTTTTTTAATTAAAATAAAATAACACTTAACTATCATTCATGCTCACCATGGGTTGTATAACCTTCTTCAAATCGATTTGAATTTTTATTAATGTTATTGGAGATAATGGTTGGTATATATCAAATGGCTTTTTTTTTTTACCAGAGTGGTGGTAAATTATAAAAGTTGATGTAGTGACTTCCATCTTATGATAGTAAAAGTACTAAAACACAAAGAATCTTCTAACACTTAAGTGTTTTGAACCCTCGTGTATATATATATATATATATATATATATAGGGAGAGGGTTATATGAGACCACCTCATAGGGTAAGTCCATAGGGACCAATCCTAGCCACATATCTAGATTTTTCAATGGTTGTGATTTTAGAGCTAAAAATTCAGATTAAATGTTGGTAATTAGAGAAAGGGGTAAATTAGTCATCCACAAAATTACCCAATATTCATGGGATTCTGTTCACATTATGATCACACAATCTATCCAAATCTCACATCAAATTCGACGTGAACAAATTTTATCTTCCTTAATCATCCTCCTTCTTCAACTCACTACTGTGAGAAATCATTCATCTTCTTCAACGCACTATTATGTGAAAAAAGTTGCAGACATTTTGTTGCTTTTGTACATGTGTCATTGTGTTTTTATATACCATTAACTACATAAGCAACAAATTCATACTACATAAGCAACAATCCTATACTACATAAGCAACAAATATACACTACATATGCACCACAAATACATTAGCTACATAAGCAAGTCATAGCAACAAACTCATACTACATAAGCAACAAGCCTATACTACATAAGCAACGAATATACACTACGTATGCACCAAAGATACATTAACTACATAAGCAAGTCATAAGCAACAAACTCATACTACATAAGCAACAAGTCTATATTAGATAAGCAACAAATATGCACTACGTATGCACCACGAATACATTAACTACATAAGCAAGTCATAAGCAACAAACCCATACTACATAAGCGATAAACATATACTACATAAGCAACGAATATACACTACACATGCATCACAGATACATTAACTAAATAAGCAAGTCATAAGCAACAACCCTATACTACATAAGCAACAGAGAAATTTTTTGAAATCGAAACGTTGGAGAGAGAGTATGCGTGAAGAGTGGGTAAAATCACGTGAAAGAGGGAATGAAATCTTAGTAACTGATTCTAAAGTGTCAAATTACCACCCTACCCTTTTTAATTGCTGAAACAAAAAAATAAACATAAAAAAGCCCTAAAAATCTGGACCACCCAAAATTGTAGATCTATGGTTAGGATGTGTCCCCATGGACTCACCCTAAGTAGGAGGACCTATTTGATCCATATCCTATATATATATATATATATAAAGGATAATTACAAAAAGTACCCCTGAGGTTTGACCTAATTACAAAAAAAAATCCAATCAACTTTTGAAATTACAAAAAATACCCTTGAGGTTTGATTCGGTATTAAAATTAAGGGGTAAACTACAATGTTTTTATAAATATGAAAGGAGATTTTGGAATGTTTTTGCTTATGAAAGGTTTAAGTGTTAGGCAAAATAAAACTGCATAGATATTTTTGTAATTTTAAAAATTAGCTAGATTTTTTTGTAATTAGGTCAAACCTCAAGAGTACTTTTGTAATTAACCCTATGTAAAATGAAGAAAGGAAGAATATATTTGAAAATGGGATGTTGATCGATCAAATGAGTTTTGTGGGTCCTTTATATGGAATTTTAATTGTCCCTAAAGATTGGGTACATCTCTTGGTCCGTATCAATTTGGACCATCAGATAGCGTATTTTGATCAATAACCACGATCTGGTGATCTAGATTGCACTCATCTCGAAGGTTCACACTCCTTGTCGTGCAAACTTTGCCAACGAGCTATTGAACTGATGCCTTCTTCAATTTCTCAAGTGTAATGTACGTCTCTAAAGCACCTAATGCGACAAGTGCGATGTGCGCAACCTTGAATGATTATATGCACCATCTCTTAAGATCATTGAGCTAGCCAAAACCACTTGGTTCACTAAGGACTAGGATGCATTACAAAAGAGCTCCATTCAATTACTCATTACTATGGTGAAATCCTATATAAGAAAGCTAAGCGTGTTCCATGTTTTGAACGTGAGATGTGACTTTTCATATTCTCACTCTTTCATGTATTCATATAAAATGAACTTACTTTATGTATTAATTTCTCATTTCATTCGAAACTGGATTTTAGAAACTCAAAAATTTTAACTCATCTACCCATGGTATAGATTACGTTTATCTCATTTACTTCCATTCAAATAAATAAAATCATTTAAATAATTGGTCAAATTTGGGGGTATGACCCATTTTATCATCTTCTCTCTCCTCTCTCATCTCATCATCTTCCTAGCGGTACACCTTGAGTTTTGTCTCCGGTTACCATGGATTTGGATTTTGATTTATTTCCTAAAATTCTCGATCAGGTTTTGAATGTCCCCATTTGCGAGTCCTTTGCTTCAGGTTTGAACCCATACTTCATGAAGTTCAGCGGATGTTGTTGTGTTTTCTTGTCATGCACCTATCAGTTTCAAAATCAATCTCGTATGCATGGACCCTCTCACGTATTGGCTACAAATTTGGTTAATACTCATGGCGAATAGTTGTGTTTTCTCCAAAACCCTCCTCCTCCCACGGTGGCTTCTCCTAGGGTTTTACATAAGATTTCCTCAAACCTAATTTGACTTCATCTATACACCCCGTCATCATGATTTAAGATCCATGAAAGAACGTCCTAAAGTCTGGCGATTCATCTAGATTATCTATCTCTAACCTGGATTCTATTTTCAAGACTGATGCAAGAAACATCCAAGAAAATCAAGAAACCAATGTCGTTATTCCTCCGGCAATAAAAGAGGTTCCATCATTCGCAAATATGGTTAAAGGTACCTCTATCACCATCTCTAAATTCCATTAGAAAATATGATTATTTTTTGATTTCAATAGATGGAAATCTTTATCAACAAAGAGTTCAGGAAATTTTATTTGCTTTAATTGGGCGTGTGTTACTGAATAAAGGATATAAACATTGGCCTTTGCGTCCATTGCAAACACGTCTCACTCAATTATGGGGTATCACACATGATTGAAAGTTAATTTCATTGGGGAAGGGATATATATTTGCATAAAACTTTCTACTGTTGCGGATAGAACTCGGGCTGTGCAACGTTCTTCTTGGCAGCTTGGTTCGGGTACTATTCGTTTGTCACCGTGGGTACCGGATTTTAATCTTTATAAGATTAATACCTTTGTAGATAGTGTTTGGTTACGCATTTTTGAGCTTAGTATTGAATATTGACATCCTAGCATCATCATGGGCATTGCCAAGCGCTATTTGGATCCCTATTCAGATTGATGAAAAATCGTTGAATGGTTCTCTTGGTCATTTTGTGCAGGTTCTTGTGGATATTTATCTTGTCAAGCCTCTACAAGAGTATATTATGGTTGAACATGTGGGTCATTATTCGTTTGTTTCTTTGAGTTATGAGAAATTACCAGAATTTTGCTCAAATTATTGCATTACACGTCATAACACTTTGTATGTCGTCGTAGTTTACCTTATGTTCCTAAGAGTCTCATGGTCGTGACCGCCTTCATCCAAGAGGTGTAGATCACGTGTTCAAAAGGTGTATAGACTTGTTCATTCATCTAAGGATAAGGATAAGGATAAGACCGTGGATAACTCGTTGGAAGAAACAGTCTATGCATTGCATGTTGGTTCACCCTCTCGGGCTACTGCCAGTAAACGATGGGCGGACTATATGCCAAAGGACCAACCTCCTCTTGAAATTTTTTGCTCACGATCCAACCGCTAGTAGTTCGGATGGATAATAATGGATTTGTGGCCGTCAATAAAAAAAAATCACTAGTAATGGTAAAATACTAGCAAGATAATAAAATCACACCGTACTAACGGCAAGATAATCCGCTAGCTATTGTGGTTTTATTCCAATGTTGTTGAGTCAAGTTTGAATCTAAAAGAGAGTGATGTAGCGACTTTGACTTCAGCTCATGATTCAACATCTCCAACATCAAGTTATCCTCTTAACTTTGATTTTCAAGTTGATGCAGACAAATTGGAAGCGTTAAAGACAAAACTAGGCGACTCATCAACTACTCTGCTTGTTTTTCACTCATGTGATTCCTCATAAGAAATGAAGGCTATGGCAATTGCGGCTCGAGGATCCCGGTCGACATTCCACGAATACATCGGACTATCGAGGCGATAGTCGAGCACGTGCTAAAAAAACAAATGACAGTGTCATTCGAAAATCCTCTAGAAATATTTCATTTAAATTGCGTCTTTAACTTATTTTTGTTGTTTCTTTTTTCTGAATTTTAGCATTGTTTTTCCCTTTGATACCTAATCCACTTGTGATCAAGACCTTTTCCTTTCTTTTTATATATTTTTATTTATTTAGAAAAACGTAAATTAGTTTTGCTTGAGATCACACCAATGATTCTAATGATATTACTTTAATTTCAGATTAAATTCTTGCACTTACATTCGAAGATTAAGCTCAAATTTAACCCCAGCTTTCATAATTGTCTGGTCACGGGTCAATGTATTTTGATAGTTTCAACCAAAATCGTTAGCGCAAACATTTTAAATTTTTTTACTAAAAAAAACGAAAGAAAATAAAACTCAACTTGAAGACAAGCAAAACATTTAATATGTTAATAGTAATACCAATTAGGGCTGCAATCAAACCGAACCGAGCCGAACTTTTGAGTGTTTGAGTTTAGCTCGTTTATTATCGAGTCAAACTCGAGCCTAAATTTATCGAACATGTTGATGGCTCACAAACTTTTTCGAGCCTTATCGAGCCTAAACAAGCTTAGTAAATATTAACTAAAAATTAAAATATTCTTCAATTTATTATAAAAAATAAAATTATTTATATTTAAAATTCATAATATATTTATTAAAACTTATAACTTTATTCAAAAAATTAATTTTATTGAAATATATTTATATTATCTTAAGTAAAAATATGAAAAATTAAAATTAAAATCAAATTATTAGTTCGATTTATACGAGCTTACTATCGAGCCTATTCACGAGCTTACTAACGAGCTTGTTCACGAGCTAACGAACCGAATATCTTTAAGTTTGAGTTTGGTTCGTTTATTTTAACGAGCCTCATTAAACGAACTTGAACGAGCTTTTTATCGAATCGAAATCAGAATAGTTCACATGGCGGCTGGTTCATTTGCAACCCTAATAGTCTAATACCAATGGTGGTCCTAATTAGTGAGAAACACGCTAGTTATATGTACGGAAACTGAGTCAAACGTAGTCACCATGTGAAATATTATAGGACTTGTGAATAATCTTTATTTAATATCACCACATCAAATAGTATTTGTTAATTTCAATGAATAATTTAGTGGGTATTACATCATGCATGACATTATTTTTGCAAAAGGACAAGCTATTAAAATATTAGGATTGATTTTCCTTAGATCTGTCAATTATTTTCCCCCACCTGTAACGTTTTAATTTAAAAACAAAAAGGTATTATGTTAATTGCTCAAACGTTTGTACATGGGCCTCGCGTCGTGCGAAGCTGATCACTAATGTCCCCTCCACCATAATGATTTTATTATTTAATATTTCACTCTCTTTTCTTAATTTAATTTTTCACCTGGCCCCCAGGGGTTTGTCCGAGCGGCGTGCGCCCATTTTTGATGGATTAGAGGTCCTGGGATCGATCCCTAATTATCGCTGGAGTGTGGGCTTGGGGCTGTCCATTTCTGCAGAGGATTAGTCCCATTACTTTGTAGAAAAAAGCACATAGGCCACGGGGTAGTGTGGGCAATTGCTAATATAAGCGTGTGATATCGATGACAAAAAAAAAAAAAAAAATTAATTTTTCACCCTTCTCGGTGCTGCTGATTTCTTTTTCCAGCACATAATCGAATCGTATCACTATCAATGTTAATCCAAGCCAAAATGCTATTGTCAAAGTAGCAATAATTAATAATTAAGTGACTTATTAAGAAGAAAGTTTTCGCTACCTTTAGTTTCAATATTGCTCATCCATATTACAAAAATATATTTGTGACGCATTTGAGGAAATAATATTGTTGATATATATACTGACTTGAGCATTAGAGCATATCAGAAATCTTAATTTGGAGTGATTTGTGTTTTTTAGTAGCATCAATTTTTATATAATTTCATATTGTATTATGTCTCGCTAACTATAACAAAATAATATTAAAAATATATTTAAATGGAAAAGAAATTCTCAATATCCATAGCCAATATTTTTCCTTGCTTCGAGACATTTTAGGCATTTGGGGGAAATTATTCTAGGTAGTGTATTTTCAATTTTGGATAATGAAATTGGAGAACATGTGAAGACTGAGAATGTATTTGGATGTCTTTTGAAGGAAAAAAAAAGTAAAGTGCATTTTGAGATATTATCATTAATTGTGCTTGTCATATCAATATTATTTTTATTATATTAATAACATAAACGATTATTGTCAAGATATAAAGCAAATATAAATTCTAAAGTCAGTTAGTTAGTAAGGACTTAACTAGAAGTTAGTTTAGTTAGTTATCTTGTGTATTTTCTTCTATATAAAAGGACTTTCCTCCTTCATGTAAAACACTTTTGTCATTATACATTTCACAGATTTTACATTGTTCTTCAAGATACATTTCATCTACATCAACATGGTATCAGTTTAAGCAATTTTTCATCTTCAATTGAACATTTTTTTTTTTCCTGCTATATTATTAATTGAGATTAACAAGCATCCGTTGTCATATTCATCAAGAGTTCGACCATTTTTAAGGAGATCTTGATAAGTTTATCTTGAATGGCTACTCAACCAATCAATTCTCCGGCCGATGATCATAATTCACCTTTATTTTTGCACCCAACGACAATGCGGTTCGGTGATCGTTTATGAATCCTTTAATTAATGGAAGAATTATAATTCTTGGAGCGGGGTTGTTCTTATGGATCTAAATGTGAAAAATAAGCACGTTTAAATCGATGGTTCAATCTTTGTTCTGATCCATTTGATTCTCTGTTGTTTACCTATTGGACAAGAGCTAATAATCTTGTTCTTTCTTGGATCTTGAATTGATATCAAAAGAAATCGAGGCATTTTTTTTATTTTAAATATGCACGAGAAGTATGGAATGAGCTCAAGATTCGTTATGTAAGTGATGGACCAAGAGTCTTTCATTTGGAAAAGTCATTAAGTTCCATTTCTCAAGGTTCTAATTGGATTACTACCTATTACAATCAATTTAAGGGTTTGTGGGATGAATATGTCGGTTTAGGCCTATCACTACATGTTCCCGGATGTTGTCATGATTGCTACTCAACAATTAGACTATGTCATTAAGTTTTGATAGGCTTACATGAATCATATGCTCAAATAAGTCGATTGTCACTTTCTTCACTTCTTTCTTCTCTTGTAAAAGTTTATTCTCTTTTGTTGCAAGAAGAGTCTCAAAGGGGCTCCATAATTCCTCTGTCAATCGCATTGAGTCCATGGCAATGCTAGCTAAGCAATCAAATATCCCAAGATTTCTTATCAAAGGACAAGAAATGACCTAAATGCTCACATTGTGGTTTCAATGGACATATTGTTGACAAATGTTTTGATTAATTGGCTATCCTCCAAGTTGGAAAGGATCGAAAGGTTCAAGAATATTAAAGATCATCTTTGCTAATGCGGTGACACATTCTCCTCAAGACTGCGAGAAGGCTAACAATCCTTTATTTTCCTCGAAATTTTTTTCAAATCTTAACATTTGCCAAAGAGCAACAACAACATTCTCGGGTTCCTAATTCTAATGAGGATATTGTTCGTCTTCTTTGCAACTTCCATCTCGGTATTTTTCTGTCTCCACTACAAACACGGACAAGTTGTCCAAATGGATTTTGGACACAGGTACAACAAATCACATTGTCAGTGATCTCTCTTAATTTTCAAACATTCCCTTACCTGTTTCAATCCCTATTCATTTGCCAAATGGACAGCCTACTAATGCTACTTTCATTGGGGAAGTCAAACTTACAGACACTTTGTCCTTACTTAACATGTTCTTTCATTCACTTTTAATTTAATTTCTATTTCTCGACTTGTTAAAGATTCCAAATATGCTTTGCATTTTTGTGCCTCAAATTGTTTTTACATGATTTGAGAAATAAGAAGATGATTGGTTTTGCTAAGGAACATGGTAGTTTATATCATTGCAAAATCGATTCTATGGCCTCAGAAGATCGTTTCTTCTGCAGATTCTATGTCTTTATGGCATGCAAAGCTGGGTGTCACAGACTTGTTCCCTTGACAATGAACTGTGCGGCCTTAGCGTTTCTCCGTCTCTCGTGGTGCTAGGTCAGCCTCTCTTAAAAGTGTTAGTGTGTGAAGAAGTGTAGAAAGATGGCTAAGAAAAAAATACACAAGATAACTTGGAAGAGAACTCTTGTATTCACTCAAACTTGCTTACAATGCTTGATAGTTTACAAATGAGGTCATGCCCCTATTTATACTACTCCACCTCCTAAATGAACGGTGGTGATTTATTTGATCCTACAGTTGGGAGTAAGTCTCTAGACTTCTCCATGGAATATTATACAAGATATTTACAAAGGAGAGTTTCTAGAATGCTTCTATAATTCTCTGACAAAACTCCTACATGTTCTAGAGTATTCTATGTACAATTGGGCCTAAGCATTTAGGCCATCTTGTGGGCTTGGAGTTGGGCTAACATCCTAGCTCATATGTTGAAAATTTGGGCAGCCCGTTACATTCTCCTCCACCTACTTCGGCGGCATTCTCGTCACCTCGTGCTCATTAAGTTGTGATCGGAACTCGCCCAAGTCTTTTTAAGTTCCCATGTCCCCCAACTTGGGTAGCCCTTTCCATTTGATTAAGTCGAGTGCGGGTGGAACACCTCGTCTTCAAATGACCCTCTTTATAAGCACCTCTTCAACGCCTTGTCGTATGACTTGGTCACGATGGGAGGTGCTCATTGCCAATACCCTCGGCTTGGGTGCTTCGTCCACATGATATGGCTTCAACATACTAACGTGGAAGACTTTATTTATTTTCAAAGTATCGGGTAGGTCGACACATAAGATACCTTACCTACCTTACTTGTGATCGAAACAACCCTTCATAACGCCTCATCAAGCTCTTGTGCATGCCTCGTAGTGCCTTGAATTGTTGCGTTATAAAACGATGAAGACTTGATTGCCAATGTTATACTCCTTTGGTCGTCTCTTCTCGTCGGCCCACTTCTTCATCTTCCCTGCAAGCCTTCTCTAAGCATGATCGGGCTAAGTTGGCCTGCTCTTCCCATGACTTGGCCATATCCATTGCCATTGGACTCATTCCATCTTCTAGGCCGAGTGGTCAAAGTGTGTGAGTTAAAGATTGTTGACCCCGTTGCAAGCTCGAGCAGGGCCGTCATCCACCGGCCTCACTCCACTACAAGTTGTAAGAAAATTGTGCTACATCGAGGAGTTTGGCCCAATATTTTGATTGGCACTCACGAAGTGCCTCAAATAACACTCAACAAGGCGTTCACCCGTTCGGTTTGTCCGCGTCGGTTTGGGGGTGAAAGCTTTATTGAGAAATTGACTCCGTCCATAGGAGTTTGAAAAGCTACGTCCATGGCGTCCCGTGAAGTGGGGTCTCGATCACTTACGGTATATTATGGTAGTCCCCAATACTTCACCACGTTCTTGAAAAATGCCCCTGATGCTTCCTCGTGGTGCAATCCTTGTACAAAAATGAATGTCCCGTGCTTGGAAAAGTGATCAACCACCACCATAATGGACCCAAACCCCTCGGATATAGTCAATGCACTTATGAAATCCATGGTGATGGAGTGCCATGGGCTATGCCTGCAATTGGTAGCGGCTCGGCGATCTGTAGGTTGCTTATTCTCCGTCTTATCTTCTTGGCACACAAGATAAGTCTTCACATAAAGCTCGACGGCGTCCCTCATTTGCGGCCAAAAGTATGATGTCTCGATGCCCTCATCGTTTTTGGCCCATATGTCTGCCCACTTAGTATTGTGGCATTCTTTGATGAGTCCCTCCTTAAGTTGTCCCACTTAGGACGCATAAATGTTTCCCCTTGGTGTAAGTAGGTTGTCCTCTACCCAAAATTGCTTGGTTTTACCCTCTTTGGCTAACCGTGAGCTCCTTGCCATGATCGTGCTCGAGCCTTGTGCGATCACGCGAGTCCACGATCTTCTCTCTGTTGCTTGCGGATGGCTGCGCAAGTTACGCTGCGGCTTAGTGCGTCGATTATAACGTTGACCTTCCCGGGTTTGTACTCCGGTATGTAGTCGAACTTCGGCCAAGAAGTCTACCAGCGGGGTTGCTTCGGTGATAGCTTCTTTTAGTTTGAAAGTAGCTCGTGGCAATGTTGTCCATGTTGATGGTAAAGTGAGATCCAGAAAGATAATGTCACCATACCCGTAGGTAATGAATCATGGTTGTCATATTCTTCTCTTGTATCGTGTATCGGTGCTCGGTATTATTAAGCTTGTAGCTTTCAAACGCTATTGGATGCCCTCTTTGCATCGGTACTCATCGATAACAAATTCGGATGCATCGGTGTGTAACTCGAATGGCTTTCCTAAGTCGGCCAATCTTGGGAGCGGTTCTGGCTTACTATGACCCCAGGTTGTCAAATGCCTTTGACATTTCTCGGACCATTCCCATGCTTTCCCTTCTTAAGCAAGTCTATCAAGGGTGTCGCCCATGTCGAGTGTCCCTGTATAAAATGACGGTAATAATTAACAAGACTAAGAAAAGATCGAAAGTTAGTTACCTTGGTTGGGGGCTCCCATACCCACGATAGCCTTTATCTTGGCTTTGTCCATCTGAAGCTTCCCATGCCCGATTATGTGCCCCAAGAATGGTACCTCCTTTTTAGCGAATGAGCACTTCTCTCTACGACATATAGGTGGTTTTACATGATACGGAAGATGGTGCGTAGGTGGTCGGTGTGCTCCTCCATTGAGTTGTTGTATATCACGATGTCGTCCGGGTAGACCACCACGGCCCAGTGCAGGTAGAACTGGAAAATCTTGTTCATCAACGTGCAAAATGTTGCTAGGGCATTGGTTAGTCAAAGGGAATGACTACCCGCTCAAGCGATCCATACCTAATGTAATGCATGTTGTCTTGAAACTCGTCCCTTTGGCTATACGGACTTGGTAGTAGCCTTTTGTAAATCCATCTTGGTGTATACTTTGGCTCGCTTCAAGCTTTGTCAAACAAATTGGCAATTAGCGGGATGGGGTATCGATTTTTAGTTGTTACCTTATTAAGTGCCGAGATATTCCGCACATCCTCAACGATCCATTAGCTTACCGGAATAAGACCGGCGCGCCATAAGGTGCTTTGGAAGGCCTAATCTTCCCCACGTATCCAAGCAACTCAAGTCGATTCTTACGTGGCTCCTCGACTCACGGTGGAAACCATACAGTAGGTGCCATGGCGGGTGGCTTGGCACGGAAACTCGGCTCTTATGATCCACCTCACGCCTTGGTGAAGTGGTTCGTGATTGGGCGGGCATAGCGTCCTTATTCTCGTCTAACACTTTTTAGATGAGTGGGTGAATGTATTCGTTATTGTTGGGTTGGTCCTCCTCGGCCCGGGGAGTGGCTAGAAATGTCGGCTCCCCCTTTTCTTCCACTCTAGTGATTTGTATGGCGACAAATGCTTTACCTCCCGTTGGTGCTCCGTGGTTGACTCAGCGGTCGGGATCATGCAAGGTAACCGCTTTCTCTAATATGCATGAAAAAATGAAAAAGGGCATAGGTATAGCGGTTACCTTGCGTAAGAAAGTCCATGACAAACCGCGACCTTGAAGTCATCCATGGGTGCGGCTGAAAAATCCACCTAGCCCTTCCGGGTTCACAGTCGTGGCACTGCGCCTCGGGGCTCGTCGTTAAGTGGTTGGGATTTAGCATTGACGGTTTCAACTATCCTTCCCCGTTAAGCGGCGTAGTACCAACCTCTTGGCCTCTTCTTCCCGTCACAAAGTTATGTGTGGCTCCACGTGTCTACTAGCGCCCGTAGACTTCTCATTAACGAATGCCTCCCGTCACATTGACCCTTTTGCTTGCTTGATGGTGTCGGCCTTGTTTGGCTTTGAGGCGTTAAGGAGTTGAAGAGATCCCATCTTATTCATCTCCTCTTGGGCGATACTCTTCGTCTCTTGCCTCTCGAGCATGGCGGATAATGACCCAAGCTTTGGATAGTTGCTCATGGCATGTGGCCGCTTGCACACAAAACACCCACCACTTTCGGGCATGAAGGCACGTTTTTGTCTTCGTAGTTCTTGTGGGATGACCCATTGTCGTCCCTCTCGGAGTGCTCTTCGTTGGTCTCGAAGAGTCCTACTTCTCTCCCCCACCTTTGCCCAAAAGTTTGCCTTCTCTTTATTCTTAGAAGCATCCTTGAAAGTGTTGGGTTGGAAATCGGTGAGGGATTCAACAATGGCAATGGCCTCATCAATTGACCGTCGCCTCGTTGATGAAGTTCTTGCTTCGCCCACCCTTGTATCCCGTCTACAGTAAAACAATAGATCCTCTTACGCCGTGTTAGGGATTTGAAGCATTAGGGTAGTGAACTCATTCCGTACTCCGGATAATCTCTTTGCTTCAACTCCGGCTGTCTTCCCGGGCTTGTGACGATGTTTTACGGGTAGGAATTGGCGCTTGAGCTCCTTCTTGGTCGTCCCGTATCAATCGATATGTGCCCCATTCTATGTCGGCATGTTTCTGTGCCACCACAACATCGCGATGTCTGTAAGGTAGAGAGAAGCGGTATGTACCTTTGATAGCTCGTCGGTGAGTTGAGTCCCCTCAATCTACTCCATGCGCCACGAGGTAGTTCTCCAACTTCCTTGGCATCTCGTTCTAGTTAAACCTATTGGTTTAGGAGCGATCCACCACCCAGACTGGTTGTAGGCGTGATAGCTCCCCCACTAGCGGCGGCCTTAACTTGCGTAGTGCCAAGTTCTCTGCTCTCCTTGATGCTTTTACTGAAGGCTTGGATGATGTCTGCAACTCTTTATCTAGCCGTGCAAAGTGTTCCTCAACATTGTATTAGCATCAATGCATCCTTGTAATGACTCCTTGTGAGTATAGTTGTCCCAGGTCGTGACCCTCAATGCCTCGACGTTATGCTCGACCCTCTCGACCTCTGTTATCTCGCCAGCAATGACTCCCATGGAGAGGATTCTCCCACGAGCACTTGCTATAGTCATCTTCTTCTTGTCCTTGGACTGCACGGGTTCCTTCCCACGTATTTGTCACTCGGCCTTGAATGTCTTCGCCATCACCTCTACTTCAAGACACTTGTGCCCGAACCGGGATCTAATACACATCACGGACTTTTCACTTAACAATGGGCAGGTGCGATCTTGGCCCTTCTCTTCCTCTCGCGGTGCTAAGTTAGCCTCTCGAAAATGTTAATGTGTGAAGAAGTGTAGAAAAGATGGCTAAGAAAAGAACACACAAGATAGCTTGGAAGAGAACTCTTGTATTCACTCAAACTTGTTTTACAATGCTTGATGGTTTACAAATG